>CM046429.1:50156996-50373103 GCA_025506505.1 Flaveria sonorensis
TTCCGAAGCTTCAGAGACAAGGTTTTTCAAAGCCATTTTGCTGTGAAGACTGATTTCTTCTGAAGACAGAGAAAGACATGCTTTCTCTGATCTACTTTACATAAAGCTGACACACTTTTTGCTGCAACTCTGAAGACTCACCAACTTATATGAGTTGGTGAAAAGTCCATGTTTTTGTAAATTGTAGATTAAGGTCTTTGTCTGTAACTTCCTACTTTTGTACCTGTAAACCTTTTTGTAATAGAAAAGGATGTGAGCTATGGCATGTCATAGTCACTAGTCAAAAGGCAATCTGTCTTTTGACTTTAGATTGATCTAGTTGTCTAGATTAGTCAATTCTATCTGTCCTTCTAGGTATTGGCAGTTATAGGATATAGTATAAAGAGTCTTAGGTTCTTGTAATTTAGATATGCTTTATAACACTTGTAATAGAACTTGAGAACAATATACAACATTCCTTGAAAACCATATTTCTGTGTTATTGTTGCTTGTTCTGTCTTATTACTTACTTGTGTTCTTAGTATCCTCATAATTAAACCCGATTCCCTATTTGAACTATTAAGTGTTCTAAGTCTCTCTTCATTGTGAAACTGATTGTGTTAGGCACCCTTACCCGGTCCTGCAAAAACCAATCAAACAGTTCTTCATTGCTTGCAACGGAGATTCGAACTCGGAACATGCTCAAAATTGAATAATCATGCTTTTAATCTCGTTTTAACTCGAAACAAAATGTCAACCAATAATTTATCTGTTACAACTCGAATCATGATCAAATGATTGAATTGTTAAACCCGAAATGCTTCTGAGATCAATTCTAATTCAAACGCACAAATCATTGCGACTAAAATTATGTTAATGCTGGCGAATTGAACCCGAAACTCTCAAACCAAAGTCATAACTCGATCGGATTGAAACAGTCAAAATTGAGATCATATAAATGAGGGCACATATTTCATTCTGTCTCTTCAGACTATTTAAACTTCCAATTCCATCTGAAACACACACACGCATCACATTCTATCACCACTTTCATCGCAACCTACAACACCATCATATGCACTCTCCCAATTAATATCAATCGAAATTGATTGAGGGCTTTTACTCATCATCAATCTCTGAAGCTTCATCAAATATCAATTAAACCAAAATCATCTTCATTATCTCGATCAAATTCTGCTCTCTGTCACGAGCCTCTTTCTGTTGTTCATAATCAGTTCGACTCTATATGAGGTAATTCCACACATCCACATACTCGATTTCATGTGGGAAACAAAAGCCCCATGTTTAATTCGATTATAATAGTTGTTTTCATGTTTAATTTGATCTAATTCAAACTAGGGTTCTTGGGATGATTGAGGATTTTTTAACTATCATTTTTAAAAATTAATTTGGGTATCTAAACAAATCTTGGCTTCTAGCCCACCGGTAACACACATCACATATGCACAAGAGGTCGTCGATTCGACCCCGAACACCACCAAATGGTTTTTAAATTGTTTTTTTTATTCAAATTCAATTCCAGAAACTATCTATATAAAATAGATTTCATATAAAAATTTATTTTATAAAATAAATCTGTTTCAGAAATTATTAATTGTTTTCTGAAAATTTTAAAAAGAAAACTGTAATATTCATTTCTTTAATTTATTGAAAAGGTTATAAAAACATTATTAAATTCATTTAAATGTTTAAAATTTATAAAAAAATTATTTTAAATCAAACATTAAAGCATTTCAAATATTTTATGAATTTTGTAAGTAGTTAATTACTCAATCAATTATTTTAAATATTTAATTATTTTATTTTAGTTTTTACTTTAATATTCAAACCTTGTTATAAATTAAATATTTAATTATATTTAATAATTCTGTTTTACTAATTATTCAATATTATTTTCAAATCTAATTTTATAACCAAATTATCCTATTTTATTTAATCATGTTTAATAAATTAATCATATTAACCTAAAATCATTTGTTAAACCCAAATCCCAATTGAAACCCTAATCTATATTTAGTCTTTAGTTATACTATTAATCTAATCTTAGGACACCATTCTTAGGTTATCCACGAGGAAACCGTTGGTGTCTAATCTAGCATTATTCTTATTCAAAATGCTTTCAATTATCAAGGTGAGTATCCGTAGCCCTTTTTATGTGTTTTTATACTTTGGGGAAATCATGTGATTTAATATTCATTGTTATTCTATTTCATTCTAAATTCAATTCAAAGCATGCTATGTTATTACTTGCAATTATGTTTTTATAGTTAGATAAACTAGATGAGAACACAATCATTAATTCATGCAACCATGGTAACAATGATAGATCTATTGGTTTGACAAACCCACTCTATTTGTTTCATCTCGTGGTGATTGGAACCAGAATCATTCATTCTATAAGGCTTCGTCTGCGGATCGAGCCAATTCAGTCATTAGGTTTGATTGTGTTGGTTTGTCTTTTATGTTACACTATTGCATTATAGTCTTGACATTGCCATATGAATTGAATTGTTTTCAATCTATTTAATCAATCTATATATGTATTCAAACCTATGATTACTCACTAGCTAATTCGTTAGCTGACTTGTTACGTTTTCACATGATTTCAGGAATGCAGATTAGTGGACTTCTTCATGCTCATTTAGGACTTGGACCTAGTTTAATAAAAGAATTTCATTATGTTTGTTTGAATTGTTATTTGATTGTAACGTACTACTTGATTAGTATTATTCAATGAAATGGAATTTAATATTATTTCAACTTATTTAATTCCATGTGCTATGAACAATCGATTCACATTCGTCCGCCCCGATGATTCCGCCGTCAGTTGGGGTGTGACACCCGGCACGACGTGCCAGTTCTTCTATCATCTCCGATCATGACACTCGATTCATTTCTTATTTCTAAAGGTCATTGCAAAGGTCATTAGGAACGCTTTTGGTTTGGAGCACAACGTACTATTTGCAATCAAGAGCACAATGGCTCTGATACCATATTGTTGGTCCTTCTGATTGATATAACAGTGCAATTGATGTGTAAACAAGAAATTCCCACTAATCAACACCATAATATCAATAACATATTGAACAATTTGAGAATCTAAGCAATAATAATCAATCAATGGCTCAAGAATAATGATAAATGAACTTCCAGCCGACACACACAGTTGCAACAAAGATATTTCCGTATTAGGTTTTGCAAAAACTTGCTTACAAAGATAAAAACATGACAATATATAAGCAATGCTCGATTCGCTGACAGTTTCGCTGGCTAACGAAAATGTCTTGACCGTCAACTAGATTCACCCGGCAGCGAACTACAGTTTCACCGGGTGACCTAGGACAGCAGACTACGAGCGAAACTGTAGTTTCTCTGGGTCAAAGAAACTATAAAAATGCAATTTACAAGAAAACAAACTAACATCCAACCTATTAGATACATAACAAAATAATCCTAACAACTATGGTGAGTCCAACCTATACTAGATCATCAATACACCCCTTAGGTTAGACCTCACCTTTGATCTTCTTCTTCATCTCCCGCTTCCACAGCAACTTCTTCTCCCCTTGCATTGGCCTTTTCAAATTTTCTTATCAGCTCCTATACATCCATCCTCAATTCATCAGCTTGTAATACTTTGTCAGTAAGCTCCCTGATCTCAGCCCTCACTCCACGAGCTTTGTTAGCCACCTTGATTAATAGACTGGATTCAGTTCTTGTTTCAACTCTAGCTCCAGCTTTGATGTGGTTCTCACATAGCACCACCAAGTCTTCATCACAAAATGAGAACACTTCCATCAGGTCAAATAGTTTAATCTCTTCACCACCTTTCAATCTAATCACAGGTTCCCCAGTATTGTTGTCGTAGAACCACTTCTCAAACTTTTGTAGTCTTTGGGGAAGTGGATTGGGCACTCTCACTCTATTAAGTGTTTTGGCTGGCTTGAGCTTCAACACTATCTTCCCCTTACCTGTAGCCCAATCCAAATCCTTCTTGGGTCTCCTCCTTTCTGTTTTCATGTATCCAAATGCTTCAAAATTATCACTTATCCCCATCTTAATCTCCTTCTCCAACAGCATTGCTCTCCCACTCACATGAGCCTCCAGTAGGGGAATTTCAGACAATCTCCTCAAATCCCATTTAGGCAAGGTCTTGAACGCCTTCCTTTTATGCATGTAAGAAATGTCCCCTCCCGTTCTTTTAATCATAAACATCTTTAACTCATGGTTGTACTTCCAACTTACTATCTTCTTATCTGATTTCTTCCTACTTGGTTCACTTATGTTTTGAAACAATGGAGTCAGTTGTTCTTGTTCTTTCTCTTTGACGAACCAATTTTCCTTACTAAGCTCGACTACATTTCCTTTATCAGAACCCCTTTGAGCCACATAAGTCATTGGGCGCTCATCTATTTCATAATACTCAGGTTCAGAATCATAATCAACCAATTGTTTATCATACTCCTCTTCTTCGTCTATAAGATTCATCTCAGCACCTTTCTTGCTTCCTTCAATTGCTCCTTCTCTGAATACCTCAGCCCCGATAAAATTAGTGTCTATGTTCAACCCCAAATCTACAAACCCAGCCTCTACAACCCTAGGCTCACCTCCTACAGCACCTTCCACGTCACTTCTCTTCTCAGCTTTAGTTCTGACAACTTTATCAATTCCAACATCAGGGCCACCATCACCACTACCACTAGCACCTGCTCTTGCTCCACTAGCATCTCCTCCAATCCCTGTTGAACTTCCCACCTTCAAAAATGAATACTTGGATGTATCTGTAAGATCATCTAGCTCTACTTGAGATAACTGGTTGGGCAGGCCAGCATTAGCTTTAAACTTATTTACCTCTTTGATTAATCTCTTAATCAATTTCTGTTGATCTACCATCATTCTTTTCATGCTCTCCAGTTCTTTATCCTTCTCCTTTTCTCTCAGTTCCTGATTCACTAGGTTTGTTTTTATCATCCCCAATTCATTGGCCGAAGATGTATTCAGATTTAGAATAACATCTTGATCTAATTCATATCTAGGATCCCTTCTTTCTTCAAAAACTGGCTGCTTATGCTTAGATCTCATTTCAGTTACATGAGCTGGATCTTGTTGATCAGGTTTCTTTTTAGTTCTCCTCTCCTTTTGAATTCTCAACTCCTCCTCCACTTCATCAATCTCAGCTTCTAAGTCATACTCCTTCTCCTTCGCATACCTCAGCTTGCTTTTCTTGATTATCTTCTGCAAGTTTGTTCTAATTTTCAATCAACTTCCTTATGTAACTCCATCTTTCAGCAGAGTACATATTCTCCAAAAGATACGTTATCTTCCCGCTGAAGTCATGTCTCATAGCTGAGCAATCTGCAAAAATTCTAGTGTTTATTTGCATCAGTCTTTTAATTTCTCCATGTCTAGGCAGATCTGGCTTTGAATCATTAATGAGCATCTATACAAATCTTGGATATAGCAGCCACTTATCCTTTTTTAACGCCATTATATT
The DNA here is from genome assembly GCA_025506505.1 of Flaveria sonorensis. Taxonomy (NCBI): domain Eukaryota; kingdom Viridiplantae; phylum Streptophyta; class Magnoliopsida; order Asterales; family Asteraceae; genus Flaveria; species Flaveria sonorensis. Next base: position 50,162,491 of record CM046429.1, read on the forward strand.
CTCAGTCATGCAATCAAAAATCAACTTTGCAATATTGGCTTTCTGTCCCTGGCAAAATACAATCATAGCCTTTGCCCAATGCTGATTTAGACCATCTGACCCTCCTTTCCTATGATCCAGGCACATAATAAATACGTGGGCGATGTATCTCCATTCCTTAGATAAGAAGGACTTCTTGATTTCTTTCTTTGAGCCAAAAGAGGGTGCTTCGTACCCAATGCTTTTAAAAGAATTTAGTAACTCTGCATCAGACATTATCACCTCAACACCACAATCTTCCTCCAGCTTTAGTACCCTTGCCACAGTCTCAACAGTAATAACAAAGTCATGCTCAAGGACTCTAGCAGTAATCCGATGTGGATTAGTCCCAAGGTCATACTCTGCCGTTCTCCAAAAGTCTCTTATGTGGAGATCATAGATCGTAGGCTTATGAGAAATAGCATAACTGATTGGGGACTGCTTCAACCACTTAATGCAATCTCTGAATCCAATGGTCTTAGGGTTACTATCATCCAATAGTGCAACAATGTTTGTCTTCTCATCAAACTCCAGATTTGCCATCTTTACTGAAAATTAAACAAAAGTAAGTTAGTTAAAAAATAAAAAAAGGATTATAAATGAAATAGACAAAATTCAAGAAAATAAAAAAAAATTCAGCGAAACTATAGTTTCGCTGACAAGCGAAGCTGTAGTTTCGCAATAGGCACATGCTTATTGTTTCGCTGTGATTTGAACTTTTAGTTTCGTCCAAGCAAAAGTATAGATTCACTGTGACACAGGCACAAACTCATGTGTCTAAGCGATTTTATAGTTTCACTGACGGTGAAATTGTTGTTCTTACAACAATGAAGATGTAAGTTCGCTGAAACCCTGACAAAAATAGTGTGCCTGAGCGAATCTATAGTTTCGCTGAAATTGTCCTGGCAAAACTGTCAAGTACACGCAGTCAGCATAATGAGATAGTTTCGCTCGGGACATTGAACTTTCGTTCAGATTCGCTGGTTGGTTTAGCAGTTTTGCTGAACGAATCAACGAACCTCCCGATCCAGCGAATCAATCTAGAACTATTGTTTAGTGCATAAAACCTCAATCAATGCTTAAGAACAGGTTCGAAACATCCACCTAAGCACTCAGAACCAAACAATCTCTACGGAAATCAATTTTGAAGAATGTGGGTAAAAAATCACAGAGAAACTAGGGTTTATGTTTGCTACTGAATATGTGAAACAATTTTCACACTGTGCAATATATAGGACTTACTTTCGCTAGCAGCGAAACTATAGTTTTGCTCGGTATCACAAACGAAGTCATGTATCCCAGTGAACAGCGAGTTTGCCGGCGAATCTATAGATTCGCTTAGCGAAACTTAGTTTCACTGGAACCTAACACTTTGTAATTTTTTGAAAAATAAATTCTTATATTTACAAAAATTTTCATGAAAAACATTTTTCACCCCATAATATCAACATGTACAAAATAAAAAAATAAAAAATAACAGAAGATTGAAATTAAAATAAAATAAAATGACATAAAGCACAAGGTAAAAGAAAAAGGCAAGAATAGAAGGATATAGACACTTCTTTTTCAAGAAGTTGATCCAGAGAGTCTAAGATTGGCAGGAATGCTGGTATGTTTATCCTTTTAAGCCCATGCCTTATTCTTTTCAACGTGTAATCTGCAGCTATCTTTATCATGTTTTGGTTTATTTTCAGAGATTCAGATGATTTGGTTCCCACAGACATTTGGCAAAGTAATTATCCTATTCTTATGGTTTATTGAGCAATATGATTAACTCTGCTTGAGTTTCTTTTGAGTTTTAAATAATGATTCTTAATTTAAGAATCACTGTGCTTTTATTTGGGAACAGATGATGAGAGCTCCAGGTCTATACTTACGTATAACAAAGGAGATCACCATCTTAACTTGCTGATGAGAGCTTCAAGTCTATACTTACGTATAACAGAGAAGATCATCAGAACATGCTGTTGAGAGCTTTAGGTCTATACTCACGATAACAGAGGAGATCATCACTCTAGGTCAATGTTCCCACATAGCAGAGGAGATAAGCAAGAGATATATCTCTGAAGAGCTAACGAGAAGCGTCAATTCAGAGACAAGGTGATGGGGAGATATCAAAACAATCAAAGCAGAGATTTGAAACTCTCAACCCATTTCTGACAGGTCTTGTAACTTTGTGCAGACTGAAATATCAGGAGGATAATCCTTATCACCAAGTTCTTAAACTTTAATTAAGCTACACGATCACTGTTTACTTTGTTTTCAGGATGAGCCTACCATGCATATCCTAACACAAGACTGTTGACCTCCTTTAAAAAAAATTTCATGAAGTTTCTGAAAAGACAAAATTGAAAAACCTAAAAATTTAATCTTTATTCTCCCTCAAAATTTCTTTTTAGCAACCATGCAATAGAAATTTCTATATATATAATTTTTTTTTTAATTTGTAAAAGATCAAAGATGTGAAGACATATGGGACTCAGAAGTTTATCAGTAAAAGTTTATATGTATATAAAAAAGGAACAAAATAGAGTTATTTACAGATATTTACACACTTTGTTAAGAAACGAGGTTTTAAAAAGATACTAAACCCAACACAGAGATCAATTCATAAAACGAGGTTTATCAAATGTTTTTATGAAAAGATATGCTCTTTGATTTTTTGTGTCAATTGGAATAATATCTATAAAACCCTTTTCCTAAGCGTCCCGTATGGCATGAATTCTTGTTTCAATGTGCTTGGTGCGAGTATGATGAATTGGATTTTTGGCAATTCCAATAGCAGCTTCATTATCACAGAAAAGTGGTGTATGAATGAAATTGATTCCGTAATCCATCATCTAATGTTGTATCCAAAGCACTTGGCAACAGCAACTGGATGCAGCAACATATTTAGCCTCTCCAGTAGATAGAGATACTGTTGTTTGCTTCTTGCTTTGCCATGAAACAAGACAATCTTCCAGATATTGACATCCGCTAGTGACAGATTTCCTGTTCATCCTGCAACCACCATGATCATTGTCAGAATACACATGTAAATCAAAGTTCCCTCCTTTTGGATACCAAAGACCCAACCTAGAGGAACCCTTTAAGTAATGAAAGATGCGTTTAACAGCTTTTTCATGTGATTCTTTTGGGTTGGCTTGAAAACGGGCACAGTAGCACACAGCGAATGTAATATCAGGACGACTAGCCGAGAGATACATGAGAGATCCGATCATAAAACGATAGCGATGAGCATCCACGGATTTCCCATTATCAACTGGAGTTAAACAGGTTTGAGCAGTGAATGGAGTGAGTTCTTGGGAAGAATCATCCATCTTGAACTTTTTGAGAATCTCTAGAACATACTTCTCTTGGTGAATCAGAATACCAGCAGGCTTTGTTCAACCTGCAATCCCAAGAAAACGTATAGCTCCCCCATCATGCTCATTTCGAAGCGATCCTTCACTACTTCTTCAAACTCTCTACACAGTTTCTCATTCGTTGACCTGAAAATGATGTCATCAACATACACTTGAACAATCAACATTTCACCTTCAACTTCCTTCTTGAACAGAGTCATGTCTATAGTTCCACGAGAGAAACCCTTGCTGAGCAGATATTGTGTCAAAATTTCATACCAGATGCGAGGTGCTTGATGTAATCCATATAAGGATTTATCAAGTTTATATACTTTGTCAGGAAAATCTGGATCCTCAAAACCTGAAGGTTGGCAAACATAAATCTCCTCATCAATGTTTCCGTAGAGAAATACACATTTCACGTCCATCTGAAAAACTTTAAAGTTTTTGTGAGCCGCGTGTGTAAGAAAGATTCTGATGGCTTCAATACAAGCAACTGGAGCAAACACTTTAGTATAGTCAATGCCTTCCTCCTGAGCAAATCCCTGAACAACTAACCTAGATTTGTTTCTTATTATAACTCCTCAATCATCTGGTGTGTTCCGGTATACCCATTTAGTACCAATGGGGAACTTGTTTGTAGGAAGATCAACTAATTGCCAAACTTTTAGTTTCCTGAACTACTGAAGCTCCATCTGCATTGATTCAACCAAACTTGGGTCTAGAAGTGCTGCTGAGATATTTTTAGGAATGATTTGAGACAAGAACATGCATAGAGATATTCATTTATCAAACCAGATTGACTTTTTGTCCTCACTCCATCTGTAATGGAACCAATGATGTAATCATATGGATGGTATTTTAAGGTTTTGAAGTTGGTGTTAAGGGTTAATGAATTGGAATAAGATGAAGAAGTGGTTTATGATGGTTATGAAGGAGAAGTATGTTAGGATAGAGGAATCGGTTGTGGTGGAGGTGTAGGTGGAAAATCAAATGGAGGTTAAGGTGGAGGGTCAATTTGTGGTTATGGATGAGGTTCGAGTGGAAGGGGTTCGGTTGGAGGAATGATTTGCACATTGGTTTGAGGAACAACATTATCATTAAAAACTAGAATGCTGAAAGATTTGAAGATAGTATTTGAGTCATAAAACCATGCTGGGTCTGACCCCATGTGTGGACAATTAGACTCCTGCCAATCAACATAAAATGATTCCTGCACAATATGTGTTCTTTTGTTGTAGACCCTATACGCCTTGTGTGAGGAAGAATAGCCAACGAAGAAACATTCATCAGAAACTACAGTAAACTTTGACTTCTAAGCTTGAGTGTTTAGCAAAGTACATGAGCAACCAAATGAGCGAAAGAAGTTAATCAAGGGTTTCCTTTTATGAAGAAGCTCATAAGGAGTCTTCATTTTGTCTTTCATAATGAGAACCCTGTTAAGTACATAGGAAGCACAATTGACATCTTCTGCCCAGAAAATAATTAGAAGCTTTGACTCAATCAGCATAGTTCTTACTGCTTCAATAAGAGTTTGATTCTTCCTTTCAGCAACACCATTTTGTTGAGGCGTCCTAGCAGCACTAAACTGTCTGAGAATCCCTTTGCTCGCACTGAAGGAGTCAAAGATATGGTTCCTGAATTCAGTACCATTATCACTTTGGATGGCCATTACATTCCTTTTGCTGACGGTTTTAATTAAGAGGATCAGCTTCTGAAGCTCTTCTGCAGTATCTCCCTTGTTTTCTTGAAATCTTACCCAAGAGTATCTTGAATAATCATCTGTAACAACCAAACAATAAGAAGTTTTAGCAATAGATTTAACACTAATAGGACCAAATAAATCAGTATGTAACAATTCAAGTGGTTTTGAAATTGTGTTTTCAAGCATAAGCATGTGTGGCTTTTTGTGTTGTTTTCCTTGAGCACACGCCATGCATTTTTCTACCACTGAAAAATCTTTAAGTGGTAGCCCCCTCATAAGATTGTTTTTAACCAATTTATTTATATTTTTGAAATTAGCATGTCCTAATCGTCTATGCCACAGAAAGGATTCAGAAGATGAAGCTTTGGATAGGAGACATGTCACAGTGGAGGTAGATTCTTATGATCCCATATCCAGAAGATAAGTATCATTCTTTCTTGGAGCATGCATGATCACTAAATCTTCTGGAATAATAAACTCTGGTTTGAGAAACAGGCATTCATTTGACATAAACAACACTAGTATATCTTTATCATAGATTTGTGATACACTTAACAGATTGAATGCCAATTCTGGAACATAGTTCACTTTCTCTAGAGTCAAGGAACCATTTGAGACTTCTCCCTGGCCAATCATCTTTCCACCTTTCTTGTCTCCAGCAAAAGCCACATATCCTCCATTTATTATGCGATAATTTGTGAGTAGGTCCTTCAACGTGATCATATGCCTTGAACATCCACTATCAACGTGCCAGAAGCTATTGACAGCTCTTCTGGAATGTTTGTGGCATATAAACAAAAAACATTGTTAAGATTTGGAAATTGGGGCCCAAGTCTTGATTGACTTAGGTCTTGGAACAAAGGATTTTTTTACAGATAAAATTATTTACGAAATGATTTAATCTACTTCCTAAGGTACTACTATTTACATTTCTACTAACAAACGCAGGGTAGGTTTTAATAACATGATCATCCTTCCCACATCTAAAACACTGGGACCTTAATCCTTTCTTATTACATTTTAAAACAGACGCTTGATCAGTTAATATTTATTCCTCACATTCAGACATGTGTGAATCAGATTTGCTACAAGAGTCATTTGATTCTTTTAATATTTCCTTTGTGACCTTAATTTTAGTAGATTTTTATTCATTTACATTAATGTTTCTAACGTTTCAGAAAGTTGTTTCTGTCTCTTTAGGTTTAGAGATCCGAATTATTGTAAAAGATGGGATAGGATGAGAAAGAAACTTTTCAAAGCAACTTGAGTTAGTATGTCTATCTGAAGCTTTACATAAGCAACCATCATTTCTATTAACATGAGCATTTGAAACATCATGATTTGATTCATAGACATCTGAAGATAAACAAGCTGGGTTAGAACTAGAACTACATGTGCTATTGTCTGTAAAAGACGTTTGAGAAATAAATCTACTTAAACTATTGTCTATTGAAGACTTTTTGGAATCTGAAATGTTAAGACTAGAGCTGCCCAGACAACTACTTGCACCATAATCATATTCCTCCCGAATCTCCTTATGATTCACTCCTTCTAAACCTGCATACAAAATGTTAGTATCTTTCTGAATTAATTCATTAGTTGGATGAGATATAGGCGTAGTAGAATAACAATAAGTACTTGGAGGAGGATAAACATGAGTGGTTTCTTTGCTTCCCAAACCAGTCTTAATTCTAGCCCCCCGTTGTTTCTTGCAAAGCTTCTCATGTTTCATTCTAGAAATTGTCCATTTTTCAAGTTTAGTTTTTAATTTGCTTGTTTCAAATTCAGCAAGTGCTACACGGTCAGTTAAAGCATTTATTTCAATGTTTCTTTCCAAAAGATTTCTTTTCAAATGTTCATTTTCTTTTAAAGCTTCATTTAACTTGATAAAATATTTAGACTCATTTGTTTTAAGTTCCTTATTTATTTGTTTTAATTCTTTTTCATTTTCTAATAATAGTCTGTTAGCTTTATATACCCCAAAAAACGGATTTTGCATGGAGGAGAACACATGTCCTGAATTACCTCATAAGGGAGACCCATAACTACCTTTTCAGCAGCCAGGGCCTTTTCACACTGACAAACCGGAGTGTTCTTCCTGCATTTTTCTTCCTCTGCTGCTTTCTTCCTAATCTCCTCAGCTTCACCTTCCTCCTTCTTTTCTTCTTTACAGACATCCTTCTTCCCTTCACTTACTTCACAAACTGTCACTTTCTCTTCAACATTCTCACAATCACCTTTTTCTTTTTTAACTTTCCCAGTCTTCATCTCTTCAACTTGAACTTGTTGCTCACCACTTTCACCAATGACTTCTTCTTGAATCTCACTCTTGAACTCCCTGAAGGATCAAAGTCCTCAACAGAATCCACATCACTATTCACCATCTCAGCCACTAGCGCATGATTGATTTCTTCTTCAGTTTCCTTAATCTCAGCACTCCAATCAAAGTTTGAAATGAGTGTTGTTTCCTTCTTGGGCTTAGCTTCTTCCTCGTTGGTGATCGAGATAACTTTAGAAGTTTCGGAAGTTCCTGGTTCAGTGATGATAGAAGATGAACATTCTCTTTTAAAGTGCCCCTGCTATTTGCAATTAAAGCATCTCAATTTTGACTTATCAAAGCCAAGCTTAGAGTTCTGGTTTTGACTTCTAAAGCTCCTCCTACCAGTTTGTTCCATGAATCTTCTTACGTGTAGTATGAGCATGGCCATCTACCATTGGATATCAGTTTCCTCTAAATCATCAGGATCTACCAGATACATGTCTTCAACAGTTATTCCTTTTCCCTTCAGCTCCCCCGCAACCAGAGCTTCATAGCTGTGTACAAATATTCTGAATAATGCCATTGTATCAGATGGAATTCTAAGAGTGACGGATGGCTTTGAGCTTGAACCAACACTTATAGATCCACCACTAGACTTGTTTGATACAACATATCCTGTAGAACCACCATAAGCTAAACCATACATAGAAGAGTTTGCAGCGAATGACATTAATGCCGCATTTTGTTGATATACTGTAGCCGGCATCATGGATTGATTGTATTTCCTGCTTTTCAAATCCAAATCAAAAGATTTCAATTTCTTAATTACATCCATAAGTTTGTAATCAGTGAAGTTTCTTTCCTGCTTCAACATCCTAACTTGCAAGCTCCATTGCGGTGGGAGTGAGTCCAAGAGCTTAGTAACTTGTACATGGTTACCTAGATGTTCATTATACTTCTTTAAGGTGCTTGAGATAGACAAAAAACAATTTGTAATATCAGTAAGGCTTTCATTCTTGTGTCCTACGAAAGAATTGAACTCCTTTTCAGCTTAAGCTTTCCTGTCCTTCTTCAAATCCTCATTTCCATTATAAAATTCACACAGAGAATCGTATAAAGATTTTGCATTCTTGTGTTCAGCAAAGCAGTTGTAGATGTCCTGAGATAAACATAAAGTTAAAGCTCCAAAAGCTTGCTGATCATGATCGATTAGCTTGAGGTCCCTTTCAGTAAAGGTAGATGGATCAGTGTTTGGTGAGGTAACTTGACCAACAGTGATAGTTGGAGTGTGTGGACTGTTTACTATTGATTCCCATTATTTATGATCAGTGTTGTAAAAGAAGGCTTTTAAACATCGTTTCTAGTCCTCAAAATTATCACCATTTATAAGCCTCAGTGGCCTATTAGGAGCAACACTCTTCAAGTCAGAAAATGGTGATATTGGTGGATGTCATTCTTTATACAGTATTAATTTCGCTGAAGAATATAGATTCACTGGTTAGTTCGCTGCTAAATTCGCTGACAACTTTGCTGGTAGATTCGCTTGAAAGCAAAGAGCAGTTTCGCCCGAATTAGTGCTCAGAAACTCTAGTATCAGCGATAGTTTCGCTGAGACTAGTATAACTTTCGTTCTAAGACAATCTCGGTGGCACTTTCGCTTGCTATGTAATCAAGGAAGTTGAACTTTTGTTCAAAAGAGCTACTTTCACTGAAACAAAGAAACCAGAACCAAACACCACGAATTTTGTAAATTCGCTGAAACAAGTGGCAATTTCGCTGGAAGATATCTAAATTCGCCCGACGAATCTGAAAACGTTTTTCAATACAAAATCAATCCAAACTCATCCAAATCTCAATGGATTTGAGATCTGATGATTTCTATAGCTTTCCACACCCAAAACGCACAAGCCTCAATCAATATCCATGTAAGAAACAAGCAAAACATATCAATAAGGAATGGACAGTAACTTTGTTTGAAAATACTCAAAAAAACAATCAATCAAGAGCACAATGGCTCTGATACCATATTGTTGGTCCTTCTGATAGATATAACAGTGCAATTGATGTGTAAACAAGAAATTCCCACTGAATCAACACCATAATATCAATAACATATCAAACAATTTGAGAATCTAAGCAATAATAATCAATCAATGGCTCAAGAATAATGATAAATGAACTTCCAGCCGACACACACAGTTGCAACAAAGATATTTTAGTATTAGGGTTTTGCAAAAACTTGCTTACAAAGATAAAAACATGACAATATATAAGCAATGCTAGATTCGGTGACAGTTTCGCTAACTAGCGAAACTGTCTTGACCATCAACTAGATTCACCCTGCAGCAAACTACAGCTTCGCCGGGTGACCTAGGACTGCTGACTACAAGCGAAACTGTAGTTTCGCCATTTCGCTGGGTCAAAGAAACTATAAAAATGTAAATTACGTGGAAACAAACTAATATCCAACCTATTACATACATAACAAAATAATCCTAAAACCTATGGTGAGTCCAACCTATACTAGATCATTAGATCATCACGTACAATTCAGACTCTAGGAAACTCACCTACCCTTGACATTTTCCTATGATAACAGCTACTACACAGTGATAAAGACTGCTCCATTTGAGGTACTCTATGTGTAACAACCGACCTCCAGGTCATAACCCTAACCTTTAACCCCTCCCGCATCATTATCCATACAATTAATATTAATGCAATATCACTATTACTATTACTATCAGTGTTATTATTACTATTTCTATTATTGTCATTTTTGTTATTTCATGTGCCATTTTGCATGAATTTTTCAGATCTAGCCTTAGCATAGAATAACTTCGTGTTCCGGGAAAGTCAATTAGTCCATTTCAAAATTTAAACTTAATTGAAACAATTAAATATGTGTGCATACACACACAATTCACGGTTTAACATATACATATACATACGTAATACTTAAACAACTAATAAAAATTACCTACTTAATAATACTACACAATAACAAATTTTCATTTAAAATTTAAACTAATTACACCCCACAAAGCTCCAAGATCGGCCACCCCTTCACCCCCCCTCTCCACCAATCTCTTCTCTTCTACACCACCCAAACTTGCCACCATTCCCCTCCACTCCTAATACATGCAACACTTGAACCCACCCTCATTTCTGACCTCTCAATCTCTTCCCTCTTCTCTAAAATTCTCTCTAGCTGAAACACACACATACCCATGGTTCCAGCTTCATTTCAGCCCCCTAGTCGAAGTTCAAGCATCAAACATCATCGGTCAAGCTTCATACTAGCAAGAGGGTGCTATCTTGTGAGCCTTTGACACACGGTTTCATCAAACTCAACTCTTCCAGCCCTTGTTCGAAGACTTCCAGACCATTCTGTCACTCTACACACTCTCCAAATCGTGAACCATACAAGAGTAAGCTTCATCCTACCCGAAACAAACTATGTCATGTGTTATTCTTTCTTCTATCCACCAAAACCCGTACTTTCTTTGTTCTAACAGAAGTCCACTGCTATCATCTCGTTCCTGAGGAGCTTTTAACTTCACTAGAGGTATCTCATATGAAATATTGGTCATGCTACGGGTGGAACACAAGTTACACCTAGAAAACCCTCTTTTGGGTGACTTTGACACCCATGAACTTTATGTTTTGTAACCCTCCGTAACCAAAGCTTGCGATCTGCTTAAAAATGGTTTTTTTAAACCTCCTAACAACCTGTTTTGAAAGTCACAAAATGATTTGGTGGTGAATGGCTACAACTAATATGTTTTACACATGTGTAAAGGGCTAAAATGGTAAAAATCTCCCAAATACAAGCTTATATTATGGTTACATGTTAGGTCCGTGTATTAGAACTGATTTTCAGTAGTTTTTGGATGTTATTGGGCATATTAAATGTTGTCAAAAGCTGAAAAATTAAAATAGTAGGGATTATAGGCATTTTGGACTTATTCGGGGACCCGAAAAGGTGGTAAATTGACTTGAAAATATGAGGACATAGGGTATAACCCTGTTAAAAAAAATTCCAGGCTCTAAAAAGGTTAAAAAATTGAAATTGGTCGGATTTGTGGTTAAATGGGTCTAAGAACAATTTAAATGAAATTTTTAGTTAAAAACGGGCCTTAATCGGGTGATTTTTGGAAGAAATTCATGGAAATACAAGAATAAACCAAAAATCTATGGGAAACTTGTTATTTCAGTAATATTAGAACTTTAATACTTAAAGATGGTGAAAAATTGGTCAAACATGATTTCGAGCGATCGGTTTCGGGTAAAAACACGCTTTAACGGGTCGAACTTAAAAACGAGACTTTCAACAAAAAGGGCTTAAGAATACATTCTTAACAGATTATAAAAACTTATTAAAAGTCCTTAATATAATACTTCAAATTTTAAGACATAAAATTATAAGGTTTAATACTTAACCGTTAAAAACCCCCGGTTTCACCGTAACCGTTAACGTAAACACACATGTTTACCATCTAAATTTTAAGTTCTAGAAATTGGAAGTTTAACTTGATTAATATGTATTATTTGACTCCAAAATCTGTTATTTTGTCAAAAAAAGGCCATTAAATATAAAGAAGCTTAGGGTAGAAATTGTAAATTCTGAAACTTGAGGGGCTAAACTGTAAATTCTGCCAAAACTCTATAAAACGACCCTATGAACATGTAATCACTTGGTAACTTAATTTAACTGGTATCAATAACCTAATAGTGTAAAAACCTATAATTATCCATAAGAAACCATGACTTACTATAAAAGAAAACTTTCTAATGCAAGCCTTGGCAAATCTAAACTAGTTGAACATTTAACCCCTTAACACATTATTATCTACCTCATATGACCTTAGAATTAGTGGCTTAACACTTAATCTTGTTGGTAGGGTGCTAAACTTGAAACCTTCCCGGTACACGAAGAACCCGTTACTTGAAGCTCTAAGGTGAGTTCTAGTGTCCTCTTTTTACTACTGTTTTTGGGGTGAAGCATGCTCTGTTTAAACTAAACTTTTCTGTACTATAATATACTGCTATATGTTGTGGAAATGTTAGAACCTGCTTTTACTTTTATCATGATCATTAATTCTTGTGTGAACCACTTGTTTTATATGGGTAGATCTACTTGGGGAATCCCCCACACACAGTGCCTTCCTTGATGAACGGGAAGGGTACCACACTGAGATCTTACGGGGTCGTTTGTGGCATATGACAAGTTTTAATAAGATACTAAGGTGAACCATCTGGAAGGTATGGTCCACCATATGAGGCTCAGTTCTTCCCTCGGGATTAGCCGATGTAACATAACTTTAGAAGAGGCTAGCCGGGACTGATTGCAGGGTTGATTGTGATCCCCTCAACTATGATACTATGATCTATGACTTTTAAATAAAATGTGGATTCTTTTGAATCCTCTTGTTTTTGAACTTTAAGCACTTGAATTCACCAACTTTTTAATTGACACAAATTTCTTTTGAGCATGTTTCAGGTAATCCTTAAAGGGAGTCTAGCTGTGTAGAAGACTTGACCTAGCACCGTGACCATGGATTTGGCTTGTTTTGATTTTCAAACAATTTGGACTTATTTCTATTTATTTCGGTTGGGAACAATTTGTATTGTTGAAAACTTATACTCGTATGGGTGGTTAGACCCACATCTAGCCCGGTATTTCCTTAAATTGTAATGCCATGTGATGTTCTCTCCTTTTGTGCTCTTTTGATGGGTTGTTTCCGCTGCCATATATTGTTACTAGTCTGTGACGTCCCACCCTACCTGGGCCCTTTGTGTGACATATTGGTATCAGAGCCAAAGGTTGTAGAGAAGTCAGGAATACCATAGTAGACCCTAGGCTACAACCCTGATACCTTAGGACCGTCCTCATGGATAGTGTTGGGATGATCGGGTTGGGTAAATTGATGATTACACTTGATCAACGTAATCATGAACTTACCGGACGCGTAAATTCCAGCCTGGATCATTAGGCAATAATTGGACTTTTGTTTGAATGTTATAATTCTTAAAATTTTATTTGAGTGGTTTAAGGGTTTCTTAAAATGAAACTACTTTATTTGTTAATTATTTGAAGAAACTAAGGATTGATGATACTATTGATAACTAATACCTCTGGTATTTGATACTGTTGAGATATCTGATACTATTGCCATTCCTATTAGTATAAGTACTATTATTATTGCAATCATGAGCTATGAGAAACCAAATTACTCATGATATTTCTTACAGGACATCAAGGCTATGGCTGACAAGGGGAAGGCACCTGCGTACCCGACTGACGGTACTGCACCAGCTGGGAGCCTTAAGAGGCAAAACCACAGACGGAGTATGAAGAATACTTGAAAACATGCGGACACCCGGGCTGGATATCTGTTACGTCTGATGACACTGAGCCATCGGAGGACTCTTCCTCGACATCTCCCTCCAAGAGCCGGACGCGCTCCCAATCACCGCATGTCGCAGCTCCTGCACGCTCACCTATCCCACCTATCGGGAATAGGGGTGCACGTGTTATCACCCGCCCACGCAAGAGTACTAGGCCAGGACCCTCAGTCTCTTTTAGGATGCCACCTCCTCCTCCACCACCTGTTAGGACATCGACACCTGCACCACCGATGATTGACCAGCTCCTACACCATCCATGTGATGAGCACTAGATGCCACCGAGGCACAGCGTGTATGATGGCCCTAGTGTGCTAGCTGGTGACCGGTACTCCCAGTCTAGCCGCCGGGCAAGTGACGTAGGACCTTCTGATGCTGCATTGGACGAGATTCTGAAGACCGTCCGTCGTCACGAGCTGACACTCCAGCACGCCACTTGGACCTCCCAGTCCACCCAGTTTCAGGCCATGATGGCGTGACAGGGAGTCCAGCGGTTGGAGCAAGAGCGAAGGAAGAAGAACTCAGGGTGGCTAGGATGGCTGAAGAAGAAATGGATGTGAGAGCAGGGGGGAGATGTGGGATTATTTGTCTCTTAGACAGTTGAAGGAAACAATTTTATTATTATCAGACACTATTATTATTATGTTTTATGGGGGTGATGGAACCTTCCAAATTGTAAGAGTTTAACTCTGATGCATTTCTATTTCGCTGATACTATTAAGCCAATCTATCTATGAAACTACTTCTTATGGTGTTGATTCTGTAGGGTAATTTGTATTGAATTGTGATGTGATATGTCATGTGTAGGAATTTTGTCTTGCATTCTTTTTGGGTTGGACTGCCTTAAAATTAATTTAATGGAACATATTAAAGGTATTTAGTGGTGCGTACATTACACACTCTCCTGTTAGAACGTGGTATATTAGGATAAGTGATGCATGGGCTGTTGAAACAAAAAATTTATGAGATGCTAAACAAATTTATCTGTGATGCTACCAGAATGCCAACCAGACAAGGAACCCATATTGGAAGATCAGGAGCTACGAGTGGTCGTCATGAGGAAGCTAGACCAACCGGCAACCAACCCCTTACTTCACTAGGAGCTTCCCGTGGAGAGAATGTCAATCAGGGGAACTATGAGAGAATTGCCAACCTCGTAGCACAACAAATTGCTAACGCCATCCCGACCATCATTGCCCAAATTAATGCGGACCGGAATAACCCCAGTGGTAATGGTGGATCTGTGAGCAATGAGGGCAACAATGAGGAAGTTGAAGCACTAAGGAATGGATGCTCCTACAAGACCTTCATGGCGTGCAAGCTGAAGGATTTCTATGGTACCGAGGGTGCGATTGAGACGTACCGATGGATTGATGAAACGGAAGCCGTCCTAGATATCAGCGAATGTAAGATGGAACACATGGTGAGGTATGCTTCCAGTCACTCAAGGGATCAGCACTGGATTGGTGGAAGACTGTTACTCAACCCTGGGGAAGAAACGCTGCTAACCAAATAAGTTGGACTGAATTCAGGGAATTGATAACCAACAAATACTGCCCATCAATCAACTGGAGAAACTGGAGTCCGAATTTCTAAGCCTGGAAATGAAAGGCCCTAACTACACCGAGTACATCAACCGCTTCTTAGCCCTGGCTCGACTGGTGCCACATCTGGTGACACTGAAATCCAAGGGCGTAGCACGTTTCATCTGGGGACTACATCCTAGAGTCAGGGGTATGGTTCGATCCTCTAGGCCCCCAACCCTGCAAACTGCGGTCAACTTCACCAGTAGTTTGACCGATGATCTAGTCAGGGCTGGATGGACTGAACAAAACAGGATAGAGGAAAGGAGGAAGCCGATGGGTGAGAAGAGAAAATGGTTTGAGGGGAAGAATGCAATTAGTAGCAGTAGTGGGTCAAACAAGAAGAGTTTTGAAGGTATGAGGCATGAAGACCAGGGTGGAAGGACTTGGAAGCTATACTCGAGAACAAGCCCATTCTGCAACAAGTGTAAACTGCATCATCAAGGGGAGTGCAACCCGATGCCCTGCTTCCGATGCAAATGACCGGGTCATCTGATTAAGGATTGTACGTATGTGCCAGGTAAACAATGCTATGAGTGTGGAGATCCAGGACACATGAGGAATAAGTGTCCTAAGCTGGGGAGAGATAAGGACGTCAGACCCAATAAGCCCAAGGGACGAGCATTCGTGATGGATCCAGCCGGTGCTCATAAGGAACCTGATGTGGTCAATGGTACGTTCCTTATAAATAATCATCCTGCTACCGTTCTATTTGATACTGGAGCAACTGCTAGTTTTGTCTCTAGTGCTTTTAGGCCTTTGATTGACTTGAGTGCATGCGTCCTGACTGATACGTTTACCGTAGAATTAGCTAACGGTAACATCTTAGAAACTAATGAAGTCATCCAAGATTGCTTAATGAACCTAGAAGGTAGTACATTTAAGATAAACCTAATGCCTATTAAGCTAGGAGGATTTGATGTGGTTGTTGGCATGGATTGGCTGGCTAAGAATAGAGTCGAAATCGTGTGTGATGAGCGCCTACTTAGGATACCATTGAACGACGGGAAGGTGTTAGTTGTTCATGGTGAAAGATGTAACATGTTATATCCTATGATATCCCATTTGAAGGCAACCAAGAGTCTCATGAAGGGATGCCTAGCTTTCATAGTTTACATGATAAAAGCCAAACCGGAAAAGAAGATTGAGGATATACTAGTGGTTTTGGAATATCCGGAGGTATTTCCCGAAGACCTACCGGGACTCCCTCCGACCCGTCAGGTTGAATTCCAAATAGACCTATTACCTGGTGCTGCACCGGTAGCCAAAGCACCGTACCGACTTGCCCCTCCCGAGATGAAAGAACTAATGCTACAAATCCAAGAGCTACTCGACAAGGGGTTTATACGACCGAGTGTGTCTCCATGGGGTGCCCCCGTGCTATTCGTGAAAAAGAAGGATGGAACCCTACGTATGTGTATTGATTACCGGGAACTAAACAAACTGACAATAAAGAATCATTACCCTCTTCCGAGAATCAATGACCTGCTAAATCAATATTTCAGATTCGTTGAGCTTGGATCTTAGGATTCATCACATTCAGATCTAGAAATCAAAATTAAGATGGGTGTATGTGTGTGAATCAAAGAACAAAGAGAAGGATAATAATAATGTTATGATTTCATTGATGTTGATAAACAATTTACAATGAGAATCATAGATGGCTGATGAAATCAAACCCACCCAAAGGAGAGGATTTCTCCTTGGGTGGTGATTTACACCATGAGAAACACACACAAAAGAACCACACTTTCAAAAATGCACTAGTGGGTCTATTTATATTATTATTACAACATGACCTAATTTTGACTTTCTAATTGTCTTGATGTTGACTTTGTCATGTTGAATTGTCTTGTATTTTTGTTTTTGTTGTGATCATCTTGGTCTCTAAACTTGTACAATGAGATATTCTGTTGGCTGTGATTATGATTTGGTAAGCTTCAGTTTATTCCATTGTTGAACCCAACAATACTCCCCTTAAACTGATGCTTGCCAAACTTTGATTTGAAGATCTTCTCTGTCACATGTCTTCTTGATCAACTGATGTTCTAACACAGTTCATTGTAGTTCTCCCCCTCAGATTAAGCTTTTCCTAATGTATTTTTGATAAAGGATAGAATCTCTTTGAGAATACTTAACGTATTGGATATGAGGTGTATCACTTTTGGATTACTATTTGTTCATATCACACTCAAAGGATTAGAATGTATTAGGCATATGATGAGGCTTTAAACTTCAATAAACAGCATCAGGAACATAAGTTAGTTTTAAAGACACTTCAACTCTTTGAATCTCTGAATTAACTTGATAACGGATGGTTTCAAGTACTTCAGAAAGAGTTTCTAACAGTTATACAAATCCTTGAACGGATCAGTGATAATGTGACCAAGGTTGATATCTTATCTTCTGTTGAATGTGAAATTGGACGTGCCTGTTGGTTACAATCATCCACATTCATGTTTTTCTTTTCTTTTTCAAGTCCTGTTCATCAACTGTTCATAAGCATTTCTTGCAACTCATCCGCATTTCTTTGCTAACTTATCCGCATTTGTTTGCAAAGCATCCACATTTGTTTGCAAGGCATCCGTATTTGTTTTCAATGCATCCGCATTTGTGCTTAAAGTACCCGCATTTGTTTACAAGTCAACCGCATTTGGTGACAAGGCATCCACATTTGTGTATAACACATCCGCATTTGTTGTCACACATCCGCATTTGATCAAGCTTCATCCGCATTTGTTTTGAGACTTGAACAAAATTCGATTTCACACTGCAGTGCAGGTCGAGAAATCAGCAGTAGCTTCTATTTCTTCATCTTTTCTTCGTTTTTAATGATAATCATGTTCAATTGCATCGAATTTTGAAGGAATAATCCAGGGAATGATTATATTTCTTCAAATCGTACCATATTAGAACAGATCTGATGATTTTTCTTCTTGATTTTGAGATGAACTGATGGGTTTTCTTCATTTTGATGATAATCTTGTTCAATTGCATCGAATTTTGAAGGAATAATCATGAACATGTTCACGATTCTTCAAATCGTACCATAGTTGAACAGATTTGTTGGTTTTTCTTCTGATTTTGGGTATGAACAGATAGGTTTTTGATGAACAGGGACTTTGTTCTTCATTTTTCTTCTTTTCTTCATTGTTCTTGACATCATTAAAGATGAAATCAGATCTGAACACTAGATAAATCCAGCAACCAACAGCTCTGATACCATTTTGCTAAATCAATATTTCAGATTCGCTGAGCTTGGATCTTAGGATTCATCACGTTCAGATCTAGAAATCAAAATTAAGATGGGTGTATGTGTGTGAATCAAAGAACAAAGAGATGGATAATAAAAATATTATGATTTCATTGATGTTGATAAATAATTTACAATGAGAATCATAGATGGCTGATGAAATCAAACCCACCCAAAGGAGAGGATTTCTCCTTGGGTGGTGATTTACACCATGAGAAACACACACAAAAGAACCACACTTGCAAAAATGCACTAGTGGGTCTATTTATATTATTATTACAACATGACCTAATTTTGACTTTCTAATTTTCTTGATGTTGACTTTGTCATGTTGAATTGTCTTGTATTGTTGTTTTTGTTATGATCACCTTGGTCTCTGAACTTGTACAATGAGATCTTCTGTTGGCTGTGATTATGATTTAGTAAGCTTCAGTTTATTCCATTGTTGAACCCAACTGTAATAGATCCTATGTTTAGGTTTTGGGGATCATTTGCTGTTTCTGATGATGAACTTTTAGTCACATGGTCTTCCTTTATCTTCCACACCACCTTTGTAAGATTGGGCTTGACCTTCAATGCTTCGAAAGCTTTTGTGACTTCGGAAGCTTTGGAGACTGATCCTTCGAAAGATCTTGCTTTCACTGTAGCAGGCCTCAGTACTTCGGAAGCATTCCTTTCTTCCGAGACCAATTTTCCTTTCGAAGGCAATGGTTCATTTGCCTTTTTCTTCATTTTCGAGCTTCCGAAGGAAACAGATTTTCCTTCTGAAGCTGTTTGTTTCTTCTTCCTCTCTAAAGTTTTCTTCTTGATCATGTGGATAGTGCCCTTTGGATTGTATTGACAATCCTTAGCCAGATGTGAGGTACTACCACACATAACACAGTCTATATCTTTTCTTCTGAGAGCCTTTTTTTCCAAAGATGACTGAGCTTGAACACTTTCCTATTCCTCTTTCACCTTTTTAGATGATGTAGCAGGCTTCTTAGGGTGAAGCTTGCTTTTAGAAATAGATGGTTCAGGCTGTGTAGCTGTGACACACAACTAATCAATCTTCTTGTTGTTGCTGGAGTGAGTTGAAACTGAAGTAGAGCTCTTGGTACTAGAATTCTTGTCAGGATCTTCAGCTTTTATCACCTTGAACCCTGCAGAGACAAATATTTTTTTCTGTTTGGGATCAAAGGTGGTCTTGACTTCTTGAGCTTTTCTTGATCTTCTCTTTGCTCTTCTGATCAAGTTCTTCCTTTTGGTTTTGCTCAAATCAGCTTCTTTTTCCTCCTTAGGAGCATGGTGACCCTTTTTGGATCTACTCTCTTCACTCACCTTAGAGTCATCCCTCACCTTCTCCTCTTCATCCTCTTCATCACTGGGGTCTATGGATGGAAGCTCATCTTGACCAGTTCCACACCTTGGAGATCTAACAGATAGTAGAGAGTGTGGAGGAGCTATCTCACTAGATCCCAGTCCCTGCTTGTTCTGATAACACATTTTTGCATGCAGAGATGAGGATATCATGTTCTTGAAGGTTTCCTCTTCAATAACATATTTTTTCTGCCCTGGCTTTGCTGATCACAAGCTCAGCCTGGTATTCAGTCAACTTGGTAACGAGATCCTTAATTTGAGTCTTGTAATTTGTTTGCTCATGTTTAAGAGTTGAAACTGTTTTCTCTAGATCTTCTATTTTAAGTTTATAGTCATTTTTAGCCCTTTTAGAATCAGCTTTTAAAATATTCAAAGACTCAATATCAGATCTCATTTCCAAGTTGTAGGACCTGTATTTATTTACTTTAGCAATACATTCAGGAGAGCAAAGATGTTAAAGTATCTTGGCTTCATCGTGGTCAGCCATGAGTGCTTGGTTTGGAGATGCATCTTCAGCTTGAAAGCTCCAGTCAAAGCCTCCTTCTTCAACAGCAACTGCGGCTTGCTGTCTTGGCTTTTCATTCTGGTCCCCTCCTTCAGTGTAGTTTGGCCTGGATAAAGCTTGGCCACCATTTGACTTAGATGCCTTGCATTCTCTAACAAAGTGTCCCATCTGGTTACAGTTGTAACACTTGACTTTGCTCTTGTCCAGTCCAAACTTGCCACTGACAGCATTACTAGGAAACCTTCTTCCAGTCCTCTTGTAGAACTTCTGGGCTCTGTGAGTAAGAAGTGGCATTTGCTGGACTATCTCCATGTACTCCAGATCATCTGGATGGATGCAGTCCAGGTCTTCAAGAGTGAAAAGAAAGTTTCCTGTACTTTCATTAGTGGAGACAAAAGCTTGAGAAGAACTTGTCTCTTGGAAGGGACTTCCTTGGATGTAGCTCTCTCTGGGTGTCTCCGGGAAGGTGATGAAAGGACCCTTTTGTGAAGTCTCAGGGTAGCAGATGAGATGATGCTATGGTTCTCTGCTATCCCTTTCAACCACATGAAGGGCTAAACTCTGGTGAGTGTTGGAGCTACCAGATGAATTTTGCATATTCATCTCCATCTGGTATCCACTGAGTATCCAATACAACTCAGTGAGAGTAAGGGTCTTGAGGTTTTCAGTCCTTTTAATGACCACACAGTAGTGTGTCCATTGTCTTGGAAGAGAGGACATGAACTTCCTAATAATATCCGTGTTCTCAATAGTTACCCCAACATCAGCCAGAGTATCCACAATCTCAACATACTTGAAGTACTGTTGAGTCATGGTTTCACCTGTCTTGAAGGTGAAATTTTCAAACTGCTGCTTCAGGAGATCCTTCTTGTTCTCCTTGGCTTCATTTGAACCCTCATACATCAGTTTCAGTACATCCCATAGCTGTTTAGCGGTCTTGCACTTCTTGAAACCTCTGTAGATGGAGTTTGGAAGAGCAGTTTGGAGGGCTGTCATGGCTTTCTGATCAATGTCAATTCTTTTCCAGTCTTCATCAGAAAAGTCAGCCCTCTCCTTTGGTATCATGCCACCAGCAGCAGCAACTGAAGAGGTGCATGGTACATGAGGTCCATTTACAACAGACTCCCACATCCTGGAATCTTGAGACTTGATAAAGCCTTCCATTCTTTGACACCAAGTGTCAAAATCCTCAAGAGTGATTAGTGTGGACTTTGTCATTATTCCAGTTTCCATATCAGTTTTGGAGATAGCTGCCATTTGAAGAGTTAAGTGATGTGTGTTACTAAGAGATTTTGAAGATGGCGAGATCTTGCAAACAAGAGCCTGGAATGCTCTGATACCAAATGCAGGACCGTTAAAAAGGGACTTTGCACTTAGTTAACACACTTAGGAGGATCTTTAGGATCACTTAACAATTCAAGTGGGGAACTTAGAACTTTAACAGATGATACAATGCACAACACAAGTAAAGTAAGAGCAAGAACACAAGAAAATAATTTTCAAGGTAGTAGTATATTGCTTCTTCAGTTCTATTACAAGTGTTTGCACTGATTTTTGAAATACAAGAACCTTTGACTCTTTATACTAAACCTACAACTGTCAATATGCAAAAAGACAGTTAGATGTGACTAATCTAGACAACAAGATCAGCCTAAAGTCAAAAGACAGATTGCCTTTTGACTAATGACTATGACAAGCCATAGCTCACTGACTTTCCTATTACAAAAAGCCAAACAGGAAACAAATACAGAAACTTGCAGAAAAAGACCTTATCTACTTTATCATAAAGCATGGAGGTTTCACCAACTTATGATAGTTGGTGAACCACCAGAGCATGCAGCGGACAGGAAGTTGCTTTATGATAAAGTTGACAGAAAAAGTGTATTTTCTCTCTCTTCTAAATTAATCAGTCTTATCTTTATGCGGCTTTGGACAACTTTGTATTGAGAGCTTCGGAAGACTTTATTTTTAACCTTCGAAAGAGTTGAGTCTTTGGCTTCGGAAGACTTAACACTTAGTGTAAAGTTTCATCAGTAGTTTCTTCTGAAAATTGGCTTCGGAAGATTTTACACTTAGCATTTTTCTTGAGTGTGTAAAACTTCCGAAGCTAGTTCTTCTTTGTTCCTTAGTGCATGTTGGAAGACCTGGTTGTTTTGGCATATTTTGATTGATCATTTGGTTGCATCAGCCACTTAACCTCAGAGGTTCCTACATTTAGCCATTGGTTATACATTAAATAAATAGACACAATAAATAATTATTTTCGAATTTAAATAACCAAACAAAAATTTTTGTAATAATTTCATTAATAAGAAATTAAAATTTTATTATTAAAGAATTTATTGAAATACTATTTGATATAGTAAATAATTTGTAGTTTAACATTAATTAAAATGAATTATTAAATATAATAGATGAAACATTTTAATATATATATATATATAAATTTATTTTGTTATACAATTTAAAACTTGTATATATTTTATAGTAATTTTAAAACTTTCAAAATAAAAAGGAAGAATTTAAATTATAATTTCTAAGAATATAAAAGAAAATATTTCTAATTAAATCCTAATTTAGTATAAGTTATAAAAATGATTTTTATATGATGTTAATAATATTGTAGAATTCTTCTAGAATTAAAAATAGTTAAAAATCGTGTTCTAAAAAAAAGTTGTAGGTGCCCGGGTTCGAACCCGGGACCGCTTTGTATGTGTGAAGTGGTTTACCTGTAGGCTAGATAGCCTTGATCTGTCAAGAGCTGGTTCTTAATACTTTTAAACAACCCCTACCAGAATCCCTAATTCTCAAGAACCCTAGTTTCGATTTCAATCCAATTGAACCACGAAACGAGTTCGAAAGTGAAATTAACGTTAGGGCTTTTGTTCCCTATATGAAATCGAGTGTAACCATGTGTTCAATTTACCTGATTCGATGTAAAATCAAGTGATGTAGGCTCGAACTCATCGCGACTGTGGTGTCAATTGAAGGTGGTGTGTGTGTGTGTTTTTCGAGCAATTGAGGTTTCGGTTGGCATTCGAACTATAACATGCGGTTTCAAGTGAAATTACTCTTATTAATGATTTCTAATTGATTAAAAGAACATGAAAGCTTGTTTAATTGAATTAATATCAAGATTCATTACAGAAACGAATTGGTTAATGGTGGGTTTGGTTATTTGGCGTTTGAGGTTAGCCAAACCGCGATTGAAACTCAATTATTAAGCACTATTTAGTTCGAAACGGTTCCACGAATCAAATGAACCGGATTGGTGCGTTAAAAAGGTGTAATTTTTGTGTTTCGGTGGTGACCGGAGATCTGCCGGAGGGGGGGGGGGGAACGGGGGAAAGGGGTTTGGGTTTTTAAAATTTACAGATTTGGACCCTGCAGTTTAAAACTTATTATTTCATGCTCACACTATATTTTTAAGTTTTAGAAATTTTGTATTTTTAATAATTAGATATTTTTATTTATTTGTTTATTTACCGAATATATATATATATATTCTAAGCGTTTAATATTTTTAACACTTAGTTGATATATTTAATAACAAGTTAGGTTATAATAATTTTAAATACTATTAGGATCGAGATTATTAAAATTGCAAACGAGCCCTCGTATTTGTATTAATGACATAACTAGCACATACAAGAGGTAACGGAAGTAACCAACAATTAACAAATATACGAGAGATCACAGTCTCTCCTACTTTAAGGAATTTCACCCAGAAATTAAAGATAAAACTAAACAAACAGGTGGGGATATTTCTTCTTCATGTAATCCTCGCGTTCCCAGGTGAACTCGGCTCCACGTTTATTTTCCCAACGAACTTTGACGATTGGCGTGGTAGTCGTTCTGGTCTTCTTCATTGTTTGATCCCTGATCTCGACATGTTTCTCAACAAAATGCAAGGAATCGTCTATTTGAGTATCCTCTAAAGGAATATGCAGACTTTCTTCGGCCAAGCATTTTCTCAAGTTTGAGACATGGAAAACGGGATGAACCCCACTAAGTTCAGAGGGTAGCTCCAGTTTATAGGCCACTTTCCCAACTCTTTTCAGAATCTTGAATGGTCCTACGAATCGTGGGGCTAACTTACCCTTCTTCCTAAAGCGAACAACGCCCTTCCATGGTGAGACCTTAAGAAGAACCATATCGCCGACTTGCAAAACTCAAGGTCACTATCAATCCTTATATTTTGTAGCATAACAGTAGCCTCATTGACATCCACGTGAATCTCAGTGTCAAATTCTCCCAGCGTGTCAAACCATTGTCGTCGATCTCAAATTTATTGGAGTGAGACGGTCTTGTTATGGACTTTGCGACTTGGCGCGTCGGCTACGACATTCGCCTTTCCAGGATGGTACCGAATGTCACAGTCATAGTCACTAATCAACTCGACCCAACGACGTTGCCTCATATTGAGATCCTTTTGGTTGAAAACATGTTGAAGACTCTTAGGACCAGCGTAGACTATGCATTAGGTCTCGTAAAGGTAATGCCTCCAAATTTTTAAGACAAAAACCACGACACCAAGTTCAAGATCATGGGTTGTGTAGTTCACCTCATGAACCTTCAATTGTCTTGATGCATATGCTATGACCTTTCCTCGTTGCATGAGAACACAACCAAGGCCTTCACTAGATCCGTCACAATACAAGGTAAAATCGTCATTCCCGTCAGGAAGAGTTAAAATAGGAGCATTACACAACTTGTGTTTTAGAGTCTCAAAAGCCTCCTCTTGATCAGGTCCCCACTTGAAGAGCTTATTCTTTTGGGTTAAGGCCGTAAGCGGTTTCGCAATCCTCGAGAAGTTGGCAATAAATCTCCGGTAGTAACCCGCTAATCCAAGAAAAGAACGAACTTCAGTTGGAGTTTTGGGAACGCTCCAATTTTTCACGGCTTCTATCTTCGCAGGATCAGCGTGAATTCCTTGGCTATTCACCACATGACCTAAAAATTGAACTTCCTCAAGCCAAAAATCATATTTAGAAAACTTTGCATACAGCTGTTCTTTTGTCAAGAGCTCAAGAACTTGTCGCAAGTGCAACTCGTGATTGGTTTTCGTCTTGGAGTAGATTAAAATATCGTCAATGAATACAATTATGAATTTGTCCAAGTACGGTTTACATACCCGATTCATGAGATCCATGAAAACAGCAGGAGCATTAGTCAAACCAAAAGGCATGACCATATACTCATAATGTCCATATCGGGTACGAAAGGCGGTTTTTGGAATATCATCGTCATGGACTCGTAATTGGTGGTATCCAGAGCGTAAATCGATTTTTGAGAATTGAGTGGCTCCTTGGAGTTGATCATAGAGATCATCAATTCGAGGGAGAGGGTATCGGTTTTTGATGGTGAGTTTGTTGAGTTCTCGATAGTCGATGAACATGCGAAATGAACCATCTTTCTTCTTCACAAATAACAAAGGTGCACCCCATGGTGAAGATCTAGGACGGATAAAGCCCTTATCAGACAGTTCTTGCAATTGACTGGCTAGTTCTTTCATTTCCGAAGGTGCAAGACGATAGGGTGACTTAGCCATAGGGTTTGCACCGGGAATCAAGTCAATCTTGAACTCAACCTCTCGAACAGAAGGTAATCCACTAAGATCCTCGGGAAACACATCTGGGAAGTCCCATGCAACAGGAATATCCTTAAGCTCCTTCCCTTTGGCTTTCATGTTGACTACGTAAGCCAAAAAGGCTATGTAATTCTTACTTAGGCACTTTTGAGCCTTAGTACAAGACATAATCTTGAGTCCTTTAGACGATCTCTCCCCAAAAACTTTTAGGGTATTACCCAAAGGTAGAGGAATGCGAATGCACTTCTCGAAGCAGATAATTCCCGCATAGTGTTTGGCTAACCAATCCATGCCAATGATGACGTCAAAACTCTCGAGTTGCCTGGGAATAAGGTCAACTGGGAACTCATGCTCGTTAAGACTCAAGGTGCAATCACGAATGATGACGTCAATAACGATAGATTTACCATCAGCGACTTTAACCGTAAAGGATTTTTCTAGCTTAGAGTGCGGCTTAGCAAGTACGGGTTCAAATTCTAAGGACACAAAACTCTTATCCCCTCCCGAATCAAACAATACCAAAGCATAGCAATTATTTACAAGATACATACCTATTCAGGGATAGGGCTATTGTCGGTACATGGAAAGCAGAGTAAAATTTTATTCAATAAGAGTTTGAGTAGTAGTAAAGAATGACGCACCGTTCACCACGTCGTTATTTGCTTGTGCTTGGTTTGCGTTAATATTGAAGGCACGTCCTCGAGCTGGGGGAACATTTCCCGTAAGATGGGGGCATTATGGGCGAAAATGGCCGGTTTTGTTACAATTGTAACAAGCTCGATTGGCGACTACAACAGCGTTATTTGGTGCACGGTGACATGTAGCAACCGAATGCCCATATTTCTCTCAAAGTGAGCAAATACAACACGGATTGTTTCCCGCAATATGATACTTGCAGATGTTACACATCGGGTGTGGACCAGTATAAGCTCTAGCAATAGGTGCTTGATTTGCAATGGTAGCTTGTTTTTGCAATGCATTGGGTGCTGTCACTGCTGAGCATGTGTAAACTTACGTTTCTTGCCCTTGAATGAGGATTCAGCCTTCGGTTCTTTAGTTGTTTCTAGAGTCACATTTCCAGTTGGTTTGGCACCCTTCACTGTCAAGGTGCCGGCCTTAATGTGAGTTTCAGTGAGCTATGCAGTGATGTTGATTGCTTCTTCTAAGGTCGTGGGCCTGCTCCCCATAACAGCATCTTGAATTTATGGTGGTACCCCTTTGATAAACTTTTCAATGCTACGGGGTGCAGTATCCACCATGTGCGGTAGGAGCATGCTCAATTCATGATGTCGAGTGGAGTAGGCCAAATGGTTGCCACTATCCTGTTTGAGATTCCAAAACTCTTCCTCCAACTTTTGCAGTTCACTACTCGGGAAGAACTTTTGGATCATGATGTTCTTAAACTCTTCCCACGATAATGCCAACGCAACTTCTGCACCCCGATTTCTCTTCTCGCTATTCCACCAGGTAAGTGCCCGTTGTTGAAGAACACTCGCGGCATAACCAACTTTGAGTTCTTCAGGACACTCACTATTGATGAAAGTGTTTTCCATACTCTAGAACCACTTGAGAAGTCCAGTTACTCCCTCCTTCCCACTAAAACTAGTTGGTTTACAAGAGTTGAAGTGTTTGAAGGTGCAAGTTCGGTTATTCCCTCCTTGGTTGTTGTTGTTTTCCCCTTGACCATTGTTACCATCACCACCATTATTCCCATTGACATTGTTACTAGTGTTGGCCATTAAGGTGCTACTTAGTTCAGCGACCATGGTAGGAAGGACAGCAGCCATTTGCCGGGCGATCATAGCGGCGAGTTTTCGGTCGGAGCTACCACGCTTTCCATGATGAAGAGACATTCTAAAATACAAAAATGGAGGAGATATTAGAGTTTTGGAGATAAATCAGTTCAAATAGACATAAATCTTTGGAATTTACAAACGTATACAGGATAGTTCCATTTGGTAACACACAGCCAATAGGAACATTGACACGTCAAGGTAAATAAATTCTAATTTGTCTTGGGGAATTTGTGTATTTTGACCATAATTTATCACTCATCCCAGAAATCCCCAGGTAAGCATACTAGTCCCGTAGTTGATTGGGATTTATTCGAAATGCTTACCTTAGCCCAAGGGCTTTTTTCCAGGAAATCCAGAATACAGGTGTTTATGAGTCACATATTTTCCCTATAGACTAATAGAATTAAAACCTTGATGAGATTTTCAAGATTTAGACATAGCGTCTAAAGGATTCAACCATTTGATATAATGCGTATAACTCCACATGTAGTGGAGAATAAGTTTAAGAAAGAGACAAGGGCACGTTGAAACTAGTGTCGGGTGAAGAGGGTTAAAATGTTGGAGATGTACAAGGTTAAAGGTTTCGTCATAGGGTTAACCTCCTATGGCATAATTTCACTAAGTAAAGTCATGTAGCACATAAAGGATTCATCATGTAGCATGTAACATCATGTGGTATGCATATAAGTAAGGTTACAAGATCATAAATAATTGTCATATAAAGGGTCCCTGTATTAACCATAGTCTAGGTCACCATTGCTAATAACCTAAATCCCTATAGTTATGGGCTCTGATACCAATCTGTCACACCCCAACCTTAACGGCAGAAACGTTGAGATGTGAGGGTTAAGATTGTTCATGCCACACAACGCTACTTCAAAGTGTAAATATTATTAATTATCCATTTCATGTCAAACATTGTCTTAACATAAGTCTCAAATCAAACAAACATAACATAAGTAAAATTTAAACATCACGTTTCAAACCATGATCTTTATTGTTCTCTAGGTCCAATCCTAGATTATTTCATATCTTCAAGAGCAACAACTAAGCTTGAGCATTTCCTGAAACATGTTAGAAAATACGCTCAATATATAATGTTGGTGAGTTCCCATAGATTCTACATACATATATAGAAATCTTTTAATAAGGCAATTCAAGTCATAGGTTAGATGATAATGCAAAATATATGGATAGCATAATGATACAATCAAACCTTGACAAGATACGACCACAACGATTAATATACGATTAGCTAAGTGTACTTGGTTCCCATGATGATCAATAAAATGTTGCAGGTGCCCGGGTTCGAACCCGGGACCCCTTTGTATGTGTGAAGTGGTTTACCAGTAGGCTAGATAGCCTTGGTCTGTCAAGAGCTGGTTCTTAATACTTTTAAACAACCCGTACCAGAATCCCTAATTCTCAAGAACCCTAGTTTTGATTTCAATCCAATTGAACCACGAAACGAGTTCTAAAGTGAAATTAACGTTAGGGCTTTTGTTCCCCACATGAAATCGAGTGTAACCATGTGTTCAATTTACCTGATTCGATGCAAAATCAAGTGATGTAGGCTCAAACTCGTCGCGGCTGTGGTGTCAATTGAAGGTGGTGTGTGTGTGTTTTTCGAGCAATTGAAAGTTCAGGAGGGTGAAAGAGGCTAAACCCAGACTTTCACCTCTATTTAATCGCTCGGATTAGGGTCATTTCATATTCATCGAGTTCGAGTTATGATCGTGGGTTTTGGTTGGCATTCGAACTGTAACATGCGGTTTCAAGTGAAATTACTCGCATTAATGATTTCTAATTGATTAAAAGAACGTGAAAGCTTGTTTAATTGAATTAATATCATGATTCATTATAGAAACGGATTGGTTAATGGTGGGTTTGGTTATTTGGCATTTAAGGCTAGCCAAACCGCGACTGGAACTCAGTTATTAAGCACTATTGAGTTCGAAATGGTTCCACGAATCAAATGAACCGGATTGGTGCGTTAAAAAGGTGTAATTTTTGTGTTTCGGTGGTGACCGGAGATCGGCCGGAGTTGGCCGGAGTGGGGGGCCGGAAAAACGGGGGAAAGGGGTTTGGGTTTTTAAAATTTATAGATTTGGCCCCTGCAGTTTAAAACTTATTATTTCATGCTCAAACTATATTTTTAAGTTTTAGAAATTTTGTATTTTTAATAATTAGATATTTTTATTTATTTGTTTATTTACTTATATATATATATATATATATACATATATATATATATATATATATATATATATATATATATATATATTCTAAGCGTTTAATATTTTTAACACTTAGTTGATTTATTTAATAACAAGTCAGGTTATAATAATTTTAAATACTATTAGGATCGAGATTATTAAAATTGCAAAAGAGCCCTCATATTTGTATTAATGACATAACTAGCACATACAAGAGGTAACGGAAGTAACCAACAATTAACAAATATACGAGAGATCACAGTTCAACCCTTCATGTGGTTGAAAGGGACCGCAGAGAACCACAATATCATCTTATCTGCTACCCTGACAACTCACCAAAGGGTCCTTTCATCACCTTCCCGAAGACACCTAGGGAGAGCTATACTCAAGGAAGTCCATTCCAAGAGCCCAACTCTTCTTAGGCCTATGTGTCTTCAGATGAAAGTTCTGGCAACTTTCTCTTCACCCTTGAAGACCTAGACTGCATCCATCCAGATGATCTGGAGTACATGGAAATAGTCCAGTAGATGGCTCTTCTCACTCACAGAGCCAATAAGTTTTACAAGAGTACAGGGAGGAAGTTTCCAAGTAATGTGTCCAGTGGAAAGTTTGGGTTGGACAAGAGCAAAGTAAAGTGTTACAACTGTAACCAAATATGCCACTTTGCTCGGGAGTGTAAGGCACCAAGAACAAATGGTAGCCATACATAATCCAGGCCAAACTACACTAAGGCAGCTTAAAGAACTGAGAAGCCCAACCAACCAAAGTAGCAAGCTGTAGTTGCTGTTGAAGAAGGAGGCTTTGATTGGAGCTTTCAGGTGGAAGATGTCTCCGCAAACTAAGCCTTGATGGCAGATCATGATGAATCAAAGGTAGTGTAACATCTTTGCTCTCCTGAATGTGTTGCTAAAGTTAATATGTACAGGTCCTACAACTTGGAAGTAAAATCTAATCTTGAGTCCTTAAACATTTTAAAATTTGATTTTAAAATAGTTGAAAATGATTATAAGCTTAAAATAGAAGACTTAGAGAAAACCATTTCTACTCTAAAACCATGAACATACAAACTACAGAACTCGGATTAAAGATCTTGTTTCCAACTTAACAGAATGCCAAGCTGAGCTTGTAATCAGCAAAGCCAAGGAAGAAAAATGCATTCTTGAAGTGGAAACCTTCAAGAACATTATATCTTCATCCTTGCATGCAAAATTTTGTTATCAGAACAGGCAGAAACTTGAATCAAATGAAATATCTCCTCATTAGTAAGAGAACCAAGGTGTAGAACTTGTGAAGATAAGCTGGCTTCTATTGATCCTATCCTAGAGGAAGATGAAGATGAAACTACAGAAGAGGATATAGTGAAGGGTGAACCATAAATAAGTGAAGAGGTTCACTCTAAGAAGGGTCATTATATCCCTAAAGAGAAAAATAGACCAAGGATGGCCAAGTCTACAAGAAAGAACTTGATTAGAGCTGCAAAAAGAAGATCAAAGAAAGTGCAGGAGATCAAGCCCACCTTTAACCCCAGGAAAAAACAAGTTTTCATCTCTGCTAGGTTTGAGATGAGAAAGACTGAAGACTTAGCAAAGGACTCTAGTACCAAGAGTTCTAAGGAGAAGAAGGTTGGACCAATGTGCACCACTACTATATAGGTTGGACCATCCAACTCCAAAGGAAAGCTTCACCCTTAGAAGCATGTTGCAACATCCAAGAAGATGAAGAATGAGCTGGAAAAGACTCAGAAGAAAGCCTATGGAATGTATCATGTGTGGTGTTACAACTCATTATGCTAAGGATTGTATTTATAATACTAAGAGTACTATCCATATGAACAAGGAGAAGACCTCTGAGAAGAAAAAGAAAATAGATTCGGAAGGAAAATCATTTTCCTTTGAAAGCATCAAGGTGACCTAGAAGAAGATAGGTGGAAAACTATCTTTGAAAGAAAGTTTGGTTTCGGAAGAAAGGAATGCTTCCGAAGCACTGAAGCCTGTTGCAGTGAATGCAAAAGCTTCCGGAGATTCAGTCTCCAAAACTTCCAACGTTTTGAAGGCCAAGTATAATGTTCCAAAGATGATGTGGAAGATGAAGGAAGGCCATATGAGTGAAGTTTCTTCATCAACAATAGCCAAGGATCCTCAAAGCTTGCATATAGGATCAATAACTGTTGAACTATCTTTAGTTCATCTTGATGAGCCCATGACCAGCAAGGCTTGGGTTTCCAAATATAACTAATCATATCTTTTCATGTGCAGGAATAGCTGAAGACCAAAAGAAATGTTTGGATCATTGATAGTGGTTATTCCAGGCACATGATTGGCGATGGCTCTTTGCTTCAAAACATTGGAAAAGTTGATGGAGGGCCAGTTGCTTTTGGATGTGAATCAGGAGGTTACATTACTGGAAGGGGCAAGGTCACAAATGGTAAGCTTAGCATTGAAAATGTAAACTTTGTCAAGGAGCTTGAGTACAACCTTTTAAGTGTGTCTCAATTTTATGACTAGAGACATAACATTCTCTTTACTGAGCATGAGTGTATTGTTCTCAAACCCGGGGTGATCATTTCTCAAGAGCATATTTTCTCAGAGCCCCCAGGAAAGGAAACATGTACATGAAGGATTTGAAAGAAACCTTCCCTTCTTGAGAAGTTTCTTGCTTTCTATCCAAAGAAAATAATGATGAGTCTTTCCTTTGGCATAAAAGAATGTGCCATGTAAACTTTAAGAACATCAATAAAGTAATTAAGAATGATTTGCATGGTAACTGGAATGGCAAAGAAAGAGTTTATAAGTTATGATCATTATGTTGCATGCCTAAAAGGAAAGTAACACAAAGTGTCATACAAGCCAAAGGAAATGAACTTCATCAGTACTCCCCTTTACTTATTACACATGGGCCTCTTCATACGTGTAATGAGTTTAGGGAAAACTTTATATTTTCTTGTGATCACAGATGATTCACAAGATATAGTTGGGTCTTTTTTCTTAGAAGTAAGAATTAGACTCTTGAAATCTTAAAATCCGTTATTCTAAAAATTGAGAATCAATGTGATCACAAGGTTAAGATTAAAAGATATGATCAAGGAACTAAATTCAAGAACCGAATCCTTGATTCATTTTGTGATGAAAAGGGTATTTGAAGACAATAGAGTGCTCCTAGAACTCCTCAACAAAATGGTGTTGCTTAAAGGAGAAATAGAACACTTATTGAGGCTGCAAGAACCATGCTCTCTGACTCTAAACTGCCTATCACCTTCTGGACTGAGGCAGTCAACACTACCTGCTATATGTAGAACAGAGTTTTTAGTAGTCAAAACTCATGGTAAGACACCTTATGAACTGTGGCCCAAAAGGAGACCTTTTATTGGTTTCCTCAGGTCATTTGGATGTCTTGCACCATCTTGAATACCAAAGATCACATAGCCAAGTTTGCTGAAAATGGAGATGATGGACATTTCATTGCATACTCTTCTTAAGCTAAAGCTTATAGAGTATACAATCTTAGAACTAGAGTAGTTGAAGAGTCAGCCAATGTGACTTTCAATGAACATACTCCAAGTGTGAAAGTGTACGGAACATCTGAAGATTAAAGGCTCATGCAACTAAAGGATACCAGAACAACCAAGTCTTCCTGCATGCACTAAGGAACAAAGATGAACTAGCTTTGGAAGTTTTACACTCATAAATAAGTCTAAGTGTAAAATCTTCCGAAGCCAACAGTTTAGAAGAAGTTACTTCGGAAGTTTCACACTTATCATAAAATTATTACAAGTGTGAAATCTTCCGAAGCCAAAGACTCATTTCTTCCGAAGCCAAAGATGAAGTCTTCCGAAGCTTCAAAAGACAAAGTCTTCCGAAGCCACTTTGCTGTGAAGACAGATTTCTTCCGAAGACAGAGAAAAGATACTTTCTCTGAGTTAATTTTTGATAAAGCTGATGTACTTTCCGCTACTGCTCTGAAGACTCACCTGCTAACATTAGTTGGTGAAACCTCCATACTTTATCAAACAGTAAAAAGTCATTGACTGTAACTTTCCACTTTTGTTCCTGTAGTCTTGTCTGTATTAGATTACGTCAGTGAGCTATGGCATGTCATAGTCACTAGTCAAAAGGCAATCTGCCTTAATTTTATATACTTGCAAACACTTGTAATAGAACTAGAGAATCAATATACAACTTCCTTGAAAACTTAATCTTGTGTTCTTGTGACTTTGTTCTTGTTCTTATAGTTCTATCTCTTTAATATTACTTGTGTAGCTTTGTATCATCAGTGAAGTTACCAGTTCCCTATTTGAGTGGTTAAGTAATTTAAGATCACTCCTCTTTTGAAGCTAATTGCAATGTTTAGTACCCTTACTGGTCCTAGAATTGGTATCAGAGCATTCCAGGCTCTTGATTGTAAGATCTCACCATCTTAAATCCTCTTAGTTTCATACTTCACTTAACTTTTCAAATGGCAGCTATCTCAAAGGCTGATATGGAAACTGGAACTATAAGAAAGTCCCCACTATTCACTCCTGAGGATTTTGATACTTGGTGCCAAAGAATGGAAGGCTTCATCAAGTCTCAAGATTCTAGGATGTAGGAGTCTGTTGTCAATGCACCTTATGTACCATGCACCCCTTCAACTGCTGGTGGTGGCATGATACCAAAAGAAAGGGATGATTTTTTTGAAGAAGATTAGAAGAAAATTGATATTGATCAGAAAGCTATGATAGCCCTTCAAATTACTCTTCCTAACTCCATCTACAGAGGTTTCAAGAAGTGCAAGACCGCGAAACAGTTATGGGATGCACTGAAGCTGATTTATGAGGGGTCCAATGAAGCCAAAGAAAACAAGAAGGACCTTTTGAATTAGCAGTTTGAAAATTTCACCTTCAAGACAGGTGAAACCATGACTCAACAATACTTCAGATATGTTGAGATTGTTGATACTCTAGCTGATGTTAGAGTAACCATTGAGAATAGAGATATTGTTAGGAAGTTCATGTCCTCTCTTCCCAGACAATGGACACACTACTGTGTGGTTATTAAGAGGACGGAAAACCTCAAGACTCTTACTCTCACTGAGTTATATGGAATACTCAGTGGATACCAGATGGAGATGAACATGCAAAACTCATCTGGTAACTCCAACACTCATCAGAGTTCTGCCCTCTATGTGGTTGAAAGGGATTGCAGAGAACTACAGCACC
Source organism: Flaveria sonorensis (assembly GCA_025506505.1). NCBI lineage: Eukaryota > Viridiplantae > Streptophyta > Magnoliopsida > Asterales > Asteraceae > Flaveria > Flaveria sonorensis. The sequence goes on from CM046429.1 coordinate 50,197,722, forward strand.
ATCTCATCTGCTACCCTGACAAATCATAAAAGGGTCCTTTCATCACCTTTCTAGAGACACTAAGGGAAGGCTACATCCCTGGAAGCCCATTCTAGGAGACAAGTTCTTCACAAGCTTTTGTGTCTTCTGATGAAAGTTTAGGCAACTTTCTCTTCACCTTTGAAGACCTAGACTGTATCCATCAAGATGATCTGGAATATATGAAAATAGTCTAGTAGATGGCTCTACTTACTCATAGAGCCCAAAAGTTCTACAAGAGGACTGGGAGAAGGTTTCCCAGCAATACAACCAGTGGAAAGTTTGGGCTGGACAAAAGCAAGATAAAGTGTTATAACTGTAACCAAATGGGACACTTTTCCAGGGAGTACAAGGCACCAAAGTCAAATGGTGGGCAAGCATAATCTAGGCCAAACTACACTGAGGGAGCTCACCAAAATGAGAAGCCAAGACAGCAAGCTGCAATTGCTGTTGAAGAAGGAGGCTTTGACTGGAGCTTTCAGGCTGAGGATGCTTCTCTAAATCAAGCACTAATGACAGATCATGATGAAGCCAAGGTATTGGAACATCTTTGTACTCTTGAATGCATTGCTTAAGTTAATAGATACAGGTCCTATAACTTAGAGATGAGATCTGATCTTGAGTCCTTAAATATCTTAAAAGCTGACTTTAAAAGAGCTGAAAATGATTATAAACTTAAGATAGAAGATCTAAAGAAAACCATTTTAACTCTTAAGCATAAGCATACAAACTACAGGACTCAAATCAAAGATCTCATCTTAAAGTTAACTGAATGCCAGGCTGAGCATGTGATCAGCAAAGCTAGGGTAGAAAAATGTGTTCTTGAAGAAGAGACCTTCAAGAACATAATATCCTCATCCCTACATGCAAAGTTTGTTATCAGAATAAACAGGGACTGGGATCTACTGAGATAGCTCCTCCATACACCGTATTGTCTGTAAGATCTCCAAGGTGTGGAACTTGTGAAGATGAGCTTCCCCTCATAGACCCCATTGTTGAAGAGGATGAAGAGGAGATAGTGGAGGATGACTCAGAGAAGAGTGAAGAAGGTTATCCTAAGAAGGGTCACTATTCTCCTGAGGAGAGGAAAGAGTCTGGAATGACCAAGTCAAAGAGAAAGAACTTGATTAGAAGAGCGAAGAGAAGATCAAAGAAGGCTCAAGAAATCAAGGCCACTTTTTACTCAAAGCAGAAACTAGTGTTTATCTCTGTAGGTTTTGAAGTGGTAAAGACTGACCAGCTGTGTACCACTACTACACAGCCTGAACCATCCAGCTCCAAGAGCAAGTCTCTCACTAAGAAGCTTGTTGCATCATCTGCAAAGATGAAGGTGGAGAAGGAAAGTGATCAAACTTAGTCTTGCTCTCAAAAGATGACTCTTAGAAAGAAGGAACTCAACTGTGTCATGTGTGGTAGTACTTCTCATATGGCTAAGGATTGCAAGTACAATCCCAAAAGTACCATCCACATGACCAAGAAGAACATTTCTGAGAAGAAGAAGGAACAAAAAGCTTCAAATGGAAAATCTGTTTCCTTTGAAAGCTCCAAAATGAAGAAGAAGACAAGTGAAAAATTGCCTTCGGAAGAAAAGTTGGTCTTGGAAGAAAGTAATGCTTCCGAAGTACTGAAGCTTGCAGCAGTGAAAGCAAGATCTTCTGAAGTTCTAGTCTCCAAGACATCCGAAGTTGTCAAAACTTCTGAAGCTTTGAAGGTCAAGCCCAATCTTCCAAAGGTGGTGTGGAAGATGAAGGAAGACCATGTGACTAAAAGTTCTTCATCAACAACAGCAAATGATCCTCAAAGCTTGAATATAGGATCACTTACTGTTATATTGTCTTCAACTCATTTTAATAGGCCCAAGACCAATGAGGATTGGGTTTCTAAGTGTAACTAATCACCTCTTTTTGTGTAGGAACAGCTAAAGACCAAGAAGAACATTTGGATTATTGAAAGTGGTTGTTCCAGGCACATTACTGGCAATGGTTCTCTGCTTCAAAATTTTGAGAAAATTGATGGAGGACCAGTTGCTTTTGGAGGGGATTCTTGTGGTTACATTTTTGGAAGGGGCAGAGTCACAAATGGTAAGCTCAGCATTAAAAAGGTAAACTTTGTCAAAGAGCTTGGATACAATCTTCTGAGTGTATCCCAATTTTGTGATCAGAAACACAATATGCTCTTCACTGAGCATGAGTGCATCGTTCTCAAGCCCGGGATGGCCATTCCTCAAGAGCATATCCTGCTCAAAGCCCCCAGGAGAGGGAACATGTACAAGATGGATTTACATGAAACATCTCCCTCAGAAGAAGTTTGTTGCTTTCTGTCTAAAGCAAATAGTGACGAGTCATTCCTTTGGCATAAAAGAATATGCCATGTAAACTTTAAGAACATGAATAAACTGATTAAGAATGATTTGGTAACTGGAATGCCAAAGAAAGAGTTTACAAGTGATGATCACTGTGTTGCATGCATGAAAGGGAAGCAACACAATATGTCTCACAAACCAAAGGAAATAAACTCCATCACTACTCCCCTACACCTATTACATATGGATTTGTTTGGCCTCACCAGTGTAATGAGTTTAGGAAGGACCTCTTACTGCTTAGTGATCACAGATGATTTCACAAGATGCACTTGGGTCTTTTTCCTTAGAACTAAGGATGAGACTCCTGAGATCTTGAAGAATTTCATTTTGAAAATTGAGAATCAATCTCATCACAAGGTCAAAACCATAAGATGTGATCAAGGAACAGAATTTAAGAACCAAATCCTTGATACATTTTGTGATGAAAAGGGTATTACAAGACAATATAGTGCTCCCAGGACTCCTCAGCAAAATGGTGTTGCTGAGAGGAGAAACAGGACACTTATTGAAGCTGCAAGAACCATGCTGTCTGACTCTAAACTACCCATCACCTTCTGGGCAGAGGCTATTATCACAGCCTGCTATATGCAGAATAGAGTTTTAGTGGTTAAGACTCATGGTAAGACTCCTTATGAGCTGTGGCACAAAAGGAGACCATTTATTGGTTTCCTCAAGTCATTTGGATGTCCTTGCACCATCTTGAATACCAATGATCAAGTAGCCAAATTTGATGAGAAGTCTAATAATGGACACTTTATTGGATACTCTTCCTAAGCTAACGCTTATAGAGTATACAATCTTAGAACTAGAGTAGTTGACGAGTCAGCCAATGTGACCTTCAATGAGCACACTCCAAGTGTGAAAGGTTCTGGTCCAGATTGGCTATTTGATATTGACTTAGTTACTAACTATTTTAACAAGTCTTATGAGAATGTTTTAGGATCTACAAATAATATATCAACAGGAGATCTTGACCCAAGATTTGAGCTGAGAAGACCAAGCAAGATTATGACTTTAGCTCCTTTGGTGATTAACCCTGTAAATGAAGATCATATCAGCACAAACATGACAAATTCAGCTGATACATTTGAGGTACCTTCAAATTCCAGCTCAGAGGTTCAAAACTCAGGAGAAGGAGCTTCAAATGCAGGAGGAAATGGAGGAGGTGATAGTGATCAAGAATTTCTTGATGCCGATAACCACTCTATAGAGGACAACATGAATGATGTCACATATTCATTGGATCAAGTCTCACTTAATAAATGTGCTGATGTGGTGGGTGACACTCCTTTGCCAGATCTAAATTTCTCTAATCTAGATCTGTCTAACCAACTTGTTGTGATCCCTCAACTAAGGATCCACAAGTCACACCCCACCACAAACATCATTGGAAATGTTGATACTGTGGTGAGAACAAGAGGACAAACCAATGATCAAAATGTTTGTCTGCACTCTTGTTTCTTGTCCCAGATTGAGCCAAAGAAAGTTGATGAAGCTCTGAAGGATGAAAGCTGGGTTGAAGCTATGCAAGAAGAGCTACTTCAAATCAAAATATAGAAGGTTTGGAACCTATGTCCTCTTCCTCAAAGGAAGACAGTCATAGAAACCAAATGGGTTTTTAGGAACAAGAGGGATGATAGAGGAATTGTCATCAAGAATAAGGCTAGACTGGTTGTCCAGGGATACACACAAGAAGAAGGAATTGATTACACAGATGTCTTTGCTCCTATAGCAAGACTTAAAGCTGTAAGAATATTCCTGGCTTATGCTGCATCCAAGGATTTCAAGGTCAATCAGCTGGATGTAAAGTGTGCCTTCCTTTGTGAGGTGATAGATGAAGAAGTTTAAGTCAAACAACCACCTGGCTTTGCAGACCCAGATCATCCTGATTTTGTCTGCAAGCTTGATAAAGCTCTATATGGACTACATCAAGCTCTATGAAAGTGGTATGAGACACTATCAAAGTATCTTTGTCAACATGGATACAAAAGAGGTACTAATGATGGGACTCTCTTCATCAAAGAAACAGGGAATGACATAATGCTAGTTCAGATATATGTAGATGACATTATCTTTGGTTCAACTAATTCAAAGCTCTGTAAAGACTTTGAAATGCTGATAAAGAATAGATTTGAAATGAGTGCTATGGGCGAAGTCAACTTCTTTCTAGGAATTCAAGTGAAGCAGGTTGAAAATGGCATCTTCATTAGTCAGTCAAAATAGGTACAAGACATACTTACAAGATTCAAGATGACTGATTGTAAGGTTGCAAAGACACCCATAGCTAGAAACCACTCCCTTGGTCCTGATCTTGAGGGGGAGTGTGTTGATGAACATCTCTACAGGTCTATGATTAGGTCTCTTATGCACCTTACTACTAGCCGGCCTGATATCATGTTTGCCACATGTATATGTGCAAGATATCAAGCCAACCCCAAGATGTCACACCTAGTTACTGTCAAAAGAATTCTCAGATACCTTAAAGGTGCCCCTAAACTTGGCCTCTGGTATCCAAAGAATTCAGACTTTAATCTGTATGCTTATACAGATAGTGACTATGGTGGCTGCAACATGACTGCAAAGTCTACATCTGGGGGATGTCAATTCCTTGGTGGAAGGATAGTCTCTTGGCAATGTAAGAAGCAATCCTGTGTGTCTGCATCAACTGCTGAAGCTGAATACATTGCTGCTGCAAGCTGTTATGCTCAAGTGCTGTGGGTTCAGAATCAGATGCTAGACTATGGGTCTAATTTCAAGGAGACTCCTATCCATATAGATAACAACAGTGCCATCTCTATTACAGAGAATCCAGTGCATCACTCAAGGACCAAGCACATCAACATCAGGTATCATCTGATTAGAGATAATTTTGAAAAAAGATTAATCAAACTAATCAAAGTTAACACAAATGAATAATATGTTGATCTGTTCACCAAAGCCTTTGATGAACAGAGATGTAAATATCTTATATCAGCTATTAGGAAGATTAACTTTGAATAGGTTTTCTTTAAACACTTAATCAACCTTATTTCTTAAAATTGAGTGTCCTAAGTTGTCTATTAGATCACCCTCATAAACCCAATTCTCTTTGGAGGTAAATTAAAATTTCAAATGATATTCCTTAGATTTGTGAAAATTTATTATTTTGTATCAGGCAGAACTCAAATTGCCTTCGAAAGAAATTTGTGTCTTTAAATCATTTAACTACTTATCAGAGTTTACTTTCGGAAGAAATTCTTGGAATATCTTTTGAAGATTAAATATGCTTATAAGTACTTAAATGCATTCAAAGAACAAATGTCTTTCGAACGCAATTAAGTCTCGAAAGATTTATTATCCAAGGATAATAATTTTCTCAGACTTAGTTCTTCCGAAGCAGAATATACGTCAGAAGAAATTTCTTTAAGTATATTTCTTCCGAAGCCAAATTTTCACAACTCTTTGAAATATCTTCTGAAGCAAAATTGCCTTCGGAAGCTTTGCTGAAAAGCTTCCGAAGCAAAAATACCTTTGGAAGATTTGCAACTTCTAAGAAAACTAACTCGTTGGGCGCTTTTTCAGAAGTGGGACCCATTTGCGGATTTCAAAGTTTATCTTTTTGTCTTAACTTTTACTCCAATCCATAGCATGTATCTTCTCAACGGTTTCACTTCATCTCTCTACTCTCACAAATCTTTAACCTAAATTCTCCCAAAAATGCACCTTCTTCTTCCTTTCTTCACTGATAAGCTTCACCTAAATGGCCAACATCGATCGCAGAAACGACCCAAACTTCTCCATGCACCTACACAGGCAACATAATCAAGTTGCCCTATTGCACTCTGAGAAGGATCCAAGTTTCTTCGACGTGTGTAGGTACGTTTCTTCATCTCACTACCTTACCTCCCTTACAATCGATCCTCCTCTCTATAAGGATTAGTTGCTTGAATTCTGCGGACCTGTCAAGAGGTCACCATGGATGGGGAGAGGGCACTGGCTGTTACAGTGCAGGGGAGGACTATTTTCATCACTCTGGCCATCATAAACACTCATTTGCAGCTGGATGATGAAGCAGGTGAACTGTCCTTCCCAAAAGATGTTGTCAACCATTCTTTCCAGCAGATGGGCTATGAAGGTGACTTCTCAGTCAAAACCTTCAGGAAGGGGAAGGTCTCATCCCAGTAGAAATAACTCCTCCATGTCATCATACACAGTTTATCTAACAAACATGGCGGATGGGATCAAGTTCCAGAACACCTCTCCTTCATAGTCCATGGGATGGTACAGGGAGTCAAGTTCAGGTACTCTTAATTTGTTTACTTAAATTTGCTTGCTAACTTGGACTCCTTAGAGTATTACATGTTCCCCAGGTATGTTCAACACATTCTTAACTGTGAATTGGGCTCACGGTTGAGGGGGACAGGTAATATTCTTAAATTGGGACAAATGAGGCCTGGCATTTTCAAAATCTTGAAGTAGCCAACTGTTGGCTTCTCAAGGGTAGAAACAGCCTTGTCCCAAAAATGTTTGAGCTCATTGCTTAGGATGACAACCTAGCAGAACCAGCTAGTGTTGATCCCATACCCTCCACCTCTCAACCACCTCAAACACAGCCTACCATCACCATCACCTACACTAGAAAGCATAAACGAACCCTTGCACTAGCTACTGAGCATGTGCAGGCACATATATCACAACCCATATAGGAGAAAGTGGAATCTCAAGCTCCTACTTCCCCTAAGGAGCAGACCACTCCCATCCTTGAAATGATCAGTGCTGAGGTTCCTCATGCTCAGCCTAATGAGCTCACAACCCCACAACCAGCCTTAAGCCATCACTCTGAGTCGTAACACTCAAGTGATCAACCTTTTGGGGACAGCTACCATCCCCAACCTCTAGACCTTAACCGACCCATCTTCAGCCTTGACTTTTACTCTGATGAAGATTTGGGCTTCAGTGAGTACCATGAATCTCTCTTCTCTTCCCACACACTAGGTGAGATGAGTACTCCTGCTTCTCCTATTTCTAGCCCGCATCAGCAACCCCCTACTGAGGTGGATCTTCCTGAACTTGTTCAGGAGACCCATATGGAAGAGGCTATCACTTTTGCAAGTGATTACATAACTAGGACCTCAACCATGGCAACCCAGCCTATTGACACTTCTTTGGAAGTTGTCATGCGTCAAGGGAAATCCAGCAGCCAAGAACCACATGCTGGTGGTGAGGAAGAAGACTTAGGGTCAATGACCAGCAACTTGAGATCACCAATCTCAAGGGCCAGTTAGCTGAGTGACCAATGAGGACAACTCAACCAGGCCCACAAGAACCTATGATTGTTATGGATCAATCTCCCAGCTCACCTATGCAAGAGGGTGATGCTACTAAAAAAGGGGAGGAAATCCTGACAGTCACAGAACCTGGGAGTTCTTCCTAGAGTGTGGACATAAAGGAATCACCATCCTCTCTTGCAGTTGTCCACACTCAACAACCTTCTCAAGTCAGAGATCTAGACTTGCTTTTTCAACATCTGTTTGAGGAGGGAATCCCAAGAGCAATGTCTGCCCCTTTTGAGAATCCAATCATGGGTTGGGGGTATGACAGCAATAGGAGTGCTCTTGTAATCTCTAGAGCTCAGGGTCAACTAGAAATTTTCAACATTTCACACCTGAGTTTCTATAAGAGTACAAATCTGGTGGATTTGCCACTTGTCAACCCTAGCAATAACAAACAAGCTGTCAGATTGGCTGGCAGGATACAAGAAAGGGTGCTAGAAGAATTCAAATGGAGATCAAGATTTTATAGACAAAGGCTAGCAGGTGAGGCCTTTGGTCAACTGGAAGTTGAGGTGGACCCTACGATTAACTTTAAAGGGAAATCCTTGACTGAAGGCCCAGAGGTTGAGCCTGTGAACCTTGAGACAGGATCTCCTTCTGCACCCTTTACGCTCAGTGAGGCACCCGCTGGTGATGGTGCTTCACAACCTCTCTCTGGCCAGAGTTTGACAGCTGAATCAAGCAATTAAGGCCAAAGCTCTCTCCTCATTGAGTCACCAAGGCATGTGGTTAACAAAGGAAAAAGGAAGTTAACTCCTGAGGAGATGGAGGAGGAGAAGAGAGAGAGGAAGAGGAAGCTGAGGGGAGAGAGTTCAAGTGGTTCTCCAAGGTTCATAGAAGCTGCAATCCAGGCTGCCCCCAGTCCAAACACTCAAGAAGATGAGTTGAGGGTAGCAAGTTAAACTACCTGGGAACTAGAAACTATAATGTTGATGAACTCATCTCTCTCCCCTTAGAGGAGCTGAATGAACTGGCTGACACTGAGTTGTCAAAAAAAGGAGGGATGCAAAGGATGCAGAACTACTCCTCAAAGTCAAAGAACAAAGGAGGCTGAAAAGACTCTACAAAGATGCTCCTGTCCTCTCCCCAGTTCAAGAAAGTCCTGAGCCAGAGACTGTGGCCACTAAACAACCTCAGGTAGTTAATAAAGAAGAAAGACTAAATATGATCAACTACCTGAGTGCCACAGGTCTCTATCAGGCACCTACACTTCTTCCCTTATCACATGAGTACATAAATTTTGAATACAACAAGCAGCTGGAAGAACAAGCCAAAAGAGAAAGGAAAGCTACAAAGAAGAGATTAAGGGAAGAAGCTGTAAAGTCAAGAGCCATCATCCACAAAAGCCAAAAGAAGTCTGCAGACAGACAAAGGATGATAAGCTTCTTGAAGCTGTATGGGTTCTCCGGAAGGAGGCTTGGTCCTATGTCTCTATCCACAATGGATGAGCATATTAGGGTGATCAAGTAGAAGATAAAGAAGGGAGAGCTGGTGGACTTGCATTATCCACCAAGTCCAGCTCAACCTGAAGTTGAGGTGAAGGTTAAACTTACTGAGACAACACAACCTGAACCTGGAGCTGCATCTGAGCCAACTTCATCTTCTGATCCATAGCAGGGTCCTCCTCTCTCTCTTTCTGAACCTGTGAGAGAGGAGAACCCAACTGAGAGAGACATAACAGAACCAACTGGTACTCAAGACCAGTCCTCTCAATTGAAGAAATCAAGGAGGAGAAAAAGGATGGCCAAAAGAAGATCTACTTCAAAGAAAAAGAGAAGAAAGGCATCCACCTCCCAACCTCAGGATGAGTCAGAGCATCCTGAGGAAGTGCATGAAGAGGTCTCTCAACAAACTCCAATCATAGTAGAGCCTCTTGCTGTTGGAAGACAAATTCTATCCTGGACTTATGCTGAAAATCCAGACAGATGGTATGTCATAAGAGATCAGGGAGAACAGCATGTCTACTTCACAAATGACATGCTTGAATTTCCTCTGCATGATCTCTATGACATGAGAAGGTTCTATGTAAGCCTAAAGGATCCAGATCTAATGATGATGAAAGGTCTATTGAAGATCCTGATTTGGACTATCAAAATCTGTATAACTTCTCTATTTTGGTAGCATTAGCCTAGGGGGAGTTTGTATGGAACATCTGAAGATTAAAGGCTGATGCAACCAAAGGATACCAGAACAACCAAGTCTTCCTGCATGCACTTAGGAACAAAGATGAACTAGCTTCGAAAGTTTTACACTCACAAATAAGTCTAAGTGTAAAATCTTCCGAAGCCAACAGTTCAGAAGAAGTTACTTCGGAAGTTTCACACTTATCATAAAATTATTACAAGTGTGAAATCTTCCGAAGCCAAAGACTCATTTCTTCCAAAGCCAAAGATGAAGTCTTCCGAAGCTTCAAAAGACAAAGTCTTCCGAAGCCACTTTGCTGTGAAGACAGATTCTTCCGAAGACAGAGAAAAGATGCTTTCTCTGAGTTACTTTTTGATAAAGCTGATGTAGTTTCTGCTGCTGCTCTAAAGACTCACCTGCTAACATTAGTTAGTGAAACCTCCATACTTTATCAAACAGTAAAAAGTCTTTGACTGTAACTTCCCACTTTTGTTCCTGTAGACTTGTCTGTATTAGATTACGTCAGTGAGCTATGGCATGTCATAGTCACTAGTCAAAAGGCAATCTGCCTTTTGACTGTAGATTGATCTTGTTGTCTAGATTAGTCAAAATTCCAACTGTCTTTTTGCCTATTGACGGTTGTAGGTTGTAGTATAAAGAGTCTCCGGTTTTTGTAATTTTATATACTTGCAAACACTTGTAATAGAACTAGAGAATCAATATACAACTTCCTTGAAAACTTAATCTTGTGTTCTTGTGACTTTGTTCTTGTTCTTATAGTTCTGTCTCTTTAATATTACTTGTGTAGCTTTGTATCATTAATGAAGTTACTAGTTCCCTATTTGAGTGGTTAAGTGATTTAAGATCACTCCTCTTGTGAAGCTAATTGCAATCTTTAGTACCCTTACCCATCCTGCAGAAAGGTTCTGGTCCTGATTGGCTATTTGATCTTGATTTAGTTACCAACTGTTTTAACAAATCTTTTGAAGATGTTTCAGGAACAACATGTAGTATATTTGTTGATGATCCTGATCCAAGATTTAAGCTGAGAAGACTAAATGATCAAATCTCTTCAGCACCAGTGGTAACAAACACTACAAGTGGAATTCTTGTCAGCACAAATATAACAAATTCTTTTGATGATACATCTGAGGTGCCAACCAATTCTAGCAATAAGGGTTAAAACTCAAATGAAGGGATTTCCAATTTAGGAGAAGATGGAGATGTTGAAAGTGATCAAGAATATCTTGAAGCTGACAACCACTCCACTGAAGACAACATCAATGATGTACACACTCTCCAGATCAAGTCACACTTGATGGGTGTGCTGATGTGGTAGGTGATACTCAATCACCAGATCGAAATTTCTCGGTTTGGATCAATCAAATCAACTTGTTGTGTTTCTTATCTAAGAATCCACAAGTTACATCCTACCATAAACAACATTGGTGATGTTGAAATTGGGGTGAGAACAAGAGGACAAATCCGTGATCAAAAATGTTTGTCTGCACTCTTGCTTCTTATCCCAGATTGAACCAAAGAAAGTATATGAAGCTTTAAGAGATGGAAGTGGATTGAAGCAATGTAGGAGGACTGCTTCAATTCAAAAGACAAGGTGTTTAGAACCTATATCCTCTTCCTTTTAGGAAGATGCCAATAGGAACCAAATGGGTATTCATGAACAAGAAAGATGATAGAGGACTTGTCATCAAGAATAATGCAAGACTGGTAGTCCAAGGGTACACTCAAGAGGAAAGGATTGACTACAAAGATGTCTTTGCTCCTGTAGCAAGACCTGAAGCTATAAGAATATTCCTTGCTTTTGCTACATCAAAGGATTTCAAGGTCTACCAACTCGATGTCAAGTATGATTTTCTATATGGGGTGATAGATGAAGAAGTGCATGTCTGTCAACTTATCATGAGTCAGAATTTTAGTGTTTAATTGATCTAAATGCTTGATTTTACATCATGATTATTATGGAACAAGTTCACTTTGGTTGTGTTTTGATTTGTAGGAATGGAAGCTAAAGAAGGCTTGTTTTGGAGAAAAAGGAGCAAAATACAAAAATACAAGGACTAAAGATGTAAACATCAAAAGCTACAAAAAAGGCACAAAATTAGGCATACCGGCGTACCATACGCCGGGTATGGACGTATAATACGTCGGTCAGCGTATGGACGGTGTATCAGTGGGCGTATTTGAAAAAAAATTATAGAAAGTTGGGCCATGAAGCTGAGGGGGGCATATGATACGCCGACCCTGGGCGTATCATACGTCGGTCTTCAACAAATACCCGGATTTTGTGGATCTTGATGTCTACTTAAACGTATTCAACCCTAATTCGAAAACAACTTTCCAATCTCAATTCTTGAAAATTCTAAGCTGATTTTGGGTGCTTTCAAGCTTCCACACACATCCCAAATCATCATTGATCATCATCAAAACACGATTGAAGATCCAATGAAGACTATGAGTGGCTAGTTCTTGCTTGATTGCTTTTGGGAGTACAATTCTTGTCAAGTGAGACAATTGGTATGTTTAATTAAGTTTTTGTATTGAACAATGGATTAATTAATGAAGCATTGTGTTTTGATTGATTTAAAAGGTTTACTTATAAATAAAGTTGTTTACTTGATTATCAGTTTTAGGTTTCCTTGCATCGTGCGCTCATTAAGAAAAGTAGACACCGTGATATAGGCGAATTGGTAACTTTATGAATGAATGAGTCTTAAAAGATTTTTCCTTTGTTACCACTTTAATCAAAAGCTAAGATCTTGAAGTATTGTTTCTTACAAACCCTAATTTAATAGTATCAATTGTGGATCTTGTGGAATTGGAAACCCAGAAGTGATTGTTTCTTATTATTTAGTTAAATTAGTTTCAAAGTTTGTTGCTTTTTGCAATTAGGGTTTTAATTTCATTGAAAGTTTTATTCATTAGTTATAAAATTCGTGTCTTTAAGTTAATCGAGTCATATTTGTTAAACACTTTCCACATATTCCCTGTGGAGACGACCTTACTTACCCTTGCATAATAAAGGTAGCTAAGACCCAAGGTGAACAAGAAGAAGACTTCTGAGAGGAAGAAGAAGATAGCTTTAGAAGGAAAATCACTTTCCTTCGAAAGCCCTAAGGTGAACAAGAAGAATATAGGTGGAAAACTACCTTCGGAAGAAAGTTTGGTCTCAAAAGAAAGGAATGCATCTAAAGCATTAAAGTATGCTGAAGTGGATACAAAAGCTTCTGAAGATTCAGTCTCCAAAACTTCTAAAGTCATCAAAACTTCCAAAGTTTTAAAGGCCAAGTCTAATCTTTCAAAGATGGTGTGGAATATGAAGGAAGGCCATGTAACTAAAGCTTTTTCATCAACAACAGCCAAGGATCCTTAAAGCTTGCATATAGGATCAATAACTGTTGAACTATCTTCAGTTCATCTTGATGAGCTCAAGACCAGCAAGGTTTGGGTTCCCAAATGTAACTAACAATCTCTTTTTCATGTGAAGGAACAACTAAAGACCAAAAGAAAATGCAGGATCATTGAAGGGTGGTCAATGTAATAGTTTCACAATGTTTGAAGAGTGTTAGAATACTTAACAGATCAAATAGGGAACCGGTCTTGTGATGAAACAAAGAACACAAGTAAAGAACAAGAACAAGATAATATGGTTTTCAAGAATGTTGTATATTGCTCTTAAGTTCTTACAAGTGTTACCAAGCTTATCAAAAGATACAAGCACTTGAGATACTTTATACTACATCCTACAACCGGCCATATTGTGAAGGCCAACCGAAAACACTAATCTAGATGACAAGATCAATGTAGGGGCAAAAAGGCAGATTGCCTTTTTGACTAGTGACTATGACATGCCATAGCTTACATCCTTATCTAATACAAAAAAGGATAAAAATACATAGTTGGAAAGTTACAAACTTAACACCTTAATCTACAGTTGACAAAAGCATGGACTTTTCACCAACTCATGCTAGTTGGTGAGCCTTCAAAGATGGCAGCGGAAAGGTGTTTCAGCTTTTGTCAAAAGTAAGTCAGAGAAGACATGCCTTCTCTGTCTTTGGAAGAAATCAGTCTTTGCTTCAGAAGACTTTGTCTTTGAAATTTTGGAAGACTTCATCTTTGGCTTTGGAAGAATTGGTCTTTTGGCTTTAGAAGATTTGATACTTAGTATAATTCACTGAGTTATATCAAATCTTCCAAAGTACTTTCCAGTATCTCACATGTGTATGTTGAGAGCTCTTTGGTTGCATCAGCCTCTAAGTGTGATCCTTACAAACTCCCCCTAGGCTGATGCTACTAAAACTGAAGGAGAGCTTTGAAGCTTGATCTTCATTTGTTGACAATCCTCATTAGAATCAAGACCATCTTCATTATTAGTTGGTTAGGATTCCTTTGGCTCTTAAAGTATCTCCTCATGTCATAGAGATCATGCAGGGGAGGTCAAGTATGTTTTACGAGAAGTACATGTATTGACCCCCTCTCTAGTGACATACCATCTGTTTGGATTGGTGGCAAACATCCAAGACATGATGGGTCTCTCAGCAGCAAGACGATCAATTTGAATAAGAGTTGGATGAGCAGCCTCTTCTTGATCACCCTCAGGATGTTCTGACCCATCCTGAGGTGTAGAGATGGATTCTTTGGACTTCTTCTTCTTCTTGTCCTTTCTAGTGGCCATCCTCTTCCTCTTTCTGTACTTTAACTAAGAAGGCTAGCCTGCAGCACTAGATGGTTCTTGTTTGTCCTTGTCAGTTGGGTCCTTTTCCTTCATAGGTTTAGAAGGAGAGGGATCAGGACCCTACTATGGATCAGAAGATGAAGCTGGCTGTGATGTTGCACTAGGTCCAGGTTGTGTTATCTTTTGGGGTTCAACCTTGACCTCAGCTTCAGGAGCAGCCTAACTTGGTGGAGAATGCAAATCAACTAGCTCACCCCTTTTGATCTTCTGCTTGATCACTCGAATATGCTCATCCATGGTGGATAGAGACATTAGACCAAGTCTCCTTCCGGAGAATTCATACATCTTCAAGAAGCTCACCATCTTCGGTCTATCAGCACACTTCTTCAGATTTGCTTTGATGGTGGCTCTTGACTTTGTAGCCTCTTCCCTCATCTTCCTCTTAGTAGCTTTTTGCTCTTTCAGCACTTCTTGCTCAAGCTGCTTGAGGTATTCAAATTCAATGTACTCATAGGACAAGAGAAGCAGGTCTGCTGCCTGATAGAGGCATGTGGCACTCAGGTAGGTAATCATATTTTGCCTTCTTTTGTTCCCTACCTACTTGAGTTGCTCAATGGCCACAGCCTGAGCCTTAAGGCTTTCCTGAACTGGGAGAGGGTAGGAACTTTGTAGAGTCTTTTTCTCCTTCTTTCTTCTTTGATTTTAAGGAGCAATTCTGCATCCTCAACTTCCCTCCTCTCTTTTGACACTTCCATGTCAGCCAGTTCATTTAGTTCATCCAAGGGGAGAGAGATGAGTTCATCAACATTGTAGTTCCTGGACCCCAGATAGTTAAGCCTGGCTGCCCTTAACTCATCGTCTTGAGTGTTTGGCCTGGGGCCAGCCCTAATAGCAGCTTTCATGAAGCAAGGGGTCCCACTCGAACTCTCTCCTCTTGCCTTCCTCTTCCTCTCTCTCTTCTCCTCCCTAATCTCCTCAGATGTCATTTTGCTCTTCCTTTTATCAGTCACTAGCCTGTGTGACTCAGGGTGGAGAGAGCTTTGGCCTTTATTGCTTGGTGTTGCATTTGAGCTCTGGTCAGAGAGAGGTTGTGAGACATCTTCACCAGCTGGTGCCTCACTAAGGGTAATAGGTGTTGAAGCAGCTCCTGTCTCAAGGTTCTCAGGCTTAACTACTAGGCCTTCAGCTAAGGTTTCCCCTTCGAAGCTAATCTTAGGGTCCACCTCAGCATCCTGTTGACTAACAGTCTTGCCTACTAGCCTTTGTCTATAGTCTAGATCTCTGCTTGAACTCTTCAAACACTCTTTTTTTGTATTCTCTCAGCTAACCTTGCAGCTTACCTGGATTGACTTGGGTTGGCAAATGGTAAGTCAACTAGAGAGAAGCTCTCATAGTATATTAGGTTGTGAAAGTTGAAGACCTCTTGTTGTCCCTGAGATCTAAAGAGTACCAGGGCTCTCCTATAGGCATCAAACCTCCATACCATTATTGGATTTTCAGTAGGGTAGGATGGGGTAGACATTGCCCTTGGTATACCCTCCTTAAACAGGCTTTGAATTAGTGAATCCACCTCAATATGAGACTGAGGATGTTGTTGAGTATTGACAACTCCAAGTGAGGGTGGTGAGTCCTCTATGTCCATACTCTAGGCAGTACTCCCAGGTTCTGTGATTGTAGGTAGGACTTTCTCCCCCTTTTTGGCAGCATTACCCTCTTGCATAGGGGAGCTAAGGGTTAGGTCCACCACACAAGTTCATTAAAGGATAATGCTTGCCATAATCAAACATAATGTATTCTAACATTCAAACAATCATTAACTAACACATTAGCATCATTAACATTCATAACAGACCCTTATTATTTGTTTAAATTTCTTTTTCAGGTTTGTAGATAATATAATTTTGACAAGTGTCGGCAGCGGATGAAGATATGCCCACAACAGATGAGTAAAGGTCAATAGTGGATGAAGTCTGAAGAAGTCCAAGTCCTCACAGCATATGAAGAAATCCACAGCTGTTGACCAAGCACTCACAGTGGATGAATAAGTCTCCACAGTTGATGAACAAGTCCACATCGGATGCACATCCACAGCGGATGCACTTCCATAGCGGACAACAACAAGACAAACATTCATCAAATGTTCATGGCGGATGACTATCATACACAATGGACAACTCATTCATCATCCACAGTGGACATTTATACATCCATAGTGGACATGTTATCATCCACAGCGGACGACTTAGACTTAGACTATTATGTAATTTTCATTTACATAAGGGCATTTTTGTAATTGTATATAGCTATTGTGTATAGGCTATAAATAGCATAATACCCAAATCCTTTGTAAGCTTTTGAACAATCATTACAATCAAGCATCGTATTCATCTGAGCATTTTATCCCTAGCAAACACACAATCATACACACACATAGATATCATATCTTTAATCATGGTTTTTTGCACTGTGATTATTAGGTATTGATTATCTAACAATCTGTTGTTATATTTGAGAGATTGAAAATGATCCTTGGGGTAATTCATTGTTTGTTCTTGGTGTTCTAAGTTGTTTAAACCCAAGAACTTCTTGAGTTTCATCAGGTGGTATCAGAGCCTTGGCTCAAATCATTCACTAATTTTTGATCCTCTCTATTAATACAATGATATATATGGTTCATTAGCTTCTAATAAACCATTTTTGAACTCAAAGTTGTCACAAAACCCTCTTCTACATCAAACATTCAACAAATGTTCAAATCATGATTCAATAACCTGTTTTCGTTCATTGTGAAGAAGATTTTGTTTGATTAAAGCTCTAAACATCATTCATACACTGTTTTGAACATGTTCATCATTACAAAACCTCAAAAACCTCATCGGTTCAAGGGTTTTTCGATACAACAATACATGAGTACTGTTTTATCAAGTTTTTAGCAAACAAATACTATTTTGAATACTTTGAATCCATTCATTGTATTTAAACATCAGATTTGAGTAATTTTATACTCAAATTAGACGATTAATCATCTTGAAAAAACAAACCGATTGTTGTTTCATTGAAGTTGTTTTAGCCGCAAACTAACCCTAGGATAAACCCTAGTTTTCATTCATACATAATCTTCAAAATCTATGTTGACTTTGTTGATTTCTGCATCAAATTGAAGAAGAACCATATTCTTCTTTTGAATTCTCTAAAAAAGTTACTTTTTGATCCAAAAAGTTAACTTTTAAAACATTTTCTTTGTTTTTAGGGTTTTTGATTTTTCTTGACTGATATCATTAAAAGTTGACATTCCTTAAACATAATATTCCTCTTATTTCATCGAGATTTGATAGTGACATCACCTTGGGCATTAATTGATTAAAATTTGAATTTATTAATACCTTTTATTTGATAAAATTAAAAGTAACAAAATCATTACAAACAAATCCTAGTGACCTTAGGATAAAACAAATTTGGCACCGAGCTAAATTAACAATCACATTTTGACTTAAACCATTAAGTTCAAATTCAACAATCATGTCTGATGAAATTTCCGGATCCAACAGTGGTCTCAAACCACCGAGACTAAAGAACAAAGTAAATTTCAAACAATGGAAAATTATGTTCCGAAACTGGATTATTTTCCAAGACCCGGATCTATGGACATCCACAACCGAGGGACAATACATACCAGTGACTCTTGGTCCAGACTACAACATACAAAAACTAGTAAGCTTGAAATGTGTAGCTGGTGATGACCTCAAAAAGGTCAAAACAGACATGAAAGCATACAACATTCTGGCAATGACTCTGCCATTTGAAATCCTGACATGAGTTGAAAATTTCAAAACAACACATGAGCTATAGAAGGTACTTCACACCATGTATGAAGGAAGTGAAGAAATAAGGGAAATCAAGAAATAAAAACTGAGAACCCAGTATGAAACCTTCCATTATGTGCGAGGAGAATCAATACCATAACACTTTCATAGATTTGTTCTGCTGGTAAATGAGATGATTGTTTATGATCTCAAATACTAATCTATGGAGATCAACAAGAAGATGTTGCATACACTTCCAGAGAGTTGGACTCAATCAGTCTCTTTGATGAAAGCAACATTGGATCTAGAAGCATTATCATTAGATTCACTAGTGGTGAAAGTGTAGGCACTAGAACTAGATGAAAGATCCAGAAATAACAGCACAGTGAGACATGTAGAATCATATAAGTTCAAGGAACTACAACAAACAGACAGTGCATTCTTAACTTGCACTAGGGAAGAAGAGGATGAGGAGTATCTGGACTCAAGTGAAACTTCTTTCTTCTCTGCTCCTGAATCATCTAACAACAAACAAATGTCCAAAAAGACTGGTGTTCATGCTTGTCACACCCTCGCTAGAAGCGGAAACATGAGGATACGACGGGCGGGATCGTCATAACACACTTGGGTCTAAGAGAATCACTAAAGGTATTCTCCGTAAATGGGTCATGAGGTCGCCCGGCACATAGGAACACATGTCAAGTACAGTCAATTCCAAAACGTCATACCATAAATGCATAAATAACCCAAAGTTCCATTCAGGAACAAAGAAGCACAAGTACCAAAACAATCCCAAGTACAAATCCAACAATTATCCTCAACAACACAAACAAATCTAAAACAAGTCCAAAAGTCCCATGAAATGTCTATTGCTCCCAAAGGAGCGGTCTTGTCTAAAGCCCACAACCAATCACCTAAGCCTCATTACCTGAAAAAACATGCTTTAAAGAGTCAACATACGTTGGTGAGTTCACTGGTTTAAAAGTACAAATAGTTTGCCGTGTATAACATGTACAGAAAGTTGTATGTGAGTAAGTGTATATAGTAGTCAAGATATCAACACAACTTTAAGATCAGTCCAAGTCCAATTATATTCACCCAAGGGCACGCACGGGCCAAGTCAGTCTCAACTAGCATACCGATGACAGGGGTGGGGGTGTCAACCCGTTAGTACTAACAATACCTCTCCATGACAGTCAAGCACAAGAACAAACCCAAGAACAAACACACGCACAAATACACACTCATGAATGAACATCTAGACTCAAACCATGACCCAAACCACATACAATGTTCCAAAATAATTTTTAAGACAAGGCATAGTCCAAAACCATGAGCATGCTTTTCCCCCAGGTAAATTATATTAAAAAGGGGCCGTAAAACTCACCTTGAGATAATATAGTCCAAATCCCACAATATGCAAAGCAAGCACTAAAAGTACAAATCACAAAAGGATTACAAAAGAACAAAAATGACCAACATGGGTGTAATCCTTGTATTCCAGTCCTAAACGCCCATCAATGAACATCTATTAGTCCATATTCGATGAATTTTATATTAACTTATTCTTTTAAAAAGTCATTTAAACACTTTTATATACAAAACTTGCCTTTATTTGATTATTTAGTTTCAAACCTTATTTTTATAAAAGTTTATTAAAATATTTCAGCATATATATCTGATTGCGCACCAGTTTTGTACATACTGTTTGGAGATCGAAATGGTAACGAATCGTTGCGTAAAATGTATAATTTGAAAGATAAGAATTTAAATTAAACTCCAGAAAAAGAATTATCTCAGTTGGATAAAATATGACAGAGATATGACTCAATGAATACAGACCAATCTGCTGCCCAGATTCGTTAGTTTTGACCTTCAGTTTTGTTTGCATGTTTGAAGGACCAAACGATGTCGAAACTATACGAGAATACTTGGGTTAGTTAGAGGCTCATTGAACTTGATTTTAGATGCAAATTTTGACTCAATTGGATGTATTATGACCAAGTTATGACCTGTACAAAATGTCCCATTTTCCTGGCAGCAAGCTGTCCAATTCATTAGTCTTGTTCCTTTGCATCCCAAACCTCAATATTTGACCATTATCAACCCAAGTATATAAAGAACGTTTATTCCATGTTCTAATTGTCCAAAACATTAATTAAACACTTGGATTATTCCAATTTTCAGTCCTCCAAACAGTTAGTTGGATTTTAGTCTTCCGGTTCACAATATTAATTAATCGTTTCATTGTTTTGATCGTTCATCACGTCTATCCATCCAAGAAACAAACTTAATGATTTACAAAAACGATTTATAATACCAAGATTTCTATTTTGATCTGGTCACAAAATATTACAACCCCACTTCAATAGATCCAAGAATATTCAAAGTCCAAGAATTAGGGTTTTACCGGTTAGAGAGTCCAACACTCGTAACACCTAGATCTTCACGATCCAACGTCCAAAATAAAGAATAAAAGAATATCAGATGATTCTTTTGAGTTTAGATGATGGATATCATCTATAACAAAGTAGAACAAGAAATAAAATCATCAAGAAACGATTTTTCTTACCGGAGACTTGAAGATGAACAATAGTTGATTAATACACGATATTGAGTGTTTTGATTATCTCAAAGTTTGATGGAAGGATATAATAAGGCTGATTTTAGATGAAGATGATGAAGAACAAGAAGGATTTGGGTTGCTTGGAAAGGACTTTTTGCAAAAGTGAGGAAACAAGGGAAATTCCCCCTTGTCTATGGATCTCGGCCACAAAGAGGGAGGGGCAAGGGCCTTCGGGCCCTTGGCCCGTCTCGACTCGAATCGCGTGTTGACCAATTTTTACGTTTTTAAATTCTGTGTGCTATAACGGTTCCAACGAGCTATTATATGCCCTAGAAATCGGATAATTTATATTTGTGAACTAATTCATTTTTATTTACTAGACTTTAGGCAAAGCCGATGAATGTATGGCTAGTTGGTTTTATGTAACACCCGGAAATTTAAAACAAAAAAAAAAGAAAAGAAAAGAAAAGAGAAGTATAAAGAAAGAAAGGTAATATAGCCCAAGTTAAGGGGTTAAAGTTGTGCAAGGGGCAAACTTTATTATTATTATGTTTAAAAGGTGGGCATGGCCGCCCACTCCTCTGCTCCACTAACTGCTTCGACTACAAAAAGAAGAAGAATAGAGTGTCCATCGGTTTTTAGAGAGAAGAAGAAGAAGATCGGCTTGAAGGTAAGCTTTTTGTGTGTTTGTTCGGTTTCAGCTGGATTTTCAGCTTTTGGACCGAGTCTTTTGTGTTTCTCTGTGTTCGGTTGTGTGTTTTTGGTGTGTTTAGGTGTTTGAACTCCAAGTGCTCTCGAGTTTGGAGGAGTTTTACTCGAAGGCTGCTGTAGGTGAGTTCTAGGTCCCTGATTTTTCTGTTTTAAACTTGTTTTGGGGCTGAAAAGCGTATAAACTATCATTTTACAACTCAGTGTGTTGGACCCATATGTTTACCCCTATTTTACAAGGGGGTGTGTGTTTGTGAATGTTTTGACCTAGTCATGTGGTTGTATGCTTGTTCTAAGTGCTTAGTGTGCTAGATTTGGGCTAAGAATATGTTAGGATGATGAATGGGGACTGAAATTAGTATAAGTTAGAACTGGTAAACTGCCCATGCGCCTAACACTTACCCATGAGCCTAACACTTTGCCTATGCGCCTAAGTTTTTCCCATGCGCCCAAGTGTTCCCATGCGCCTAAGTTTTTCCCATGCGCCCAACTACCCGTGCGCCTACATAGTACCCATGCGCCCAAGTGTTCCCATGCGCCTAAGTTTTCCCATGCGCCCAAGTGTTCCCATGCGCCTAAGTTTTTCCCATGCGCCCAACTGCCCGTGCGCCTACATAGTACCCATGCCCCTACATAGTGCCCATGCGCCTAAGTTGACTTAGGATTTTTTTTTGAAATCTTAGGAAATAGAAATTAATGATTAAGCTCTGGAATGTTTTGGTGGTTTATGTTTGTTCATGTTGCGCATGTTTGTGGTCTGTTATTGATGTTCCTTATTACGTATTATTACGTGACTTTACATGGTGTGTTAATGCTCTTATACGTAAAGTATTATCATAAAAGAAGCGAAAGATTAAAGATAATGGACTCGGCCTTGTGCTGATAGGACAATATTGTCCAGGCCGAGGGTAGCAGGGCTGTTGGGAGGATAAGGTGGAGTGAACTAAAGAAGATGGTGATCGAGGATTTTTGTCCTCACAGGGAGCTTGACAAGATTGAGAGAGAGTTCTTACAGCTGGAGGTGGGAACCATGACACACCAGCAGTATACTACTAAGTTCAATGAGATGGCAAGGCTGGTGCCAGATCAGGTGACGCCGGTGTCAAGGAAGATCAGGACGTATATCCAGGGTTTGCCGGGAGATATCCGCAGGCACATGATATGATGAGAGGGAGGTGGCAGTGGTAAAGGTGAGTAAGAAGGGTGGTGATGTCAGGAACTAGAATGGGAAACGGTTTGGTCATGGTGGTTTTACCCCGAGCAACAAGAGGGTAAGGGTGGATGATCGAAGGGTAGTAACATCAGGTACGGGAATGAAGAGGTGTGGTAAGTGCGGGAAGGTACATACATGGGAGTGTAAGTGGGGACTAAATCTCTGCTTCAAGTGTGGGAAGCCTGGTCATATGGCAAGAGAGTGTGGGGTGGTAAGATGTTATAACTATGGTGAAGAGGGCCATCTAAGTAGGGATTTCAAGAAGCCGAGGCTGAAAGCTTTGGGGCAAAGAAGGGGACCGAGAATGATGGGCAGAGAGCAAAAGCCAGAGCATTCACGATGGCCCAGGAGGAGGCTAGGGTGGACCCCGATGTCGTGTCAGGTACGTTCCTAGTAAACCAAACTTGTGCATCTGTATTATTCGATTCTGGTGCTAGTAGGAGTTTCATTTCTGCTGCCTTCCGTGCTAAGTTGCCTGGTAGAAGTAGAAGAATTGATGAGCCCTTTGATGTAGAAACTACCATTGGTAAGTCTACCACGATTTCTGATCTGATAGAGAATTGTGACACAGAGTTGGAAGGCCATAGGTTCTCTGCTAAATTATTCGTGATGCCCCTAGGCGGATTCAATGTGGTTCTAGGGATGGATTGGCTAGCAGCCTATGAGGCAAATATTATGTGTCGCAAAAATATGATCTGATTGATTGCGCCTAATGGGAGTTCGGTGACGATCTACGGTGATCG
This sequence comes from Flaveria sonorensis, assembly GCA_025506505.1. NCBI lineage: Eukaryota > Viridiplantae > Streptophyta > Magnoliopsida > Asterales > Asteraceae > Flaveria > Flaveria sonorensis. The sequence goes on from CM046429.1 coordinate 50,221,264, forward strand.
AGTTACTACGGTTCCGAAGGTGATTTTGATGGTGGTGGCAGAGAAGTGCATGAAACATGGATGTAGTGCCTACCTGGCTTATGTGAAGGATGTGGATGCGTTAGTACCACAATTGTCTGACGTACCAGTTGTGTGTGACTTTCCAGATGTGTTCCCAGAAGATTTACCAGGGGTGCCTCCGGACCACGAGATCGAGTTCCAGATCGACTTGATACATGGTACTCAACCTGTTGCCAAGGCATCGTATCGATTGGTTCCATCTGAGATGAAGGAACTGATGGCTTAGTTGCAAGAGTTGTTGGACAAAGGGTTCATTCGACCGAGTATCTCTCCCTGGGGTGTCGTGGTCTTGTTTGTAAAGAAGAAGGATGGTAGTATGAGGATGTGCATTGACTACCGTGAGTTAAACAAGTTGACGGTGAATAACCGATATCCACTACCCAGAATTGATGACTTGTTTGATCAGCTCCAAGGTGCCAGTTGGTTTTTGAGAATAGATCTCCGATCTGGTTACCATCAGATGAAGGTGAAGTAGCAAGATATCCCCAAAATAGCTTTTCGCACGCGTTATGGACACTACGAGTTTCTCGTTATGTCTTTTGGTCTAACTAACGCGCCAGCTGCCTTTATGGATTTGATGAGCTGGGTGTGTCGGCCGATGTTGGATAAAACAGTGATTGTGTTTATCGATGATATCCTGATTTATTCGAAGAGGGAAGAAGAGCATGCCGGTCACATTTGTGAGGTATTGGAGACACTTAGAAGAGAGAAGCTGTATGCTAAGTTCTCCAAGTATGCTTTCTGGTTGCACGAGGTTTAGTTTTTGGGTCACGTGGTAAATTCCAAAGGGATCATGGTAGACCCGGCAAAGGTGGAGGCGGTGATGCAATGGAAGACTCCAAAGACGCCATTTGAGATCTACAGTTTATTGGGTTTGGCGGGCTATTACAGGAGATTCATTCAAGACTTTTCTAAGATAGCCTCACCATTGACCAAGCTGACCCGCAAAGATAAGAAGTTTGTATGGGGTCTGGAATAGGAGAATGCTTTTGAGGAGTTAAAGACAAGATTGACTCAAGTTCCTATCTTGATGTTAATCGAAGGGAATGAAGACATGGTGGTCTATTCAGATGCTTCTTATTCAGGATTGGGTTGCGTGCTGATGCAACGGGGAAGGGTTATAGCCTATGCGTCCCGACAGTTGAAAATCCATGAGGCTAATTACCCTACTCATGACTTTGAGATAGCGGCTGTGGTCTTTGCATTGAAGATTTGGAGGCACTACTTGTACGGGATGAAGTGCACTATCTTCACTAACCATAAGAGCTTGAAATACTTCTTTGAGCAGAAGGACCTCAGTATGAGACAAAGGAGGTGGTTAGAGTTGATCAAGGATTATGATTGTGAGATCCACTACCATCCGGGTGACGTGATGTCGAAGTCTCACTCAAATTTAATCCAATTACTTCTAAATAGATAGCGGTAAGTGGGTATCGAACACAGGGAGTTTGTTGAAAATTTGTTGATTCTATAACCTTGTAAATTAACTACAATTAATCTAATATGCAGAAATTAAAATTCAAGAGTTGATTGTTTTGGTTTTAAGAACTAATTCACGTATTAATTGCAAAGCAAAATTGGATTGTTAATCAGACTATGAGAGAATGACCATCTTAGGTTCCGGTTTCCTTTAACAATTGTGCATAATTCTAACTAGAAAGAGTTACATAGACATAACTCATACATAAACATTTGTTGTGATAAAAGGGAACAAAGTACCCAGATTATATTAACGCAAGGTTGTTTCCAGATATCAATTAATCAATATCCAACCCTAACCCTTCCCGTGATATATCGATTGTCAAGACACCAAGAATGTGCGATTTAGACGAGAATTGAAACATAAATTAACAAGCTACAAACAAACATTCATACACCATGATAAGCATAGCAAACAAACCAAGGTTATCATTCTAGAAATAAAGGAAAACACACAAGAGTCATAATAGAAACCTTCACCTAAGATGATCACCGAAAGTTTAGCTGGACATGGTTTGGTGAATCATCATACCAACAAAATCAATGTTCATAAGCATCAAAGTACAAACCGAATTGTTTTGAAAATGTTTCCAATCACTATCCAAAGCCAAAAATCGCCCACAAACTGCAGAGAAACATCTCCAATGTTGAATGACATGAAAAGACACATGAAAACGGTTTTAATTGGGCAGTTACGCTTTTCCTCGCTGGCTCTACTGTAATTTACGGTACCTACCGTAAATTACGGTAGACTTCAAAGTGCTACGCTGGGAAGAGACTATCTTTCGGTGGAATTCTGGGGTTTTCAGGGGCTACCGTAAATTACGGTAGCCACCGTAATTTACGATGGACCCCTGACTTCTCTCCTTTGTTCCTTCTTTCCATCCTCGTGTGACCCGTTCTACTCCCTTCCATCCGAATCAGCGTTTTCTCCACATTTTAAGCTCCAAACACACCTGAAACATTAGCAACTGTAGTCATCTAATTCAAGACAATTACACGATCAAATGAGAGATAAACTTGTCTTTTAACACCATTAAGGGTTGTCCTATGGACCACCCGTCACATCCCCACACTTAACCGTTGCTTGTCCCAAGCAACCCATTAAAAACCATTTTCAAATGCATAAGCGATCAACATAAATCAAGCATAAACATGTTATCCGTTTACTAACCCTTTCTCAACGCCCAAACAACACACCCCTCACTATATCTCTCCTCTCGGCAACAAGCAAGCACTAGCAAATATAAGCTATACACATAAAAGGAAAACGGGTGATTGCATAGCTATATGCTTGTACCTAAATCGGTCCTTCTCCTAACAAGTGCCAAACATGAATGCAAATCAAAGGGGCTTTAAGGTCGTAACGTGGCTAGGCATACAGGTTGGAAATGGAATATATATGTAGTAGTTAAAGACTTTACCCGATCTTTTTATTACATACTAAGCAAACAAAACATAAGCAACTATATACAACTAACTCATACATCATCATTTTTTTTTCTTTTTTTTATTTTCATTTTCTTTTCTTTCATTTTTTTTAGCATACATCAACCAAACATAACATAAATAAACATAACTAGAACAAATTACTAACACTACAAGACAGGGTCAAATCAAGTAATTTTTGGGAAACTAGGTATAGGTTAACTAATGATTGGCTTTAGGCTCAAAATGGGCAACTACGTGTCCAAACCCCCGCCCCTCTTACTACCAAGCTCATATATATAACTTATGAGGTCCAACCCCCCAAATCCCACACTCGCACACACTATGACGAGGCTACCTAAATGCCCTTTTCCTTTCTATATTCATGTTCAACTAAGGACTTGAACCATATTCAAACACAAGTTCTAATGCACCCCCACCCGTTGCCACTCTCATCAAATACAAGCATTATTTATATACAAGTGTGGCTTCAACTCTCACCAAGAACAAAAGGGTATTAAAGGTTGCCGGTGTGTCACTCGGGGTTAGTCCAAAGTGTTCAAATTCTCAAAATGTTTCTCTTGATTTTAAAAGTTTCAAAAACCTCAAAAATTTTCCCCCCATCCCCACACTTGGGATACATTTAACCCAATGTATGGTTTTGGGAGGAATTGATCGCTAAACCATTCCACAGCAACCAAAAGCTCAAAATCTCAAACCCTAACTTTCTTTTTGATCTTTTTCATTTTATATTTTTTTATATTTTTTTTTCTTTAAAAACTCAAACACAACCAACTCGCACAACCCAACACATCAAACATCTAAACACCATCCATCCACCCAACCATAAACATAACAAACAAATATTCACAAACATATACAAAAAGAAAGGAACACGACCTGACTAGTAGTACCGCGGCTGAGGAGGCCCAAAAATGGAAGACATCATATCATTCCATTCTCCGAAAGCAAACGCGCCGCTACCACTTCTACTTCCTCCTTCTTGTGAAACTCCATGTTGTTGGTCTTGACGAGGGTCCATCCATTGCGAATGATGGAGTGGCGGTGTCGGATACGAAACACTACCATTATAAGGTTGTAGAGACACATAATCCACCGGAGGTGGATCCACAACCACGGGCCGTCCCGCATGCCAATCCGCATGCATCCGCCGGGCTTGATCATCATTGTACCTGTTGTTCATCTCGTGCTCAAAGGAACAGGCATGTGTACGGTTCCACGACTCCTGTCGATCAAAGTTGTGCTTCAATGCCCGCTCGATACTAGCCCCCATCCATGTCTGATGATCGAAGAAGGTACGCTCAGACCCCGACCAGGTGTCAAAAACCGATACCGGTGGACGTTGGTTTTCAATGATTTCTTGCATAGTTCCATCATATGCCCAGTTTGGCTAGTACGAGCTCTCCGTATAGTCAAAGAAACCACCACCATGTCCCCGACTTGGGCCCCCTTGGCCCACATCCATATGCTCACCATGCGGTTCATCCGCGTAATCTTAATCCCCACTCGGGGACTCATCTTCACTCTCGGGCTCATCTTCTTCGCCCGGTAATAGTGCCCTTACATCAACCTTTAAAGCTCTCCATCTTTTCCCTTTCTACTTAAGCTTATGGTACCTTTCCAACTAATCGTAGGTCCATCCAACACCCATCCTCCGATATCAAATGGCTTGTGCCTTTTTGGTGCTCCCATGTCTTTCGATGTTATAGCCTTGAACTGTTTAAGAAAATCCGTGATTATCCGACAATACGGAATAATATTTCTTCCCACTTTATTCCGGTATATCCACACATTGTTCATTACCAAATACCGGAAGGGAAAATGGGGTGACCCGTTAAGCAAAGAGTAGAGAATGGGCAGTTCGGGAAACCTAACATCTTATTTGTCCCCTCTCCGCGGGATCACATTGTAAACGCAAATCATAAGCTATAACTTCGCCTCAATCTTCAAATTTTTTCTATAAAGTGTGCCATGGAAAGTGCCCGGTAAAAACAACGCTTCCAACATGTCGTTCCATCTTGGGTGAGCTTTCGGCTTGAGAAGTAAATCGTCGAGACTTGGAAGCATATAATCATGTGCAGGCAAGCTATCATACTTTGCCAACTTCCTCAACGTATCAAATGGCATCTCCACATCAATACCATTCACGGTGCATGAAAGCTTCATTTGTTGCGGTTTGTTGTACCTGTTACATTTTAAAGTAGCCATCCACTCTTGAATTTCATTCATGAACAAGTTTTTGTTATCCTTATCATAAAAATTTAACGCCGCCTCCCATCCCAAAGCATGAAATCTAGCAAACACGTTGAAAGGACCAAAATCCACCTCCTTAACCTCTTTTTCATAGATAAACGCAACCGCTTTTTCTTTCAAACGATTGATATGGTCATTGAACAATGTTGGTTGCCACTCTATCGGTTAGTCATCTAATGGACCTGCTTCCCACTTTGGCTTGTCAGCCGGGTCCAACTCCATCACTTCTTCATCATCGCTATCACTGTCATCATCTCTACCCAAATACCTTCGCTTCTTCGGTTGTTGTTCAGGTTGTTTTCCTTTGCCTTTTGAAAAACTAGCTCCCGCTCTTTCCTTAGTCCACACCATTTCCTACACACATTGCAAACAAAACAACCAAACAAAGATACAAAAATCAGTCCCTTTTTTATCCAAAACATCCCCACACTTGCTTGCTACTATGGTTGTAGATGCTAGAGAGTATAAAATTTCATATGTTATTTTCACAAAATTTGGGCATGGTGCCTTCACAATGTAGAGGTTCCCAAAAGTTCACAACTTTAATACCAATCCTACATCTAGAACCATAACCATCTTCCAAGTAACAAGTTTCATGACCAAAATAAAAACAAGCAAGTGTGTGTGTACAAGTAGCAACAATAACCTTCAATCTTCACAATGCATCATCAAAAATAAAGTAAAAACATCACATACCTTGGATTGAAGATGCTAGAACACGAGAAAATCAAAAGCTTCAAAAACCCCCAAAAATTTCGTCACCTAGGGTTTGTCAATCGGCCAAGAAAACAAGGTTTTCTTGCAAATCTCTTCTCATAATCAGAAAGTTCTTGAAAATTCAGTCAAGATAGACCCAAAATTTACTTGATTTGACCAAGAATTGAAGAAGTTATGGAGATTTGAAGGTTTGAATGGTTGTGGGGTTTGTGAGATTTTGTGTGGGGAAGATGAAAGAGATGTATGATATATATGGATGAGAATAATAGCAGAATTCACATGGTTGGGGAGGAGTCACGTGATTATTATATTTTTTTTATAAAACTGCTGAACGAAACGCCCCATTTTCTCGCCAGGGCTACCGTAAATTACGATAGCCACCGTAAATTACGGTGGCTCCTGGAAAAAAAGTTCTACCGTAAGGCAGTAGCCTTACAGCGTAAATCCAAACATTTTTCTAGGCCATCGTAATTTACGGTGCCTACCGTAAATTACGGTAGGACCTGGGCTTATATACTTCGCCAAAAATTGAAGTTTTAAGTGTTGTTTTTTTTTTCAGTTTTCTAATTTCTATGTTATTTTCTTTCAAAAACATGGAAAATTACCATTACCCTACCCCCTCGAAAATCCCGTGTTGTCCTCAACACGATGCTAGAACTATTCATACGAACGTCCCCACACTTGTTTCAAACACGAGCTTCAAGCGAATACGATAATTGTGCAAATAAACAAAACAAACAAAATAAAATACTAACTATGTACACTACTAAACCTTGGCCTCTCATGGTTGTTCATCATCTACCGGGCGTAAAATGTAGCCCGCTTTGTCGAGCTCTAAGTTATTGATGTCATTTCCTTCCAAGTATGGCTTTAATCGATGTCCATTCACTGTTTGTTGCTTGTTGGTTTGCTCATCGTGAATATCCACATCACCAAATCGACCGACTCGCCGAATGACATATGGGCCCATCCATTTGCTTTTTAACTTGCCCGCAAACATCTTTAATCGCGAGTTGTACAACCACACCTTTTGACCCACTTCAAAGGTCTTATTTTTCAACTTTGCATCCTGAACCTTTTTAAGTTTATCCTTGTAAGCCGATGCACACTCATAAGCTTCATCTCGAATTTCTTCTATTTCACTTAGTTGCAACTTCCGCATCTTCCCCGCTTCATCATAGTCCGCATTCACCATCTTGATTGCCCAATGTGCCCGATGAGCTAACTCCATTGGTAAGTGAAAACTCTTTCCATACACCATCCGGTAAGGTGTTGTACCAATTGGAGTCTTGTAGGCCGTCCAGTATGCCCACAACGCATCATCAAGTTTACTAGACCAATCCTTCCTATCCGTTCGAACCGTCTTCATGAAAATCTCTTTAATTTGATGGTTGGACACTTCTACTTGTCCACTAGTTTATGGATGGTATGGTATAGCAATCCGGAGGTTCACACTATACCGCTTCAACAATTTTCCGAAATTGAAATTATTGAAATGCGACCCAGCATCACTAATGATAACTCACGGAATAACAAATCGGGCAAAGATGTTGGATTGAAAAAATTTACAAACAACCGAGTGATCATTTGTTCTTGTTGCAATAGCTTCAATCCACTTCAAGACGTAGTCCACCACCACTAGAATGTACAAGAACCCATTGGAATTCTGGAAGGGACCCATAAAGTCAATGCCCCACACATCAAATATCTCAACAACCAAAATCGGTTGCAAAGGCATTTCATCTCTCTTTGAAATACTTCCCATTCTTTGGCAATTGACACAATTCCTTGCGAACTCACATGCATCTTTGAAAATTGTGGGCCAATAAAACCCACACGAGAGAACCCGGTAGCCCGTTTTATGCCCGCTAAAATGACCACAACAAGTGAATGAGTGGGCATGAGTCAAGATCTCTAACACCTCCGTTTCGGGCACACACCTCCAAATGACTTGATCGGGCCCAATCTTGAAAAGGTCCGGCTCATCCCAAATATATTGCTTCACTTGGACCATAAATTGTTGTCTTCTCTTCTTGGTCCAATGATTTGGGATGGCACCCATGGCTAAGTAATTCACATAATGGGCATACCACGGTGCAACAAAAGTGGACACGGCTAGTAGTTGCTCATCGGGAAACCTTTCGTTTATCTCGCTCAAATCATCAATCCCTTCCACCGAAATTCGAGACAAGTGATCCGCCACTACATTTTAACTTCCTTTCTTGTCTCGAATTTCGAGATCAAATTCTTGTAACAATAACACCCAACGGATCAAACGGGGCTTCACATCTTTTTTCTCCATCAAGTATCGGACCGCACTATGATCCGAGTACACAACCACTTGGCTCCCCCAAATGTAAGAGCGGAATTTATCTAAAGCATACACCACCACTAATAACTCCTTTTCGATTGTGGTGTAATTCAGTTGTGCTTCGGACAACGTCTTGCTTGCATAGTAAATTACCACCGGCTTCTTATCGATTCTTTGACCCAAAACCTCTCCAATGGTTGTATTGCTAGCATCACACATAATTTCAAACGGCTTTGACCAATCCGGTGGTTGCAAGATGGAGGCCTTCACCAACTGTTCCTTCAACACATTAAACGCTTGCAAACATTCATTAGTAAAATCAAAAGGGGCATCTTTTAATAACAAATTACATAAAGGTTTTGTAATAACACTAAAACCCTTAATAAATCGTCGGTAAAATCACGCGTTCCCCAAAAACGACCTTACCCCCTTAACATTCTTTGGTGGAGGCAATGATGATATTTCCTAAATTTTTGCCCTATCCACCTCCATCCCCCTGTCCGATATAACATGCCCCAACACAATACCCTCTTGGACCATAAAGTGACTTTCTTCCCAACTTAGCACCAAATTTGTCTCAACACATCTTTTTAAAACTTTTTCTAACTCGTTCAGACAAGAATCAAAATTTGGGCCAAAAATGGAAAAATCGTCCATAAATACCTCAAGCGATTCCCCAACCATGTCCGAGAAAATACTCATCATACATCGTTGGAAAGTACCCGGGGCATTACACAATCCGAATGGCATTCGCCGAAAGGCAAAAGTGCCATATGGACAAATAAAAGTGGTCTTGTGTTGGTCATCCAGATGGATTGCAATTTGATTATACCCCGAATACCCATCTAAAAACAATAGTATTTTTGACCCGATAGTTTTTCTATAATTGGTCAATGAAAGGTAATGGAAAGTGGTCCTTAGATGTTGCGGCATTAAGTTTTCGGTAATCAATATAAACTCGCCACCCGGTGACTGGCTGGGTTGCGATTTGTTCACTATTTTCATCTTTAACTACTTGAATGCCGGCCTTTTTAGGCACCACTTGAGTAGGACTTACCCAAATACTATCCGAAATAGGATAGATAATACCTGCATCCAACCATTTGAGTACCTCTTTCTTTACCACTTCTCTCAGATTCGGGTTCAACCTTCTTTGGGCCTCTCGGGTTGGTTTGGCATCTTCGGTAGTGATGATCTTGTGCATCACAATTGATGGACTAATTCCTTTTAAGTCAGCAATCGTCCACCCAATAGCCTCCTTATTTGCTTTCAACACTTTCAACAACGCTTGCTCTTGAGCCATCTCCAAATTAGAGGCAATAATGACCGGTAAAGTGTCATTATCCCCTAAAAAAGCATACTTAAAGTGGCTTGGCAAGTCTTTCATTTCTAACGTTGGTGGCTCATCCAATGATTGCTTTGTACCCGAATTAATCTCGACCGGCAAGCTCTCGAAGTGATGGGTCCATGGCGGTCGACCCTCTTTAAGTGCCATAGCATCTTGCTCTTTCTCCTCAACCCTCAATGCACAATCATGTACCTATTCAGAGAAATCACAAACACACACTTCCGAAACATCTTCATTAAACTCATGCGGATTGCATCCGTCAACTAAATCTGCCATAAAACACTCATCACCACCACAAGAATTAGAACTGTTAGTAAAAACATTCAATCTCATTTTCCAGTTCCCGAATGACATGTCAACCGTACCATATCGATAGTCAATAATAGCATGGGCGGTGTTCAAAAATGGTCGACCCAAAATGACATTTTGTTGTTGATTTGGGTCAACCGATGAGTAGTCTAGGACCAAAAAGTCAACTGGGTAATAAAATTCTTCTACCTTAGCTATTACATCCCGCACAATTCCACGAGGAAGCTTATGAGACAAATCAGCTAAAACAACCGTTGTCTCTACCCGTTTAAGTGGACCAAAATCATATTGGTCATATAAGCCCCCCGGTAAAATGCTTACTCTGGCCCCAAGATTTAATAACGCCCTCGACATTTGAAAATCACCAACTTGAATATTTCTTAAGGGCGCTCCCGGATCTTGGAGTTTAGGAGGAAGAACTCCATTCAAAATTGCACTCAGTCTTTCAGTCAAGTCAACCCGCTTAGGCACTTTTTATTGCCTCTTTTGCATACACAATTCTTTTAAAAACTTCGCATAAGCGGGTACTTGTTTGATTGCTTCAAGGAGAGGAATATTTACTTTTACTTGTTTAAAAATCTCCCAAATCTCTTCTTTTTGAGGACCCCGTTTTGAAATGAAATTCTTTTTACCTGGATCTAATAAAGCCGAAGGAAATGGGACTTGACTAGAACTCCCTTCCTCATTTTTATCTTTTATTTCTTCATTAATCATGGGTTTTTCAAAATTGGTTTTTCCAGAAAGATTTTTAGGTGTTTCATTTTCATTCTCACTTTCCTGACCCTAATGTCTTCAACCACCCCGTCAACCAAATCCAGTGAAGGTTTGGTTTTATACTCTTTACCACCCCTCAATGCACTAACATTATTAACATTAACATTATTACAAGATGAACTATGAGAAGGGTTTACCTTAGTGTCGCTTGGCAATTGACCTGTACGTTTCTTTAGATCCGCCACTTCGGTTGCGAGTTGACCCATTTGGATGGTCAAAGAGTGGATGGCTTTATCCCGGACTTCATCTTTTTGCATGCGAACTTCATCAAGTTGATTCTTCCTTTGCATGTCTTGTTGCATTGCCTTTATCATCTCCATGACTTCATTCCCGCTTGAAGTGGCTTGACCCGAAGACCCACCAAGCTCTTGACCCGTTTGATATTGCCTTTGGAACCCTTGATTGTTCCCACCTCGATGAGCACCATGATTATTAAATGGTTGATGCGGAACAAAGTTATTTTTATTTCCTTGAAAGTTCGGGTTAGCTTGATTAGACGGGTTCCCGAACCGAAAGTTTGGGTGGTTTCGCAACCCAGGGTGGTATGTATATGAATTCATGTTATAATTTCTACCACCCCCGCCTTTGCCTTGTAATGCATTCACCTCCTCATATTGTTCACCACTTTGGCAATTTTCAGCTGCATGCCCTAATTCATTGCAAATTGCACACACATTATACACTTGATTAGTGGTTTGCACTTCCCCATCTTCTACCGCATGCACCGGTGCTCTTTGAGTAATCACATGTCTTGCCTTCCGGGCTGATTGGGCTTTTCTTTTTGATGTGACCGATATTTGTTCTAAAAAGGTCCAATCCTCCTCTTCATAATTAGTGCCAAAAGTGCCATTTGTAATTGACATCAATTGGTTAGCACTTTCATCCGTCAATCCCTCATGAAAAGCATTCAAAAGTTCCCAAAGATCAATTCCATGATGAGGCAGTTCTTTATCATCATGTTAAACCCCTCGAAGGCTTCATGGAACATTTCTCCGGATTGTTGTTGGAAACTTCTTAAACTTCTCCTTGCATCATTTGTCTTTTGAGCCATGAAAAACTCTTCTAAGAACCTTTGTTGCATTTCAGCCCAAGTGTAGATTGATGCGGATGGCAAAGTGTAGAACCATCTCTTAGCTTTATCTTAAAACGAAAATTGAAACAACACTAACTTTACATCATCCAAAGTAAACCCTTGACCCCCAATTGTGTTGCAAATTGAATTATAAGCCTCAAGGTAGAAGTAAGGTTCTTTAGTGGCCAACCCCTTGAATTTTGGTAAACTTTGCAAGGAATTGGTCCTTACCTCAAATGTTCTCCCTTGTTGATTTTGCGGAATTACGATGGGAGATGGGTTATTGGTGACGAGGGGCTTGAAATAAGCTTATACTCCCCTCACTATTTCCCGATTGTGTCTCCTCGGGACACCCATAGGTATTCTGGGTTGTACACCCATTGGTCTTAGAATTTGCCTCGGGGGTGGACGCGGTGGAGCCCCTTGTTGAAAAGGAGGCATTTTTTGAGGTGGAGGTCTTCTTTGAGATAGCATTCGTTGTGCCACTGGCGGTCTCACAAGGTCCGGTTGTGTTTGGTTTACCGGTTTCCTTTGATCATGATATACTCCCCCTTGTGTACCCGCCTGGGTTCTATCTCCTGCCAGCTCATAGTCATCATATCCCTCTTACCCATAGTCAAACCCATCATCATAACCAACATAACCCCTACCTTGTACACTGACACCCACTTGTTCTTAAAATCCTGATTGGTAAACGTGTTGTGGTTTGGTGATAGTATGGACAACGGTGGAACTTTGTTGAAATTGATGTTGTGGTGGTACTTGTTTAGTAGAAGATGATTGGCCGGAGGTTGGGAAGAAGGTTGAAAATGGTGGAAACGCTGATAAGGAATCATAAGTGAAGGTGTGTTCGGTTTGGGTACTTGAAGGTAATGTGGTGTTGGTTGGATGGATCACTTGGGATGGTGTAGGATTGGTAGTATTTGGTGGAGGTGTGGATGGTGTTGTTTGACCCATTGAGGGAGGTGGCGGTTCCATTGTATTAATCGGTGTAACTGGTGATGTAGGTGCTATTGGTGAACCACTGATTTTGTTTTGTCGGCTCTTTCAATTTCTGGATCAATCACTAATGGTGATGATGTGCGCGAGTTCCTGGTATGCATAGACCTGTAAAACCTGCACACTACACACAACCAGCGTAAACCCAAAAATAACAACCAAAAGCTACAAAAGTTAACACACGTTGCGCACTACTCCCAGGCAACGACGCCAAAATTTGACGTGATGTCGAAGTCTCACTCAAATTTAATCCAATTACTACTAATAGATAGCGGTAAGTGGGTATCGAACACAGGGAGTTTATGGAAAATGTGTTGATTCTATAGCCTTGTAAATTAACTACAATTAATCTAATATGCAGAAATTAAAATTCAAGAGTTGATTGTTTTGGTTTTAAGAACTAATTCACGTACTAATTGCAAAGCAAAATTGGATTGTTAATCAGATTATGAGAGAATGACCATCTTAGGTTCTGGTTTCCTTTAACAATTGTGCATAATTCCAACTAGAAAGAGCTACATAGACATAACTCATACATAAACATTTGTTCTGATAAAAGGGAACAAACTACTCGGATTATATTAACGCGAGGTTGTTTCCCAATATCAATTAATCAATATCCAACCCTAACCCTTCCCGTGATATCTCGATTGTCAACGACACCAAGAACGTACTATTTAGGCGAGAATTGAAACATAAATTAACAAGCTACAAACAAACATTCATACAGCACGATAAGCATAGCAAACACACCAAGGTTATCATTCTAGAAATAAAGGAAAACACACAAGAGTCATAATAGAAACCTTCACCTAAGACGATCACCGAAAGTTTAGCCGAACGTGGTTTGGTGAATCATCATATCAACAAAATCAATGTTCATAAGCATCAAAGTACAATCCGAATTGTTTTGAAAATGTTCCCAATCACTATCCAAAGCCAAAAATTACCCACAAACTGCAGAGAAACGTCTTCAATGATGAATGACATGAAAAGACACATGAAAACGGTTTTAATTGGGCAGTTACGCTTTTCCTCGCTGGCTCTGCCGACTTCAAAGTGCTACACTGGGAAGAGACTGCCTTACGGTGGAATTCTGGGGTTTACATGGGCTACCGTAAATTACGGTAGCCACTGTAATTTACGGTGGACCCCTGACTTCTCTCCTTTGTTCCTTCTTTCCATCCTCGTGTGACCTGTTCTACTCCCTTCCATCCGAAGCAGCGTTTTTTCCACATTTTAAGCTCCAAACACACCTGAAACATGAGCAACTATAGTCATCTAATTCAAGACAATTACACGATCAAATGAGGGATAAACTTGTTGATGAGCTCAAAATGGATCGATCTGTGATGATATCTGAACACAATTCAATCTAAAACACACAAGTATTCAATTCAATACAAGCAAGTCAACAAAAATTCATAGAGTTTTCATTGATTAGTGTATAGAAGAATACAAAGTGTAGAAAGCAGTTACAACACGTCTCAATGCTAAAAACTTACCTACACCATACATATCTATGCTATTTATACTAATCAAGAAAACAAAGGAACATATTTACATGAAAAGTCCCTATACTATGACAAAAATGTAAAAGACACACAAAGACAAATGTTAATCTTTAAAGAAGCATCTACAATACTCCCCCTAAGATTTACATGTCTTCGGTCTTCAAAATCTTCAGTCTTAAAATCTCTTTCTTCAATCTTTTTCTTCAATCTTTAATCTTCTTTCTTCAGTCTTCTTTCTTCTGACTTTGTCTTCTTCTTCTTTGATCTTCATTCTTTAAACTTCAGTCTTCTTTCTTCTTCTTTGATCTTCATTCTTTAAACTTCAGTCTTCTTCTTTATCTCCAGCTTTGATCTTCAGTCTTCACAAGGCAAAGAAGTCTTCTGGTTCTTCTTTTATCTTGAAAACTGGCTTTTCCTTATATATCTCTTGTTCCCTTAGAGCTTTGGCAATAGCTGACTTGAATTTTCCTGCTAAAATCCCTTGTTCAGGCTTAGCTTCATTTGTTTTGATATTCATGGAGTTCATTAATTCCAATGTTTGCTTTAAAAGCCCTGCTATATCCATATTTGCATAGCATTCGATTGGATTAGAACTATCTTTACAATGTATCTCCAAAACACCTTTACTAGAGATTCTCATGAACTCAATGTCTTTGATATCTTTCTTCACAATATTAGCGTATGCTAATGCTTTCCTCAATGATATCCTCTCCATTGCTGCATTCATCACCTTAATTATAGACATAAAATACCTTTTGTCATTCTCAGCAGTTTCTGGACTCACTTTCTCAAACTTTTGAATTGATAAGCAAGAAATGTAACTAGGATGGAGTAACTTAAGTTCAAACACACCAAACAATGTAATCATATCTTTGTCCCAATCATCCACATTTCTGACCAACTTCAATTCATACGTTTCAGAATTATAAAACCATCTTAGAATTGGTTTTGATCGTTGAGATCCATCTATCACTTTCAATCCAGGATTTGTGACTTTCTCAAAATACTCATCACTGAAAGTATCTAAAAAGTTTTCTTCACCAACATCTTTATCATCTCTTTTTCTCTTCTTCTTTAATGATTGAAAATACTACTTATCTTCTTGATCACACCATATTTGTAAGAATGAACTCATTCTGTTTAACCCTCTGTGAAGTAACACAACAAATAATTCTCCATGTTTAGCTTTTTAATGGTTGATCAAAGGCAATCTATCTAATTCTTTTAAGTCTTGAACTGGCAGCTTAATAATACTTGAAAAGAATTGATAAACATCACAAATTGCATTGACTCTTTTAATCAAGAATGCATCAAATACTTCATCATACTTCCAAGCTACGATCTTGACCTCCTTAGTGGTATCAGGAACAATCATAGCATTCAACAAATCTGAAATAGATGTCCTTTCTATAATACATTACGCACAAGGTCACCAGCGGATCGTGCTTTGTTCCATAATTGCTTCTGGTCCATTGATACTTGATATCCTTGACTTTCTGTTTCTGGAAACATCTTCATCAGTTCTCTTCTTCTCTCATAAGCAGAACTTTTCTTCTCCATTGCTTTGATCTCTTGAGGCTTCAAAATCATTGACCTCTTTGTTATCTCCAAGTATTGAGGATTATCCATATCAAGCACAATCATCTTGTTTGTTTGTCTTTCAGTTTCTTGGAAACTTCTTACTAAGTTCCTTAATGATTCACCTTGCAATCTGTTCAATTTCTTTCGTGGATAATTACGTGACTGTAACCACATTCTGAGTGCAGTAATGCTCATATCATCAGGGTTAGGATGATGCAACTCAGATGTAGACAGTTCTTTAATGTTAATGCTTTCTTGTAATGTGTTCCATTCTCCATGTTCAACTACAATTTCATTTGGATCAACAGGAGCAACGAATTCAGCTGTAACACATTTTTCATATTCTTCATGAATTTGAGAAACAGTCAAACCATCAAGAAACACTCGATTGTATTTCATCTTCACCAAATAATTGTATTTTTCTTCAACATCAACACGTACATCATCATGACTTATGTCAATTGTAGAATAATGTTCATCTACATTAGCATCTTGGATATCTTCATCATCCAGCACTTCATTGTACCAATTATCATCAAATTCAGACTCTATATCATCTAGAGCTCCGATAATCTCTTGAACATCAGATTCTTTTTCCTCAACATTCACCTTTTGAATTTTAGATGATGATTCAGGTAAAATTGACATATCTAAAAATTTGACAATTAGTTTTAAATCATTTTACTCCCCCTAAACTTTTAAGTTTGATAAAACTTAGAAGTTTCTTGAATTATGTCACATGAAGAGCACACTAATCATTGTTAAATTGCTTGCACACAGAAAACATGCAAAAATTAAAATGAAAGTAGAATAAAATCCTAATATTCACAATGAATCATGTCTGCAGTGAGATCATATTAGCAGTGATCAGCATATTAAAATAAAAAAAAAATTAATGGATAGTCACAGACTGTGATTAAATCCTGATCAAGTGTGTTCCAGGTCAGCATTTCTGTAGCAAAGGAGACACTAAATCTAAGGACAGAAAATGAGAGCTTTTGGCAAGGTACTCAGCACACTTACTTTTTCAATTCTTGGATTGTTTAAAGTACAATTAGATATGACATTATGCAGTCACACTTAGACTTAAAGAGGTTAATTCTCATAAAGATATGCAAGAAGTCACTATTCTCAACTTGTTAACCTGACATATACTATAACCAGATCTCATTTGGTGTTTGTGCACATTGGCATCTTGTTACATCAGTGAGTATATCTAGGTCTGTAATCACCTACAATAAAGGATATCTCATCACTTCAGGTCTATGATGACTCATAACATAGAAGTGTTAGATGCATTAAATAATTAGAGCTCAATGGTTATTCATATCGCCATTAGGTGTGAGATTATGTCTTAACAAGCAATCAATTTGAGAAATCAACACTACTCATTAGTGCTAAGATAGACATACATGAATGCATGAGTGATTTAGCTTAATCACAAGAATTTACTTTTTCAGTCTAATTGCATGAGCTTACCTGCACACCATATCTAATCACGTCAGACTTTAATCGTAAGCGAAGTATGTAACTGATCATACTAATGTACTATCATTTCTCACGTATTGCAAAGCAATTTCATTCCTATATAATTAATAAGGAAAACTCTATTTTTGTGATTTTTGGTTTTATATTTTTATCTTTTATTTTTCAAATTTCTATTTTTGTATTTGATATTTGTTTTTCTAATAAACATGCACACACAAAAATAAAATCAGAAAATTAACTTTGACAGGTTCTCTGACTATGTTCTATTCATTTAAGGGAGGGGTCTGATCATATTTAGACTCAATTAACTGAAATACTCAAAAAACCAATTTTTACAATGTGGTTAATAAGACCAATTGACTCTACCAGATACTCAAACCGTCCGGTAAGAAAGCTTTACTAAAAAGGTCGGTCAATTGTTTTTTAGTAGCAATTTGAATCAATATGATTAAAACTTTTTTTCAGAGTTATCTCTGAGAAAATGATATCAAATTTCGATATGTTTTGTTTTAAAATGTTGTACAAGATTAGCTGTAATGAACATAGCAGCTGTGTTATCAATGTAAATAGGTGTTTTAAGAAAGTTGAACCCGTAATCCAGCAGTTGGTTTTGTAACCAAAGGATTTGAGAACATCCTGCTGAAGCAGCAATGCACTCAGCTCTTGCAGTAGAAACAAAGACATTTGTTTGTTTCTTGCATTGCCATGAGACTAATCTGGGTCCTAAAAATTGACACCCACCCGTTGTTGATTTTCTATCTTGACAACATCCACCATAATCACTATCAGTATACCCATGTAACTCGAAGTTTCCTTTGTAAAGATACCATAGCCCTAAAGCCGGTTTACCTTTGAGATACCTGAATATTCTTTTGACAGTAATTAAGTGGGATTCTTTCAGGTCTAATTGATACCTTGCACAGACACAAACAACATACATAATGTCTGGTCTTAATGCAGTGAGATACATCAAAGAACCAATTATCGATCTGTATAATGTTTGGTCTATTGATTTTCCTTTTGGATCAGGCTCAATCTTGGTGTTCACATCAGTTGGAGTTCTAATTGACTGACAATCTATTAGCTTATATTTCTCCAAGAGTTTGTCGACGAACTTCTCTTGGTTGATAAAAATACCATCTGCAGATTGCTTAACTTGTAGTCCAAGAAAGAAATTTATCTCTCCCATAGAACTCATCTGAAATCGAGATTTCATGATTTCTTCGAATTCATTGCATAGTTTTGGACTTGTAGAACCAAATATGATATCATCAACATACACTTGTACACATAAGAGATCATCAGCATCCTTCCTTATGAATAAAGTTGGATCGATTTTCCCTCGCGTGTATCCATGTTGGATTAAGTGCTATGACAATGTCTCATACCAGATTCTAGGGGCTTGATGTAGACCATATAAAGCTTTGCTCAATTTGTACACATGATGTGGATATGTAGCATCTTCAAAACCTGGAGGTTGCTTCACGTACACATCATTGGTGATAGAACCATACAAAAATGCACCCTTTACGTCCATTTGATACACTTTAAATTTCATGAATGAGGCATACGCCAGGAAGACACGAATAGATTCAAGTCTTGCAACTGGAGCAAATACTTCATCATAATCAATACCTTCTACTTGAGTGTATCCTTGTGCAACTAATCTCGCTTTATTTCGGATAACAATTCCTCGATCATCAGTTTTATTTTTGAATAACCATTTTGTGCCTATAGAATTTTCTCCTTCAGGTAAATCCACTAGATTCCACACTTCTTGTTAACGGAACTGTAATAATTCTTCTTGCATAGCCTTGATCCAACCATTTTCCTTTAACGCTTCGGAAACGTTTCTAGGAACAATTTGAGAAAGAAAGCAAGAGTATAAGCAGACGTTTGCTTGTTCTGACTTGCCTCTCGTCGTTCTCTCACTCAAAGGACCAATAATCTGAGATGTTGGATGATTTTTGTGAATACGAGATGTCAGAATCTCATCTCCTTGAACATGAACATCTAGATTGGATTGATTCAAGTTGGAAAGCTGATGCAATAGGCTTGAAGAATGTGGATTGAAATTGGGAACTTGAGTTGGTGAGTTGATAAAGTAATCAAGATTACCTAAATGAACTACATCACCAGAGATAGATGATGCTCCAGACTTAGGTTGTACAATTTCTGTACCATCATTAGGAATTGGTTGTGACATATCTTGGTTTTGTGAAACAGACTGATCATTATCTTGATGAGACTGAGTATCATTATTAGACTGAAAAATAGAATCTCTCACAAAAGAAAAGAAGGGATAATCTGGGCTTGAATCATCTGCATCGTCAGAATCCGAATTGTCACTGAAAGAATCGAGATGTCCTTGAATTTTCTTTTCACCTGTAGAATCAAGCAAGTTAGATTGATTAAAAAAGTTGGATTGAAAAGAGTTTGACAATGAATCTAAATCAAATAACCATGCAGGACCATTTGACACTGATGTAAAAGAGTTTTCAAGAAATTTAACATTGAATGTTTTAACTATAACATTAGTCCTAGAGTTATAAACTTGATAGGCCTTTGAAACAGATGAATATCCAACGAAAAATCCATCATCAGATTTTGATTCAAATTTTCCTAAATAATCACTTGAATTCAGAATCATAACCGGACAACCAAAAGATTTAAGAAAATCTATGTTTGGTTTCCTGCCAAACATTAACTTATATGGAGTTTTCAGTTTGTCTTTAACAATTAACGAATGGTTCTGAACAAAACATGCAGTTGATATTGCTTCATCCCAGAATGTGATCGGAATTTTAGCATCGGCTAACATGGATTGTGCTGCTTCAATCAATGTTCGGTTCTTCCTTTCAGCAACTCTGTTTTGTTGAGGAGTTCTGGGAGCACTAAACTGATGAGCTATTCCTTTCTCTGCACAAAACATGTCAAGAGTTAGATTTTTGAATTCCATCCCATTATCACTTCTAATTATTTTTACTTTTTGTTCAAGTTGATTTTCTACTTTTATGATAAATTCTTTTATTAATTCAGCTGTTTCAGATTTAGCATTTAGAAAGAAAACCCATGAAAATCTTGTATAGTCATCAATGATAACTAAACATTAAGATTTTCTTCTAATACTCTTCACATTGGCTGGTCCAAAATGGTCCATATGCAACAACTGAAGGGGTTTGGAATTTGAGTTTATCAGCTTGGACTTATAAGAAGCTCTGTGCTGTTTCCCCTTTAAACATACTGAGCATAAATCAGTTGTTGTAAACTTCTTTGATGGAAGGCCAATAACATGACTTCCCGCTACAAGCTTGTTCATATTCTTGAAGTTAGAATGTCCGAGACGTCTATGCCAAAGCTGGCTTTCAACATTAGATGCTTTAGCAAAGAAACAAGTTGTTTCTATAGAAGAGTCCACTTGAGACATATCCAGTTTGTATACGTCTCGGTCTCTGACAGCTTTAACAACCATAAAATCCTTGCTTATCTGAAATCCTGGTTTCAAGATATAACAGAAAGAATCATCAAAAAAAACAAAGTAGGATTTATCACAAATTTAGGATACGCTTAACAAATTAAAGTTCAACTGTGAATAGAAGTTGACTTTATCAAAGCTTATAATCCCGTTGGATACTGTTCCTTCTCCGGTTATTTTTCCTCCTACATCACCACCAAAGGCGACATGCGTTCCATCTTTTAACTTAAAATCTTGTAATAAGGCCTGATTGCCTGTCATATGCCGGCTACACCCGCTATCCACATACCAAGTATTGATTGGTCTTCTCGGGCGTACCTGCAAAACAAAACAATTTAAGTTGAATTATCTACCCAAGCCGAAATGGTCTTGGGTTTTCCAAACTTGTCAACAATAGTAAATTGTTTAAAGTGAAGTTTGTTGACATCAGGTTTATTCTTTATGAATTTACCAATTCTATTATTTGTAACAAAATTATGCTTGTTTGGAAAATTCATGCTTTTTGACTGACCATTGTTTGAAAATCTTTTATTTTCAAAACTTTTGTTATTAATTCTCACTGACCTTGGAATGAAATTATCATTGAAGTATTGTTTAGGTCTCACTGAATTATTTCTTTTGAAAGTGTTCAAACCTAAGGAGGGTTGGTGTGTTAACCTTTGAAAATCAACATTTTGGTTTCTTTTATATTGCAGATTAACATAACCTTTGCTTACTGTTGAGGTGGCAAATCCTCTCCTTTGTGAAGTCTTTCTAAAGTAACAATCTTTAGTGTTGTGATTTTGCTCATCACAGTAAGTACATTATTTGTTAAAATAACACTCTGAAGTTGAGTGATTTCTCATATCGCAGATGTGACAGTATTTGTTAAAAAAACATTCAGACATTTTGTGATTATACATGTCACATATGTTACAATACCTCTGTGGAGTCTTGAATAATTGCTTATTAACCTTTGATGTTGATGCAACATTAGAAACTTGGTTACTTTTAGGTGTCAAAGAGTTAATTTCTTGTTTTTGATTTGAGGAATTATGCTTTTGATTTAAACCACTTTTCTTTTGCACAATATGTTTTTGTTTTTGAACATGAATATCATTCTTGTTTTCCTTAGATACAAATCTTTTAGCTACAGCGGAAGTCTTAGAATCTGAACCCGTTTTCAGATCAGAGGTTGATTTGTTCTTAGGATTTTCTTTAACATCTTGAATGGAGTTCACATTCAACAAACCAGCAGATTCAAATTTAATTGGCTTTAATTTTATTACTTGATTTGTTTCTTTAGTCTGATTTTCTTGAATTTTTATTTGTTCATTTTTTGCTTTATTTATCTTTCTTCTTCTTCTCTGGTTCCTTGATTTAGTAGATTCAGTTTTTAGTTTAGATTGAACATCCTCAGTTGAAGATTCTTTTTCACATTCTCCCTTTTTCTGGTCTTTTTGCCATTTAATAAATTCAGGATTATTTAGACCAAATGAATTTGAATCTTCTGATGTTTCTTCATCATTTTTGTTTTGAAAATCTGAGTTTTGGTTATTAGTTATAATATTTACTTCCTTTAAAACTAACTCTTTAGGAACAAAAACTTTCTTTGTTTTAGGTTTCGGGTCATAAGATTTTACTTTAACAGGATGACCATTTTTTTTATATTTTCGTTATCTTTTTCTTCAAAAATTTCCATATTTGTTTTCCCTTCTTCAGCATCAGACATCTTGGTCTTGTTTTGAAAAACTTTTAATTTTGCCTTGTTTTCTGGAGAGTGATCATGAGTGTTAAAATTTTCTGGTAAGGTATTTGTTATTGATTCTGGCATCGGTTCATGAGTGAAACCCAATCCTGCCTTTTGTTTATCTTTTCGTTCATTTACCAGCTTTTCCACAATGGTTTTAGAACTTTTAACATTGGCGAGATCAACTTGAGTTGCTGCGTGAGCTATCTTCTCCAGTTCAAGATTTTTTGTCATCTCTTCAAGTTGTTTTGATACAATTTCAAGTTCTCTTAGAGTTTTGTTCCAAGAATTTTGAAGAGAGATAATCTTTTCGTCAGATACTTTATGATCATTTTTAAGTTTGGTATGCATTAGTTCTTCTTGCTTAAGTTTTTCACAAATCTTGTAAGAATAATTTCTGTAGTATTCTACATGCTCGAAGCAAGACTTTGTGCATAACTTTTCTCTGACTTCTGAAAGAATTTTGGAATATTTAGGAGGAGACGTTTCAGAGTTAGAGCTTTCAACCTTTGGTTGATCAGATTTTGCCATCAATGCAACTTCCTCTCAATCTTCCTCGGGATCTGACTTATCACTCCAGTCATAATCCTCTTCCTCGTTCTTAGAGTTTCCATCATCTTTTGGATCATTAAATTCAGACCAATCTTCTTTTTGTATTTCTGCAACAAGAGATAAATTGGAGGTTAAATCAGCAGTAAATTGTTCAGCGTATGCACTCCAATCATAACCATCTTTAATATTAACAAGAAGAGCTTTCTTTGGCTCCTCTGATGATTTAGAATTATCTTTCAATTCTGGCATTGGTAGACTTTGATAAGGTTTCTAAAACATCTTATGTGAAGATTGCTAAAACCTTTGATTACTTGAGGTTGATTGGCCATTTCCTCCTTTATTCCTTGGAGCTTTACACTCTCTTGAAAAGTGACCATAGCTGTTACAGTTGAAAAACCTAGATTTGGACTTAGCAAATCCAACAGACTTGTTTGCACTCAGCTTGTAGTTTCTGTTGACATACGAGTGTTTCTAAGTCCTGTAAGCTATCATAACCATTTTCCAGTTGAGATCCATTTCTTCAACATCGTCTGGATCCATTTTAAACAAATCCTGCAAAACAAAATCAAGTAGAGTTAGATGACTACCTTGATAAGCTTGATAGCTTGCCAGAAATGCAGTAAAAGGAGTTTTAGGCTCTTCATCCTATAATTGGATGTTTATTACATCGTTAACTTTGCTAGTTTAGTAGAGTTAGCAGATGGAGTCTCTGCTTGAGATTTAGAACTTTTAGGCATAGGAATCAGTGAGTTGTATAGGCAGGAGCACTTGTGTAAGTGGAATCAGTGAAAAACCCTGCGCCAATTAATAGATCACCTTCATCTTCTGGTGAAGTTTCATTCTTAGCCATGAAGGCATTCTCCACAGTACTTGCTGGAGAAGCAACATATTTATATTGTGACAACGAAGCTGCTCTGTCATTGTTTCTAGAACTTTCATTAATTTCAACAGATTCTATTTTAGCAATCAAGAGATCAAGATCCATTGGGAATCTCTTAGTATGCTTTAGCAAAGTGACTGTTTGCTTCCATGAAGATGGAAGAGCATTGAGAAGCCTGAAGTTAAGATCTTTTAAATCATTCTTGATGCCTGCAGTCGACATCTCAGTTGTCAGTTGAACAAATCTATTCATCATCTGATTTATTGTTTCACCAGATAAATGTTCAAAAAGTTCTAATTGTCTCTTTAATTTTTGATTTTTCAGATCCTGGATCTCCTTTCCACCTTCACATATTATTTTCAATGCCTTATACATGGTATATCCCGTCTGATAACCATCAAGATTGTAAAGACTTCAAGTGGCAGTCCTTTGCACATCAAAGAATACGCTTTTATATCATTTTTAACTTTCCTGAGATCATCACCCTGTAATCCATCTTCAGGATATGGTTCCTGATATTCTTTGGTGTAGACAAAACCTCTATCAGGACCATCTGAAGTTATAGGAATATGAGGTCCTTTTTTTATTGATTTCCATAGATCAGTATCAATAGAATTCAAGTGATGCTTTAATCTCAGTGACCAATTCTTGAAATCTGCTCTATTCTTCAGCTTAGGAACTCTGTTCTCTGAGTCTTCTGATTTTACCATTTTTAGTTTTTGATTTTAAAAGAAATTTGTTTTTTTTTTTGTTTTTAATGTTTTGAATTAAAACAATGAATTGAAAATATTTTTGGATTTTTTAAGTTTCTAAAAAATTTTAAAAATTTTCTGTTGAAGCTGATGCGTCCAAATAGTGGAAAAACGCCCAAACAGTTGAGGTACTTCCTTTGACTTTGACTTTGAAACGTCTAAGGGAATGCCTTAGAAAAATTCCAAAACGCCCAAGTTGAAAAGCGTCTGAACAGTATCAAAACGCCTGAATAGTTGTCAGACGCCTGGTTGGTAAAACGCCCAAATAGTTCAAAAACCCTCAACAGTTGTAAAACGCCTGGAATTCCTTGGATTCTGTTAACTTCCAAAGTGTCCCAACAGTTGAAATGTGTCTCAACAGTAGAAAAACGCCTAACTGAAAAACGCCCAAACAGTGGAAAAGCGCCTAAACAGTTGTTATGCGCCTAACACTTAGGCAATTTTCAGCAGTGTTTTTGACATAATGCACCACATTCATCAGTTTCATACGAACTTAAATTTTCTGAATTCCTTCAAAACTTGATTAATTGATCTGAAATCCTCAAATTATGTAGGAAATTGATCAATAATCAATCCTTCAACTTCAATTTCTTCAATTAAAAACCAAAATTGATCTTTTGATTCAAGAACAGGTTCGACATATGAAGAACAGGTTTGACAGATGAAGAACAGGTTCGAAGAGCTTTTTGCTCAAATTCACTGATTTGAACGAATTGTACTGCTAATTGTGAATCAAATCATGTTCCTGATGATGAAACACAACTGAATTCAACAATTATACGACTGAATTGTTTATCAATCACAGATTCAAGTGATTTTGAGAGTTTGAAAGTTGAAGAACTTCAATCACTAAACCGAAAGCTCTGATACCATTTGATGAGCTCAAAATGGATTGAGCTGTGATGATATCTGAACACAATTCAATCTAAAACACACAAGTATTCAATTCAATACATGCAAGTCAACAAAAATTCATAGATTTTTCATTGATTAGTATATAGAAGAATACAAAGTGTAGAAAGCAGTTACAACACGTCTCAATGCTAAAAACTTACCTACACCATACATATCTATGCTATTTATACTAATCAAGAAAACCAAGGAACATATTTACATGAAAAGTCCCTATATTATGACAAAAATATAAAAGACACACAAAGACAAATGTTAATCTTTAAAGAAGCATCTACACTTGTCTTTTAACACCATTAAGGGTTGTCCTATGGACCACCCGTCACCGGGCAAGGCCAACGTAGTGGCGGATGCCCTTAGCCAAAAGGAGAGACCCTAGTCAATATGGGTGAAAGCTTACCAGTTGGTTATGACCTCCGATGTGATGGTATAGGTCAAGGAATTTTAAGATGAGGCACTGAAGGAAGACTGAATCAACTCCGAAAGAATGAAAGGTCTAGTCTTGGAGTTGGGTAAGAACACTCTCAGAGTTAGAACCCTCTTCGAGCGGATGTGGATCCCTCGTTATGGAGACCTACAGGGGCGAATCATGGATGAAGCTCATAAGACTTGATACTCAATTCATCCCAGTGCTACGAAGATGTATCATGATATGAAGAAAGATTATTGGTGGCTGGGTATGAAGCGTGATGTAGCAGAGTATGTGAGCAAGTGCCTTACTTGCTTGTAAGTGAAGGCGGAGCATCAGAACCCATACGGGAAGATCCAACCTTTGGATATAACTGAGTGGAAATAGGAGCACATTACCATGGACTTCATTACGAAGTTACCACGTCGGCAAGGGGGTACGATGCTATATGGGTGATAGTTGACCGTTTGACGAAGAGTGCTCACTTTCTACCGATCCGCGAGACATTTATTTGAGAGCTTGGCGAATCTATTCATCAAAGAGATTGTGACGTGTCATGGTGTACCCGTTTCTATTGTGTTTGATTATGGCACTGGGTTTATATCCAAGTTTTGGAAGAGATTTCATGACGCGATGGGGATGAGGTTGCACATCAGTACGGCTTATCATCCTCAGACGGATGATCTGTCAGAGAGAATTATACAGATTCTTAAGCATATGCTCTGAGCATGCGTCATTGATTTTGGAGAATGTTGGGATGAACACTTACCGTTAGCTGAATTCTCATACAACAACAGTTATCATGCCAGCATTGGTATGCCACCATATGAGATGCTATATGGTAGGAAGTGTAGAACTCCCGTATACTGGGGTGACATCGGACATAAGGAGTTGGGGAGTGTTGAAGTGATCGAGGCTACGACTGAAAAGTTGGAGAAGATCAAGGCCTCTATGAAGGCGGCAAAAGATAGGCAAAAGTCGTATGCTGACAAGACGCGTAGACCGATTGAATTCAAGGTGGGTGATAAAGTTATGCTGAAGGTTTCACCTTGGAAGGGGATCATTCGGTTCAGAAAGCGGGGTAAGCTAAGCCCAAGGTATATAGGACCTTTCCGAATCATTGCTCGAGTAGGAGAGGTGGCCTATAGGTTGGAGCTACCCGATGAGTTAAGTGGGATTCATCCAACATTCTATGTATCTCATCTGAGAAAGTACCTAGCTGATGAAGATATAATTGTACCACTAGAGGACATTGAAGTGGATGAACGACTCAATTACATAGAGCAACCAGTGGCAATCATTGACCTAAAAGAGAAGCGATTACGGAATAAATTGGTTCCACTGGTGCGAGTACAGTGGAGGCACAGGAAGGGATCCGAGTCTACGTGGGAGACTGAGGAAGAGATGAGATAGCATTATTCACAACTGTTCGAGGAGTGACAGGTTTCGGGACGAAACCTATATAAGGGGTGTGGACTTGTAACACCCGGAAATTTTAAAAAAAGAAAAGAAAAGGGAGGTATACAGAAAGAAAGGAGAAATAACCCAAGTTAAGGGATTAAAGTTGTCCAAGGGGCAAACTTTATTATTATTATGTTTAAAAGGTGGGCATGGCCGCCCACTCCCCTGCTCCACCAACTGCTTCAACTGCAAAAAGAAGAAGAACAGAGTGTCCATCGGTTTTTAGAGAGAAGAAAAAGAAGATCGGCTTGAAGGTAAGCTTTTTGTGTGTTTGTTCGATTTCAGTTGGATTTTCAGCTTTTGGACTGAGTCTTATGTGTTCCTCTATGTTCAATTGTGTGTTTTTGATGTGCTTAGGTGTTTGAACTCCAAGTGCTCTCGGGTTTGGAGGAGTTTTACTCGAAGGCTGCTGTAGGTGAGTTCTAGGTCCTCGATTTTTCTATTTTAAACTTGTTTTGGGGCTGAAATGCATATAAACTATCATTTGACCGAGTCATGTGGTTGTATGCTTGTTCTAAGTGCTTAGTGTGCTAGATTTGGGCTAAGAATATGTTAGGATGATGAATGGGGACTGAAATTAGTATAAGTATGAACTGGTAAACTGCCCATGCGCCTAACACTTGCCCATGCGCCTAACACTTTGCCCATGCGCCTAAGTTTTTCCCATGCGCCTAAGTGTTCCCATGCGCCTAAGTTTTCCCACGCGTCCAAGTGTTCCCATGCGCCTAAGTTTTTCCCATGCGCCCAACTGCCCGTGCGCCTACATAGTACCCATGTGCCCAAGTGTTCCCATGCGCCTAAGTTTTCCTATGCGCCCAAGTGTTCCCATGTGCCTAAGTTTTTCCCATGCGCCCAACTGTCCGTGTGCCTACATAGTACCCATGCGCCTACATAGTGCGCATGCGCGTAAGTTGACTTAGGATTTTTTTCTGAAATCTTGGGAAATAGAAATTAATGTTTAAGCTTTGGAATGTTTTGGTGGTTTATGTTTGTTCATGTTGCGCATGTTTGTGGTCTGTTATTGATGTTCCTTATTATGAATTATTACGTGACTTTACATGGTGTGTTAATGCTCTTATACGTAAAGTATTATCATAAAAGAAGTGAAAGATTAAAGATAATGAAAAGTGGAACATAACGAATGAATGAAAGTCTTGCAAGCAAATTTAAAGAGGTTCACAACTCATTGAAGAGTTGTTAGCTCAACTGTGTGTGATGTAGCATGCGATCTTGGCTAACCCATGAGGGTACACATAGGGGGGTCAGTCTTGGTGACTAATCCATATGTGCGAAACGGGATCCTTGTCGCTTAACCCCAAGACTGAGGTGGCTTCGAGCCTAACGATGGGGCAAAGCTTATGACAGGATCTAGATAGAAATGAAAGATAATGAAAAGGTGCGAAACGAATGATTATGAACGATGATAAAAGATAATAATCATATTATCAAGATGTATGTATGTTGTGTGATCACAAATGAATGTAAAGGAGAGGTTTTTACTAAAGGTAAAGTATTTTATTATTTAAAACTAGAACTCACTTAGCAACACTGACTTTTTATGCATTTTTATTTGGCAGGTAGCTTGTTGCTGAGTATGGCACGAGGGTGAAGCTACTTGGCGGGCAAAGACTGGCATCCATTTCATGCACGATACTATTGTTGTTTTGTAATACAACTGAATATTCTGTTGTAACTCTTTTAAAACAATGATGTATTATTTGTCAACATCAAATATTAAAGCATGAAATGGTTTTTGATGAATTATTCCACTGCAATGTTTTATTTACTTAATAAATGTTAATATGTTTTGATATAATTAAGATTGTGATTGACCAACTCTGGGGTTCCCGGGAACGGGGCCTTACATTTTAACGTAAATTTTAGCATTTCACCTTTTAGAAAATTCCTTGATTAGGCTCAATGCACAAGACCTTGTACGATGACAAGCCCAATGGTCATCTTATTGACAAAAACCCTAAGCCCAACACTATGACATAGGCCCATTAAGCTAAAATTTGGCTCGACAATGATATGAATGATCAATTAAGACCAAGCCCAAATATGACAAAATTAAGTCAAAAGTCAAAGTCAAAGTCAAGGTCAACACACCTATTTTGTTGAAGGATGTCACAGTATTCCCCAGTTGAGAGAATTTCGTCCCGAAATTCAGCTGGAGTTATCAACTGCATTGCCATCCGCAAACAGGTGAGGGTACTTAGTCCTCATTCTGTCTTCTCATTCTCAGGTAAATTCGGGACCTCTCTTTGAGTTCCATCTTACCTTTACAATTAGGATCTTGCTATGCTTCAGCGTCTTTATCTCCCTGTCCATGATCTCCACGGGTTCTTGATGAATCGAAGTTTGTCATCCACTTGAATTTCTTCAAGTAGCACATGCAACATCTCACCAGCAAGACACTTCTTGAGGTTTGACACATGGAATGTGTCGTGTATACCATTAATTCATGTGGCAATTCCAGCCGATATGCAACAGGACCAATCCTTTCAATGATCTTGAATGGACCAACATACCTTGGTGCCAATTTGCTTGTTTTGTTGAAATGAACAATGCCTTTCCAAGGATACACTTTCAATAGAACATTATCCCCAACAGTGAACTCTAATGGCTTCCTTCGATTGTCAGCATAGCTTTTCTGACGATCTTGAGCCTCCTTCCACCTGTCCCTAATCTGAAATACCTTGTCGGTAGTCTCCTGTATGATCTCAGGTCCAGTCATTTGGCTTTCCCTAACCACTGCCCAACACCAGCATCCTACACTTATGCTAATATAGTGCCTCGAATGGTGCACACCCAATACTTGTATGGTAACTATTATTATACGAGAACTCCACCAATGGAAGGTGCATGTCCCAGTTACCACCAAAGTCAATTGGACAAGCCCTCAACATGTCCTCCAAAGTCTAAATCGTAAGCTCACTCTAACCATTGGTCTGAGGGTGATAAGCCGTACTCATGTCAAGGCGCGCTCCCAACGACTTTCTGCAAGCATAGCCATAATCGAGATGTAAAACGTGCGTCATGATCGAAGATGATCGACACAGGTAACCCATGTCTAGCCACAATCTTGCTGATATAGATCCTCGCCAACCTTTCTATTTTAAAGTCTTCACGAATAGCCAGAAAATGAGTAGATTTGTTCATCCGGTCCACAATGACCCAAATCAAATCATGCCCACTACCGGTCCTCGGTAGCTTTATAATGAAGTACATGGTAATGTTTTCCCACTTCCATTCAGGGATTTCAGGTTGCTGTAATAAACCCGATGGCCTTTGATGTTCTGCTTTAAGCTTCCCACAAGTCGAGCACTTACTAACATAGACTGCTATATCCCTTTTCATTATAAGCCACCGGTATAAATCCCTAAGGTCATGGTACATTTTATCCACACCAGGGTGTACCGAATACTTTGACTTGTGTGCCTTGTTTAGTACCATCTCTCGCACATTCCCCAGGACAGGGACCCAAATTCTTCCCACAAAGTACAAGCCTCCTTCGTGTTTTTGCTCAAACTATCTGTCCAGGCCTCTTAGCCCCTCTCCCTGTACATTTGTTTCCTTTATTGCTTCTACTTGAGCAGAAATAATATGAGTCATAATATCCGAATGAACGGTCATTCGTAGAGCTCGGATACGTACAGGTTTAACCCTTTCCTTTCGACTCAACGAATCTGCCACTACATTTGCTTTACCCGGGTGATAATGGATTTCACAGTCGTATAAGTCGCTGTCTCATGTTTAATTCCTTTTGGTTGAAAATATGATGAAGGCTCTTGTGGTCAGTATAAATGACACACTTTGCACCATACAAGTAATGCCTCCAAATCTTAAGAGCAAATACCACTGCGCCTAACTCTAGGTCATGGGTGGTATAATTCTTCTCGTGATTCTTAAGTTGTCACGATGCGTATACAATCACTTTATCCTTTTGCATAAGTACACAACCTAAACCTTGATGCAACGCATCATAGTATACAACAAATCCTTCTGACCCCTCGAGAAGTGACAATATCGGCGCATTACACAATTTGTCTTTCAAAGTATTAAACACGTCCTCTTGTTTAGCACCCCATTCAAACTTTTTATCCTTCTTCGTTAGTTGTGTAAGTGGTTGCATAATCCTTGAGAAGTCTGCGATAAATCGCTGATAGTAGCCTGCTAGTCCAAGGAATTGTCTGATCTCTGAAGGCGTTTTAGGCGCCTCCCAGTTTTGAACTGAATCAATCTTCTCGGGATCCACATGAATTCCTTTCTCATTCACCACATGTCCAAGGAATTTCACCTTTCCCAGCCAAAACTCACACTTAGAGAACTTGGCGTAGAGTTTCTCCCTTCCTAACAGTTCCAAAATTATCCTCAAGTGTCTCTCATGATCCTCTTTCGTCTTTGAATAAATTAAGATATCATCAATGAATACTATGACAAATTTATCCAAGTACGGTTTACACACTATATTCATTAGATCCATGAATACTGCGGGTGCGTTCGTCAGTCCAAAAGGCATAACTAAGAATTCATAATGCCCATATCGTGTCCTAAAAGCTGTCTTTGGTATATCGTCCTTGTACACCCTCAACTGGTGATATCCCGAACGAAGATCAATCTTTGATAGAAAAAAAATAAAAAATTTTGGTAGATAGTATGGCTTGACAATGTAGAGCTATCGATCCTTAGAGTTGATCGAATAAAATCATCTATTCTTGGTAAGGGATATCGATTCTTAATGGTTAACTTGTTCAGTTCTTGATAATCTATACACATTCTTAAGGATCCACCTTTTTTCTTGACGAAGAGCATTGGCGCTCCTCCCCATGGCGAATGACTGGGTCGTAGGAAACCCTTGTCTAGCAACTCCTAGAGTTGACTAGATAGTTCTTGCATAGCCTTAGCCACATGCATTGCGTCAGGCACCGAATCAATTCGGAAGTCCACCTGTCTTGGAGGTGGCAATCCTGCCAAATCCTCCGGAAACACCTCTAGAAAGTCCCGCACAACGAGTATGTCTTTGATCTTCCTTTCCACTACTTTCATGCCCATTATGAATTCTTTATTCACTTCAGGCTTCTCTCCATGTGGTTCAAGCGTCCCGCCACTTGGTAAATGAATGCGCACAATCTTTTCATTGGAAACGATTTCAGCTCTGTTCTTAGTTAACCAATCCATACCCACCACTACGTCAAAACTCCCAAGCCCAAAAGGTATAAGATCTATTTTAAAAGCATGATAATCTAATATTAATGTACAGTCCCTAATTATATCTCTAGTCTCTACTAGACTACCGTTAGCCAATTCAACTACATAGCTTGATTCCACACAACTAGAGGTTGCATCCATTAATTTCACAAATTCAGATGATAGAAAACTATTATCTGCACCCGTATCAAATAAAACTGTAGCATAATGATCGTTCACAATAAACGTACCCGTCACCACTTGCGGTTCCTGCGAGCGTTGTATGCACCGATTACAAACGCCCTTCCACGAGCAGGGTTACCATTGTTTCCTTGTCTAGGGTTTGCGCCGATCGCCAGGACTTGATTCTGATTGTTATTCCTTGCATCCTGATTGCCCACCTATCCTGGAGCTTTGTTTAATTTTGTGCAAGTGTTGTGGTAATGCTATTGACTTCTACACTCATAACATCCATGTTGTGCCCCAGCTGGCCTAACCGCATTGACCGGCACTGCTGGATTCACAACCAACTTGCAACTCTTAGCTATATGCCCGGTTTGTTTGCAGATGTAGCACATAGGACACGACACCGTAACTGGGTGATGCAGATTGCACTTTATACACTTC
Organism: Flaveria sonorensis; assembly: GCA_025506505.1. Taxonomy (NCBI): domain Eukaryota; kingdom Viridiplantae; phylum Streptophyta; class Magnoliopsida; order Asterales; family Asteraceae; genus Flaveria; species Flaveria sonorensis. The sequence goes on from CM046429.1 coordinate 50,254,605, forward strand.
AGATAAGCACCAGCATAATCCTTCTTTGCTGGCACAGCAGCAACATATCCCTTCACTACCTTTGTTTTGTTATCCACCTTACTACTTGCTGATTTGCTTGACTCCCCAACATCCTTTAGTTTTTCACCAGTCTTTCCTAAAACCCTAGTCCGTACCATTTCATCAGTCAAGGTGCCTGCCTTCAAGATTGCACTCTGAATAGTAGGACAGGCCAGGTGACACCTCCTCACTCTCCAAGTCAGAAGAAATCATAATGTTAGAAGGGGGAACGGAATGAGCACCGGAAGTCATAGCCTAAAAGAAAAGTATAAGTACTTTTTCTCATAGAAGAACAGGTAAAAAGAGAAAAGCAACAAAACAAAACCAAAAAATCAAAACAATTAGTACAAAACATACACATGCATAATGCACACATAATCCTATTATGCATACTACATGCGGGTACTTAGGTTATAGTCTAGGTCAAATAATCCACCTAATTCTCTATAACCAATGGTTCTTATACCAATCTGTCACACCCTTGCTAGAAGCGGAAACATAAGGATGCGACAGGTGGGATCGTCATAACACACTGGGGTTCTAAGAGAATCACAAAAGGTATTCTCCGTAAATGGGTCATGACGTTGCCCGACACATAGGAACACATGTCAAGTACAGTCAATTCCAAAACGTCATACCATAAATGCATAAATAACCCAAAGTTCCATTCAGGAACAAAGAAGCACAAGTACCAAAACAATCCCAAGTACAAAATCCAACAATTACTATTCAACAAAACAAACAAATCCAAAACAAGTCCAAATGTCCCATGAAATGTCTATTGCTCCCAAAGGAGCGGTCTTGTCTAAAGTCCAAAGCCTAGCACCTAAGCCTCATTACCTGAAAAGACATGCTCTAAAGAGTCAACATACGTTAGTGAGTTCACAGGTTTAAAAGTACAAACAGTTTGCCGTGTATAACATGTACAGAAAGTTGTATATGAGTAAGTGTACATAGTAGTCAAGATATCAACACAAGTTTAAGATCAGTCCAAGTTTCCGAATCATTCTTAATTAATTTATTCATGTTTTTAAAGTTTACATGGTACATCCTTTTATGCTAGAGGAAAGACTAATCACTATTTGCTCTAAGTAGGATATGCTCTTCAGGAATGACCACCCCGGGCTTGAGAACAATGCACTCATGGTCAATAAAGAGCATGTTACGTCTCTGATCACAAAATTCGGATACACTCAAAAGATTGTACCCAAGCTTCTTAACAAAATTTACCTTCTCAATGCTGAGCTTACCATTTATAACCCTGCCCCTTCCAGTAATGTAACCACCTGATTCTTCTCCAAAAGCAACTAGCCCTATACAAATTTCTCAAAGTTTTGAAGCAATGAGCCATTGCCTTTCATGTGCCTGGAACAACAACTATCATTGATCCATACATTTCCTTTAGTCTTTAGCTATTCCTGCACATAAGAGATGGTTAGTTACATTTGGAAACCTAAGCCTTATTGGTCTTGGGCTTGTCAAAAGGACTAGAAGATAATGAAACATTAATTGATCCAATATGAAAGTTCTGAGGATCATTTGCTGTTGTTGATGAAGAACTTTCAATCAAATGGCCTTCCTTCATCTTCCACACCATCCTTGGAAGACTAGACTTCACCATCAATACTTCAGAAGTTTTGATGACTTTGAAAGTTTTGGAGACCGGACCTTTAGAAGCTTTTGCATCCACTACAGTAGACTTCAGTACTTCGAAAGCAGTCCTTTCTTCTGAGACCAAATTTTCTTCCAAAGGTAAGTTTTCACTTATCTTCTTTCTCACTTTGGAGCTTTCGAAAGGAAGAAATTTTCCTTCTGAAGCTATTTTCTTCTTCTTTTTCTTCTCAAAAGTTTTCTTCTTTGTCATGTGGATAGTACTTTTGGGATTGTTGATGCAATCCTTGGCAAAGTGAGAAGTACTACCACACATGATGCATTCAGTTGGCACGCTTCTGAGAGTCATCATTTGAGTAGGAGGCTAAGCTTGATCACTTTCCACTTCCTTCTTCATCTTCTCAGATGATGCAGTATGCTTTTTGGGAAGAGGCTTGCTCTTGGAACTGGATGGTTTAGGCTGTGCAGCAGTGGTGCACATTTTATCAGTCTTTCTCTCTTGACTAGGATGATTTGGACATGAACTAGGACTCCTGGTATAAGAATCCATAGTTGAGTCCTCAGTCTTTACCACTTCAAATCCAACAGAAATGAAAATTTGCTTTTGCTAGGAGTTGAAGGTGGCTTTGATCTCTTAGGCTTTCTAGGACTTTCTTTTGGTTGCCCTGATCAAGTTCTTCCTTGCAGACCTAGTCATTCTTTGTTCTTTCTTCTCTCAAGGAGAATAGTGTCCCTTCTTAGGATAACCCTTATCACTCACCTCAGGTTCATCCTTCACTATCTCCTCTTCATCTTCATCCTTGTCTTGGATAGGATCAATAGAAGGCAGCTCATCTTGACAAGTTCCACACCTTGGAGATCTAACAGATAGGAGTGTGTGTGGAGGAGCTATCTCACTTGCTCCTAGTCCCTGCCTGTTTTGGTAACAAAGTTTTTCATGCAAGGATGAGGAGTACAAAGATGTTCTAATACCTTGGAGGAGCTCTCACTTGATCCTGCTCTTTTAAAACGAGCTTTTAAAATGTTTAAGGAGTCAAGATCAGATCTCACTTCCAAGTTATAAGACATGTGCATATTAACTTTAGCAATGCATTCAGGAGTACAAAGATGTTCTAATACATTGGCTTCTTCATGATCAGCCATCAGTGCTTGGTTTGGAGAAGCATCTTCTACCTAAAAGCTCTTGTCAAAACCTCCTTCTTCAATAGCAACAATAGTATATTGTTTAGGTTGGCTTGGTTTCTTAGTTTTGGGAGCTGCATCAGTGTAGTTTGGTCTGGGTTGTGCTTGGCCACCATTTTTCCTTGGTTCCTTGCATACTCTAGCAAAGTGTCCCATTTGGTTAGAGTTGTAACACTTCAGCTTGATTTTATCCAGCCCAAACTTTCCACTGGCTACATTGCTTGGGAACTTCCTTCCTGTTCTCTTGTAGAACTTCTTGGCTCTATGAGTAAGGAGAGCCATCTGCTGGACTATCTCTATGTACTCCAAATCATCTGGATAGATACAATCTAGGTCTTCAAGAGTGAAGAGAAAATTTCCATAACTTTAATCAGCAGACACAAAGGCTTGAGCAGAGCTTGTCTCTTGGAATGGGCTTCCTTGGATGTAGCTCTCCCTTAGTGTCTCAGGGAAGGTGATGAAAGGGCCCTTTTATGAGTTTTCAGGGTAATAGATGAGATGATGCTATTGTTCTCTACTATCGCTTTCAACCACATGAAGGGCTGAACTCTACTGATTGTTAGAAGAGCTGCTTGATGGATTTTGCATGTTCATCTCCATCTGGTAGCCACTAAGGATACCATACAACTCTGTGAGAGTAGGAGTAGAATGGTCTTGATGGCCACATAGTAGTGAATCCATTGTCTGGGAAGAGAGAACATAAACTTTCTCACTATGTCCCTATTCTCAAGCTTGACTCTAACATCCACTAGAGTATCCATAATCTCAACATACCTGAAGTATTGTTGAGTCATGCTTTCACCTATCTTGTAGGTGAAGTTCTCAAACTACTGCTTCATAATGTCTTTCTTGTTTTCCTTGGCTTCCTCAGACCCCTCATACATAAGCTTAAGTGCATCCTAGAGCTGCTTAGCAGTTTTCCACTTCTTGAAGCCTCTCTATATGCAGTTTGGAAGAGCAATTCGAAGAGCAGTCATGGCTTTCTGATCTACATCTATTTTCTTCCAGTCTTCCTTAGAGTAGTCAGCCATTTCCTTTGGAATCATCCCACCTCTAGCAGTGGCTGAAGAGGTGCTTGGGATGTGAGCTCCTTCAACAACAGATCTCCACATCCTACTGTCTTAAGACTTGATGAACCCTTCCATACGTTGGCACCAAGTATCAAAGTCATCTGGAGTGATCAGTGGAGACTTTGTCATGGTACCGGTTTCCATATCAGCCTTAGATATAGCTGGCATTTGAGCTGGTAAGGGTTTTGTGAAATTAAAGAGATCTAAGATGGTGAGATCTTACAATCAAGAGCCTAAAATGCTCTGATACCAATCACAGGACCATTGAAGGGTGGTCAATGCAATAGTTTCACAATGTTTGGAGAGTGTTAGAACACTTAATATTTCAAATAAGGAACTAGTCTTATGATGAAACAAAGAACACAAGTAAAGAACAAGAACAAGATAATATGGTTTTCAACAATGTTGTATATTGCTCTCAAGTTCTTTCAAGTGTTACCAAGCTTATCAAAAGATACAAGTACTTAGGATACTTTATACCACATCCTATAGCTGACCATACTTTGAAGGCCAGCTGGAAAAACTAATGTAGATGACAAGATCAATGTAGAGTCAAAAAGACAGATTTCCTTTTTGACTAGTGACTATGACATGCCATAGCTCACATCCTTATCTAATACAAAAAGGATAAAAGTATATAGTTGGAAAGTTATAGACTCAACACCCTAATCTAAAGTTGACAAAAGCATGGACTTTTCACCAACTCATGCTAGTTGGTGTGTTTTTAGAGATGGTAGCGGAAAGGTGTTTCAGCTTTTGTCAAAAATAAGTCAGAGAAGACATGCCTTCTCTATCTTCGGAAGAAATCAGTCTTGGCTTCGGAAGACTTTGTCTTTGATGTTTTGGAAGACTTCATTCTTGGCTTTGGAAGAATTGGTCTTTTGGCTTTGGAAGATTTGATTCTTAGTATAATTCACTGAGTTATATCAAATCTTCCAAAGTACTTTCCTAGTACTTCACATGTGAATGTTGAGAGTTCTTTGGTTGCATCAGCCTCTAAGTGTGATCCTTACAGAAATGTATGGATCATTGGTAGTTGTTGTTGAAGGCACAACACAAACAATGGCTCTTTGCTTCAAAACTTTGTGAAAATTGTTAAAGGCCAGTTGCTTTTAGAGGAGAATCAGGTGGTTACATCATAGAATGGGGCAGGGTCAAAAATGGAAAGCTTAGCATTAAGATTGTAAACTTTGTCAAAGAGCTTGGATACAATCTCTTGAGTGTATCTCAATTTTGTGAAAAGAGACATCACATGCTCTTCATTAAGCATGAGTGCATTGTTCTCAAGCCCAGGGTGGTCATTCCTCAAGAGCATATCCTTCTTAGAGCCCCTAGGAAATGGAACATATACATGATGGATTTGTAGGAAACCTCCCTATCTAGAGAAGTTTCTTGCTTTCTATCTAAAGCCAATAGTGATGAGTCTTTCCTCTGGCATAAAAGTATGTGCCATGTAAACATTAAGAACATGAACAAATTAATTATTAATGATTTGGTAACTGTAATGCCAAAGAAAGAGTTTACAAGTGATGACCATTGTGTTGCATGTTTGAAAAGAAAGCAACACAAAGTGTCTCACAAGCCAAAGGAAAAGAACTCCATCACTACTCCCTTACACTTATTACATATGGATCTCTTTGGCCCCACCAGTGTAATGAGTCTAGGAAGAACTTCATATTTCCTGGTGATCACAAATGATTCACAAGATATACATGGGTCTTTTTTCTTAGAACTAAGGATGAGACCCCTGAAATCTTGAAGAACTTCATTTTGAAAATTGAGAATCAATGTGATCACAAGGCCAAGACCATAAGATGTGATCAAGGAACTGAATTCAGGAACCTAATCCTTGATACATTTTGTGATGATAAAGGTATTACAAGACAATATACTCCTAGAACTCCTCAACACAATGGTGTTGCTGAAAGTAGAAATAGGACACTTATTGAGGTTGCAAGGATCTCACTCTCTGACTCTAAACTGCCCATCACCTTCTTGGCAGAGGCAGTCAACACTGCCTGCTATATGCAGAACAGAGTTTTAGTAGTCAAAACTCATAGTAAGACTCCTTATGAACTGTGGAGTAAAAGGAGACCTTTCAGATGATGGACACTTCATTGGATACTCTTCCCAAGCTAAGGCTTATAGAGTATACACTCTCAGAACTAGAGTAGTTGAGGAGTCAGGCAATATGACCTTTAATGAGGACACTCCTATGTGAAAGGTTCTAGTCCTGATTGGCTATTTGATCTTGGTTTAGTTACCAACTGTTTTAACAAATCATTTGAAGTTGTTTTAGGATCTACAAGTAACATATCAACAGAAGATCCTGACCCAAGATTTGAGCTGAGAAGACCAAGTGATAAAATTTCTTTATCTCTAGTGGTAACAAACCCTGCAAATGGAAATCCTGTCGGCACAACCATGACAAACTCTTCAACTAATACATTTGAGGTTCCTATTATTTCTAGCACTAAGGCACAAAACTCAAATTAAGGGGTTTCTAATGTAGGAGGAGATGGAGATGGTGAAAGTGATCAAGAATTTTATGATGTTGACAACCTCTCCACTAAAGACATTATTAACCTTGATGTGACCTTTAATGAGGACACTCCTATGTGTTTCCAGGTTAATATCTGTATATTAATAAATTGTGATAAAATAATTAAATACATTATAAGACTTAATTTTCTGATAATTGAGGTCATCTAGGGTCTAGCAAAGCCCCTTTATTATAATTGGTAATTTCGAGAATTGCTGGGTCGCGTTGCGATAAAAATTTTAATGAGCATTGATGACAATCTAGTTAACTAAATCTAGACAATATATGTTGATTTTTATAAGTTAATGTCTCTTAAGTGAAAATATTATTGGTGATAAAAAATAATAATAATTATTATTAACCTTGATCGCGTAAAATTAAGACTTTTTAAATATTGCCTTGATGCAACGTACAGTCCATTGCATGCTATGTTAAACCGTGTATATTTTTATTCTTTACTTTTGGTCACTATTATTAAATGCTATGAACCCTTGGAAAGAATCAAATTAATACTTTAATTTAATAGAAAATTTTCACGTAAAAACCCGAATGTTTAAAATTTTAACAAAAAAAAGTTAACGAGACCGACACCCGTCTTACACTAGGTGGCATCCCACTTGGGGACCTACCACACAGTTTGTTAACTTAATTATATGATTAGCTTAATCTAATCACAATTAATCATTACTATTTATACCCAACACTACACTCCTCCTTTTACACACACTCCACCACCACTCTCTCTCTTTACTCTCTCTCTTCTCTCCCTCTCCTCCCTACCCACGGCTGAACCATCCCTCCATCATCATCTTTATTTTCTTCATTTCAAGATCAAAACAAGCTTTGATTTCTTGATTTCAAGGATCTCTTAGTGAGTTTGGTGCAAGAATTTGCATAAATCCAACTCTAAGAAGAAGAATCTTCAAGGAAATCATTCTTCAATCTTTAAAATTTGTTCATCTTAGATATGAACATTTCATCTTTTATCTCAAGCAACATGACTTTTAGATGATTGTTGCAAAAATGGTTCACCTAGAACTAGACTTTTTCTTGAAATCCAAGGTTCTAACAATGGTTTTAAAACAAGAAAAAAATGGGTTTTAAAAGAAGGTATATGTGTGTGTGTAAACCGTGTATGTGTGTGTGTGTGTTTGATGTTGATGATTTTGGAATTTCCATTACATTTTGTTGATTTCTCTTGCATGTAAGATGATCAAACTTTGATTTGTTTTTATTAACATCATAAGAAACCTATCTTCAAAGGAGTTTATAAAAATGATGAAAATGGGTGATACTGATGTTCTTAAACTCATCTTGCGTTTTAATTTCATAAATGATTGAGATGATCCATGAATGATGGTAATCATGATCTGAAATCTTATGATTTTTAAAGTGTGTTTTGTTAAAATGAAAATTTAGAACACAAGATAATGATTTGGATTATATATGTATGTATAAAATCATGTATATGTATGTATGTATGGTTGACACTTTTGATCTTGATTTGTTCTTGATTTATGAGTTTAAAGATGATTGAAATGATCCATGTATACAGTGATCATAATCTGAAAACTTTGAGATTTTTATTCACTTTTGATTTAAAGAAAATATAAAAACAAGTTAAAACTAATAGTAATCAAGTATAGATGGGACATGACCACTAGTAATAATTTCATAAAATTAAATTATCATCAAGACAACAATCTTTGTAAAATCTGGAGAAATAAGTTTAAAACATGTTAAATATAAGTTAAAATCTAGTAATCTTACTGAAAATAAAAGTTTTGATGATTGGGTTTAATCTCGTAAACGTTTTACGTTTAAAAACACGTTAAAAAGCATTTTCGTACAAATCCGGTTTTGGACAAAAATAATATTTTGTTTTAAGTTAAAAACTTATGTTTTCAAGTATATAACAAATCCATAGCAAGCATGGTCTTCGGTTTATGCGCGTAAAACCGTGCGGTTTCGGGTTAAAAATCACCGTATAAGGGTGAAATATAGGTTAAATATATTAGAACATATTTTTATGATAAAACTTGTCTAAAAATAATTTTATACATGTTTTACTACTGGAAATTAATTATTTGTTAAAAATATTAACCAATGTTGATTTATGTCAAATAAAGTAATATTTACAAAAAGATAATAAAACAAAGATTATGAATATATCTCACAATTAGTCTTAAATAAAATAATATTATAAAATAATATTTATTTATTTATTTATTTAATACATGACTTAGTAAATTTTATGGTTATGTTTTTTTATATATTTTTATGTGTTTATTTTGAGTGTGTTATGTGGTTGTCATTTAATGGTTAAATGATATATTTAATAAATTAATATTTGTCACTAATAATATAAATTATTAAGCTAAACCGAAAGTCACCAACGGGTTTTTTAAAAATAGATTTCAAGACAAGTCTAGTAAATTGGGTAAACAACTTATGTATTAGACTTATTACTCGACAATAAATAGATTCTTCGTGCTTAGGGCATTAATTGGTCGTTTATTTCCCGGGCTTGATTTTTTCTAGACCATCCCCTTGTGACATTTTAAGATGAGTTTTCACAGCCCCTGTTTTTAAATAAAGTTTTATTTAACTATTTTAGGGGAAAAACATTTTATAACATTTTATGAGGTGATATGATTTAATTATGGAATAAATGCGTGATCTTTATGATGGCCTTGAGTTGTTTTATTATTTGTGCACACTGCCCTCTTCTATAATCATTAACCCTAGGAGGACCATAGGATATATTGATAGATCTATTGGGTTTGACAACCGCCCGTTGTGATCTTTATGTGTCTTGGTTTGATTATGGGGCTCTTGGTTACGATCATAGTCAGTGGACCTAACTAATCCTTGACGATCCAAGGGTTGATTCCGGGATAATCATATCATTTTATAAAGAGAAATTATGATAACCTTTTTATATAAACCTGTGAACTCCCTAGATTTTTGCTGATAAAATTTTGGGCATGTTTTTCAGGTGATTAGGCATGTATGGGAATGAAAACGGTTTTTGTGGCAAACTTATCAAGTTTGGATACCATTTTTGGGACCCAAATTCCGCTGCCAATTAAAACCTCTTGTTAACGTTTTAAAACAATATTATGTTATTACTATTTAAATTTTCAAGATAAGACTTTTGCTTGGATCAATGTAATAACATTTTATAATAATATTTGACTTTGGTATCGATGATTTGTTTGCTTGATAATTGTTGGAAAACTTCCGTTATCTCCATCACATGCGTGCCATTCCAGTGCGCTTTTCGGGGTGTGACAGAAATTGGTATCAGAGCCAACGGTTATAACGAACTAGAAAATATTTTTCAAACGTCTAGACTATAACCAAAAATGGTTTTGTGTTAAAACGTTTTCATTCCCAAGTATTTCTCGTCGTGCATGCATTAAATTATGATTATTTTATATATGATTGTTCATATAAGATAAGCATAGATGCCTTTAGATAGATATTTAGTACGGATGTTGGATCCTAAAAGGATCATACATGCCAATTCAAGAGGTGGTTGAAGGTTGTTCTGGATGGAAATCCCTCAAGTCCAAGAAGAAATGCAGGTAAAGAATTAAGAAGAAAAAGTCAAGTGTTGGGTGTCCGCATCAGTAATTGCGAAAGACCAAAGAACAAATACAGGTCAAGTATTTGTTCATCCGCATTTACTAATGCGGACAAACAAAACAAATACGGCTAAGTATTTGTTCATCCGCATTAACTAGTACGGATGACACAGTCAATGCTGAAGCTTAATAGAAGAAATGCTGATGATGACATCACATCCGCATTAACTAATACGGATGAACATTTACAAATGCTGATCATTTTTTGTACTTAGACTAGCATTCTGATGTATAGTTGTCAGGGTAGTTTAGTCATTTTGTACTAGCATTGTATCAGCCTATAAATAGAATAGTATACACTACTTTTGTAAATTTTCACAAAAGTATTCACACAAGTTACATAGAAGTACTGTTTAGTGCAGCAAACCCTAGCACTCTTTGTATCTTGTTTACCAACATCAATATACAAAGCATCTATTAGTATTTTCAGCATTTAATGTTCATTGATTTAGTATTTCCGCGAATTAATCATTGACTCAATCATCATATTCGATCCTTGTTAAGTCACATCAACTGAGATTCCCATCTCGAACCCGGTCAATTGGTATCAGAGCCATGACTCTTGAATTCGTCTCAAAATCAGTGCAGAACTTGAACGAAAATCGATTGAACTGGTGATTTAGCATGAGTTATAAAAAACTCAATTCCTAATATAATGACATAAAGTACATTAGTCTTATCCTACACTTATAAATTAGTCCCTTTAAAATTTTTTTTTAGTGTCTAGTATGTTCCCTTTTTATCAGAGACTGAATATTAGTTGGCGTTACAATGGTGAAACTTTTTTTTTTGATTAAGGCACTTATTTGGGACTAAAATTCAGTAACCAAAAAGTTTTACTCCAAGACCTTTTATTTTGTAGACATATTTGTAACTCAATTCTAGTCTCAAATAAGTTGTCAAAGTATTAGAGATTGATTATCAGTCACTAACACGAATCATAAAAAATCAGTCTTTAATGCCATTAGTAACTGATATATTAGTCTTTGATAATATGTATTTGAGACTGAGATATCAGTCTCTAATAATTTAGTATCTAATGGTCATCTTTTTTGTAGTGCCACTTCAAAGTCAAAGGACAAACAAATGTACTGTGACATTTGTGACATGTCTAATCACAATATAGATGAGTGTTATTTTAATCGATATTGCTTCACCTGTGACATGAACAATCATTCAACCAAAAACTGTTATTTCAACAAGTATTGTTCTGTATGTGATATGACAAATCACAATACATCTGATTGTTTCTTTAAACAAAAAGGCTTGAGAATTCCACAAAACAAGCCTATTTCACCAATTTCAACTGACAGGGTGAAAAATAGAAGTCCAACACATACTCAATAAACACGGATTTCAAATTCTGATGAGGACTTCTATGATCAATGGCAGTTAAAGAGTATCAATAAGAATATTAATTATAATATGAAACAATCACTGAGTTCTCATCCAAGATTTAAATCAAAAACGATTTCTAAAAACAAAAACGTGCCCAATTTCTACATAGAAACCGGGATCAAAGATTTGATTACTCTTCTGACAGCTCTGTTGAAATTGATGAAATAAAAACAAAAAGGACTCCACTAAAATTCATCAAAGCATTTTCCTCTAAGTCACAACCGAGTGAAAAGTATCAAGAAGTTACAGTACTGGATAGAACCGGCCAACCCAAGACCATTATGGCTTGGGTTCCATATTCTAACTAGTTCTTTTGTGCTTGCAGGGTCGTCCATACTGGTCCAACAGCGTATGGTATGTTGACAGTGGATGCTCCCGACACATGATTAGAGATAGTTCCCTCCTTTATGACTTCAAGCACATACAAGGAACTACTGTAGCATTTGGTGGAGATTCACAAGGTGGTAGAATTACTGGGGAAGGATCTGTAACTAATGGACTGTTGCGTTTTGACAAAGTCAATTACTGCGAGCAACTTAAATTCAATCTCCTCAGCGTGTCTCAGATTTCCGACATGAAATATTCTACTCACTTCACAAACACTCATTGCTACATTCTGAAACCAGGATTTCAAATTCCTGAAGAATGGGTTGTCTTGAAGACTTCGAGAAAGAATAATACATATGTCTTGAACCTTAATTCTGCACTACCTTCAGAAGAAACATGTCTTTTGTTTAAAGCATCATTTGATGAGTCACAGCTTTGGCATAGACATTTGGGACACACAAATTTCAAAAACATGAACAAATTGGTTAAAGGAAATCATGTGATAGGTTTACCTTAAAAAGAATATCATTTTGTTGACCACTGTTCTGAATGTCTCAAAGGGAAACAACATAAATCTTCCGATAAGCCAAAGCTCGTGAAAACAAACAATTATCCATTGAAGTTACTTCATATGGATCTCTTTGGACCAACTCATCTCGTGAGTATTGGAAAGAAGCAGTATTGTTTGGTGATCATTGATGACTTTTCACGATTCACATGGGTCTTCTTTCTACTTCATAAAAACGAAGCGTCCCAAATAATAAAAGATTTTATCACAAAAATTGAAAATCAACTTGATCAAAAGGTAAAATCAATCAGAAGTGATAACAGGACAGAATTCAAAAATGAAAATCTAAGTTCATTTTGCATAAACAAAGGCATTTCTCATCAATTCAGTGCAGCTAGGACTCCTCAACAAAATGGGGTAGCTGAAAGAAGAAATAGAACACTGATTGAAGTAGCAAGAACAATGCTAGCCGATGCCAAACTGCCAATTACCTTTTGAGCAGAAGCAGTCAACACATCGTGCTTTGTGCATAATTGAAATTTGATCATTAAAGAAAGCAATAGAACACCATATGAACTTCTTTTTCATAGAAAACCATTTATTGGTTTCTTCAAGTCATTTGGTTGTCCTGTCTCAATATTAAACACCCGACACCATTTAGAAAAGTTTGCTCCTAAGTCTGATGAGGGATTCTTTGTAGGTTATTCCTCTGTCTTAAAGGCTTTTACAGTGTTTAATCCTAGATTAAACATTATTGATGAATCAACCAATGTTCAATTCAATGAGCACTCCTTTCCTAAGTCAATAAATGATCCTGATTGGTTGTTTGATATTGACTCATTTACTAGATCTTTTGATTAGTTCCACTTGTCAAATGCAGGTAATCTACAATCGGCTGGATCTTCTGGAACAGTAGAGAGAATAAATGACTTTCTAATGATTCCTCCTTCTTCTGCTGAGCAATTTGATGAAGAAGTTCCATTACAAGCTGATCCTGTCAGACAAGCTACACAATATCAGAGTGTTTCAACTGAGGCTGGTCCTAGTTCAATGCCCACTCCTTCAGGAGAACCATCCACTAAAGTGAGAAATCCAGAATCTGCTTCTGTACCAGTTGAAACTGATGGAAATACAAATGATAAAAGTCTTCAAAGTGCTGCTAAAGCTGAATATGTTGAAGCATTTGATTACTTTCACCATTCTCCTACATCACAACCTGAAGATGCCTCTCGCCAAGATGATCTGAATGTCTCCAATCTTGAAGTATCTATTGCTGGTGACTTGATTCCAATTACCAGGATACATAAGAATCATCCAGTGTCAAACATCATTAGTGATCTAGATACGCAGGTGACTAGAAGCAAGTCAAGTATTGCAAACGTCTGTTTGTTTTCTTGCTTTCTATGTTAGACTGTACCCAAGAATATAAAAAAAGGCTCTTCAAGACAACAGCTGGATTAAGGCAATGCAGTAAGAATTGCTCCAGTTCAAGAAACAAGAGGTATGGCAACTGGTAGACCTTCCCGAAGGACAATACCCTATCGGTACCAGATTATTGTACAGAAACAAGACTGATGACAGCGGCATTGTCATCAGAAACAAGGCAAAATTAATTGCACAGGGCAACACTCAAGGAAAAGGAATAGACTATGATGAAGTGTTTGCTCATGTTGCGAGATTTGAAGCCATAAGACTCTTTCTTTCTTACTCTGCATCTATGAAATTCACTATGTATCAAATGGATGTAAAGTCTACATTTCTGTATGGCAAAATCTTAGAAGAAGTCTATGTGAGCCAACCACCAGGTTTTGAGGACCCAGATTTCCCTCACAGGGTGTACAAGCTTGACAAAGCTTTGTATGGTTTGCATCAAGCCCCTTGAAAGTGGTACGAGACTCTATCATCTTTCCTTCTTGATGATGGATATGAATGAGGAAAGATTGATCAGGCTTTATTTAGAAAGAAGAAAGGACATGAACTGTTGATTGTCCAGATCTATATGTATGATATCATTTTTGGCTCAACAAACAAGCAACTCTAAAGATTTTGAAAACCTGATGCACTCCAAGTTCCAGATAAGTGCTATGGGAGAGCTCACTTTCTTCTTAGATTTGCAAATACAACAGACAGCAGATGGAATCTTCATCAATCAATCAAAATATATGGAATCAATGTTGAAAAAGTTTCATTTTGTAGACTGTCAGTCTATCAGAACTCGTGTGGATACTAAAGTGAAGATTGTTCCAGACTCGAATGGAAAATCAGTGGATAAGACTCTTTATCGATCAATGATAGGGTCACTTATGTATCTTACAACTAGTAGACCTGACATTACGTTTGGTGTATGTGTTTGTGCTAGATATCAGGCAGATCCCAAGGAATCTCATATGAATGCTGTGAAGTGGATATTTAGATATCTTAAGTGCAAGCTTGCACTTGGATTATGGTATCCAAAGGAAGGGGATTTCAATCTCTATCCATACACAGACAGTGGCTACGAGGGATGCAACTTCAATCGAAAGTCCACTTCTGGAGGTTGTCAATTTCTTAGTCCCAGACTGGTCTCCTTGCAGTGCAAGAAACAGAAAAATGTATCTGTTTCAACAGCAGAAGCTGAGTACATAGCAGCATCAGCCTATTGCTCTCAAGTTCTTTGGATTCAAAACCAGATGCTTGATTATGGTTATAACTTCTTGCACACTCCAATTCACATTGACAACATAGCAGCCATGTTCAAAACAAAGAATCCGGTTCAGCACTCAAAAACCAAACACATTGAAATTAGATATCACTTTTTGAGAGATTGTGTTGAAAAGGGGTTAATCAAGTTGATTCAGGTTCACACGGACAATTAGTTAGCTGATTTGTTCACTAAGGCATTTAACCCTAGTCGGTTTGGATTCTTAGTCCAATCAATTGGCATGAATAACCTTGAGTAAAAAATCAAAATTTGCAAAAACATTCAAAAATTATAAAAAAAATACAAAAAGAAGTTAATTTTGTTGATGTAAATGAAATGTACTCCATGGGATATGATATAATTTCAGTCACTATATCATTAACTGTGCTTATTTCAAAATCTTAAAAGACTGACATGACTTATCTGATATGCGGGTAGGCTCATCTTGGAAAAGAATATACATGCTGTGATAAACTAAAGATCATATTCAACTGTGAGGCCATCATCTCAGGGTGTGTGTAAGTTTTTAGCTTATCCAAGTGTGTGTGTGTGTAGTAATCTAAACACACCAGGTAATGATACCTTATGAATCTCATTCACCCACATCAGTTTCTCCTCTGTTTTGCTTAGCAAAGATCTGGAGAAACAGGCACATAGTGCTGATGTCATGATCCAAAAAGATTCCAATGTGGAACAAATCCAACCTGGATGAATTAATAAAATAAAAAAATTACATTCCTTGTGAATGAACAAAAAGAATCCCAAAGCAGATCACCTTCCAAAGTGAAGTGCAAAAAGAATCCTAATGTGGATCAAATAAATATAAGGATCAAAGTAAAAGAATCCCAATGAGGATCCTTCTTACCCAAAACCAAATGAGATTTCATAATTTAAATGACCTGGTTATGTAAGTTGTGAAAAAGTTCTACCATACATTTCATGCGGGTGGTTGATCTTGCCATGCTTTTGAGTGTGAGGTAAATGTTAAATATTTAATTTACTCAAAACATGATAATGATCACATGCATTAAAATATTAACCAAGCGTGAGTTTAAGAGGACAAACATACCTACAGTCATTATGTTTATGATTATGTCTACTTTACTAACAATTGCTTGCACTTGTGAAAGGTAAGATTGATATGATTCCAAGTAAGGTATACTTCCTCTTCATGTACAGATAAGAAAATCAAAAATTACAAAAATATTTTCCTTTCAAAATTTTAAAAATCTTTAAAGTTTTTATCCCGTATGGATATAAACTTTAGGGGGAGTAATTAAAATTTAAAAGAAAATATTCACAAAAACAAAATATATTTGCAAAATCTCAAAAATATTTTAATTATCGTGTATTGTTGTTGTTTTTCTTAAAAATATAAAATAAAAAAAATGATTGTATTGGTGTGAAAATTATACCATAGTATCTCAGTGTATATAGATTTTTGGAAGCACAAAAGTCCAAGATCAGTCAAAACTAGGAAATTTGTATCACACCGAGTGTACAATTCAATCCAAACAAGAATTGACAATCCAAGCAACAGTCAAAACTTCATAAAAAGTCAAAACAACAGACTCATCTTCATAAAGTCAAAGCATCAGTGCATAGACTGTCAAAACTATCCTCTGCAAAAACATTAATTTTTGACAAGTTCAAATTTTAATACGGGTAAGAGTATTGGTTAATGCGGGTGAAGGTAACCCATGCATTCAACCAATGCGGGTAATAGTTTTGGTGCATGAAAAATCAAAGTGAAACTAATACAGACAGGTTAAGTCATCTGCATTTGTTTCCAAACAAATACGTCCAATAAGTTCTCTGTAGTATCAACTCATCCATATTTCTTAATGATCGGTTCAAAAGGATCGATCTGTGATGATATCATAATGCAATGATCAATTAAAACACAAAGTAATCAAACACATGCAATTACATCAAAAAATTCATAGATTTCATTGATAGCAAATGCACAGGATACAATGTACAAGGGTTGCAGTTCGTTCTGTTTTAACTGTTTCTCTCTAAGATGTCTTCCCTGCACAATACATAAAATATCCTATTTATACTATCAAGAAAAAAAGGAACATATATTTACAAAATAAGTCCCTATACTATGACAAAAAAGTTAAAAAGACAAAATAGACAAAATGTTAATCTTCCAAGAGCTTCAACAATACTACCCCTAAGATTTACATTGTCTTCAGTCTTTAATAAATTCTTCTGGTTCTTCTTTTATCTTGAACATTGGCTTTTCTTTGTAAATCTCTAATCTTGCAGTGCTTTCTTAATTGCTGATTTGAACTTCTTTGCTAGAATTGCTTGATCAGCCTTTGACTCGTTGGTTTTAATTTCCATCTTGTCCATTGCTAACAAAGTTTCTTTTGTAAGACCTGCAATGTCTACATTAGCATAAAATTCAAAAGGTTTAGGATGATCGTGAGAGTACACTTCCAATACTCCTTTGCTCGAAATCCTTATAAAATCAATCGACTTTATGTCCCTCTTCATGATTGCAAAAGCTAGAGCTTTTGTCAAAGAAATTCTCTTTATTGCTGCATCCATCAATTTGATAATCGCCATAAAGTACTTCCTATCATGATCAGCAACTTCAAACGCAACTCTATCAAATTTTTGATTGGACAAGAAAGATATATAACTTGAATGTAGAAGTTTGAGTTCAAAAACTCCAAATAAGGAAATCATATCTTTATCCCAGTCGTCCAAATTACGAACGAGCTTCAAATGGAGCAATTCTGCATGATAAAACCATCTCAAAATCGGTTTAGAAGTTTGAGTTCCGTCTATCACCTTTAAGCCCGGATTTGTGACTTTCTTAAAATATTGATCACTGTAAGCATCTAGAAATTGTTCTTCTTCTTCTTCTGGTTGATCTGCTAACTTTCTTTTACTTTTTATTGACTTGAAATATTCTTTGTCCTCTTAATCACATCGGGTCTTGAGAAACGAATCCATTCTGGAAATACCTCTATTTAGAAGTTTCACAGAATTTTCACCTCGAGCAGACTTTTTGGATTAATCAGAGGTAACTTGTTTAACTCTTTGAGATCTTGAATAGGTAAGGCTATGATGCTTGAGTAAAAATGATAGACATCACAAATAGCATTTACCCGTTTGATTAAAAACGCATGATCTTAGCATTCTTTGTATTATCTAGCACAATCATTGCATTCAGCAATTCAGAAACTGATTGGCCTTTTTGCAATACATTTCTTACCAAATCACCTGTTATTCTTGCCTTGTTCCATAGTTGTTTTTGATCAACTAAACCTTGATAGGCTTGTTTTTCAGCTTCTGGGAACATACTCATCAATTCCTTTCTTCTTTCATGACCCTGTCTCACTAATTCCATTTCTTTAATTTCATGAGGCTTCAGAATTCTAGTTCTCTTTGCAATTTCCAAGTATTGAGGATTATCCATATCAAGCACAATCATTCTATTGTTTTGTTTTTCAGTCTCTTGAAAGCCTCTCACCAAATTTCTTAGTGATTCAGCTTGCAATCTGTTTAACCTCTTCCGTGGATGATTCCTTGATTGTAACCATAGTTTGAGCTCAATAGTCGTCATGTTTTCTGGATCAGGATGGTTTAATTTAGATGCTGAAAGTTCTTCAATATTAATGCTTTCTTGCATCGGTATCCATTCTCCAAGTTCAATAAGGATTTCATCTGGATCCACTAGAGCTATAGACTTTGCAATCATACATTTTTCATATTCTTCATTTATCTAAGAGACAGTAGGACCATCCAAGAATACACGGTTGTATTTTTTCTTGATCAGATAGTTAAATCCATCATCAATGTCTAACGGAATGTCTTCTGCAGTAGCTTCAGTTGGAGAATACGCAGCTTCAACTATATCTTCTTCCTCCAAAACTTCATCATATCAGGCGTCAGAAAATTCTAGATCCAAATCATCTAAGGCTCCAATTTGCTCTTGAACTTCAACTTCTTCAATTGCCTGTATGGAAGTATCATCTACACTCAGAGTTTCAGATACAATCTTCTGTATCTTTGAAGGAGGGTTAGATGACGATTCATCCAATATTTGAACATCAGGATCATCTATCTTTCGTTTTCCTTTATCAGCCTCAAAAAATCTTTTAACTTCAGTTGGTTGATCTTCAGACACAACAATCATGTCTTGGGATTGTAGACTTGAGTTATCTTTCATACTTTCAAACTCTTCTTTCAAGTTAGCATGATCTTCTTTCAACTTCTTGAATTTTTCTTCCTAAATCATAATCTTTGAGCATAACCTCAAAGTTCTTTAAGTTTGTTTCTTGATCTTCTTCAAGCTTAGCAATTTTCAAGTCTTTCTTTAGTAATTCTACTTTCAATTGTTCATTCTCATATCTCAGCTTCTCTATTATCTTAAGCTGAAGGGAATTCTCTTCTTTCAAAGATTCAATTATCATCTCATTGTTCACTTCCTCATTATGAACTGTGTCTTCTTGTTTTGAACTTTCACCTTCTTCTATCACATGACTAGGTGAACTAGTTCCAACTTTAACAATCTCATGAAAAGATTCCTTAGAAATCACATTCTCTTGCTCAATGGACTCTAACACATCAACAATAGGAAAATCAAATTCCATTTGTTGTTGAATATTTTCTTCATTAAAATCTTCATTCACCTCAGTAATGTCATCATCTTCATTAACACCTTCATTAATTTCACCAACTTCATCATCTCTATCATTATCATCATCATCATAACTACTTGAAGATGAACTTTCTTCATCATCAGATTCATCATCATCTTCATTTTCTTCATCATCATCCTCATCTTTAGACTCAAACAGTCCTTGAGGAACTTCTTCAATCAGATCATTGGGATCGATTGGTTCATCATCAATCAAATGAAAATGATCTTCATTTATGTTCACATCATCTCTTGCTACCGCTCTCATGTAATCAAACATTGGTACATTCTGAGCTCCAGTAATCATAGCAAGTCTTTTATAAACTATTTCAGACATATGCTCTAGAATCAATCTTTCACCACTTACTCCATAGGCATGAAAATCTGGATTTGCTTCATTGATAACCAGTTGTAAAAATCTAGGATACATCAGGTATTTGTTCCTGACTCCTTTCTCCAAATTGAAGATAAATCCATTCATAATCCACTTTGCCATATTAAATATTCTGTTAGTTGCAATGGCTACTATAGAAGAAGTAATGTCAATAAGGAAAGAATTCCATCCTGCACTTCTTTTGGACATACCATGCTAAAAGATGTAACATAAGAGTTTCCAATGATTATATACTCTTGCTCTGAAGAATTGTTTCTTTGGAAAATGATCAGGATGACCTATGGCTATAAAAGTTTCTCTGCACTCATTGAAAGTGAGTTTAGCCAAGTCTTGTGGATCATTATCACCAAGTCTTAAAGCTTCTTTGATTGACTGCTCAGAGACCTCAATCATACAATCATTAGTGATAAAACCTTGAACAACTTTCCTTCCTTCTTTATCTCTAACAATTTCAGCAGTACTCCAAAATTTCTTGATAAGACGAGCATATATGACTGGCTGTGAAAACATGGCATATACATATTTTGTTCTCAACAGAAATCTAATCATCTCTTCATAACTAGTAGCTTCACGAACATCTTCATTAAGATAAGCTGCTACGTTATGCTTTGGCTCAAACTTGAAATTTGCCATCTGCAAACATAGAACAAAAAGTTAATCATATTAGAATTGCAAAACTTTTAATCATATTATGAATTATCAATTTTGAACCAAAACCACTTCAAAATTTTCTAAGTGTTTGCACATCCCATTACATGAACAGAGTGTACATTGGTTACAATTTTGATTTAGCTCAATTTATGATTAAATCTAGTAATACACCATGTAACTTGAACATTGATTGAATTTCAATAGAATTAGCACATTTAAAGTTTTTTAAACCTAACTATTACACTTAAAATTTCCTAAGTGTTAAACATACTCTATCAAGAACAGAGTATATTCAGATTAAGGTTCAAATGATTTAAAATACACTAAACCAATTAAAATCTTCTCAATATCAGATTAATAGATGAATTTTGATGATTGACATGCAATTTTGATGAAAAATTTATTAACTGACTCTTCATTTCTTGTTCATAAGAACCAACGCATGAACACAGAATCATCATGATTCTCACAAACTATTCAAAAACATGTTGTAATCATCAATTGATGTTCAATTCCAGTTATCATATCACTTTCGAATCACAAATTTCAAATTTCTCAATAACTAGGGTTCGAACGCCTGAATAGAGTTCAAATGCCCAATCAGAGATTAAAATAGGTAATGAAATCAGATGTTTTAAGATCAACATGATGTTTAGAATCATCGATTATACCTATTTTTCACAAGGATTAACTGTTAACAATCGAATGTTGAGTGAATGAGTGTATAGGATGTTAGAGTACGTGAATCAGAGTGTTTGAGTTTGTAAATGAGTGAATGAAAACTACACAAGTTTGAATATATAAGTGTAAAAATCCTTAGGCGCATGTGCACTGTAAAGGCACATAAGACTACATTTCACACCGAGTTTTCAGGCGCATGAGCACTGTGAAGGCACATTTGGATGAGACGCATGAGCACTGTTCAGACGCTCGAGCATTGTTTAGGCGCATGGGCACTGTTCAGGCGCATGAGAATTGATGAAACGCCTAACACTTGGAGAAATCATCACTTTCAAACGTCTAACCACATTGGAAAGTCTGACTGTTCAGGCGCATGAGCATATGTTGATACGCCCAATACTTGAACATTTTCAGAATATCACAACTGTTTAGGTGCATGGACTAGAGCAAAACGCCCAACACTTGTAAAAATTTATGAAATTCATCATACTCCTGATTTGGAATTTTCAAAACTATTCAGGCGCATGAGAACCTTCCATGAGTCTAACACTTTGAAATTTTCACATCATCCATATGAACACTGTTTATGCACATTAGCACTGTTTATGCGCATTATCTCAACATTTAGTAAAAGTTTTTGACTATCACTCAAAAAAAATCATTAACTACCCTCAATTACACATCATGTGAAATTCAAAATTTTTGTTTGTGAACATGAATTTTCAAATTAATCACCAATCAATCATATTTTCAAAATCAACTTTGAATCAAAATTTTATTTTTCAAACAATTTCTATAATTTTAGTCTTTCTTTTAAAAAGTTTTCAAATAATCTCATTTTGTTTGTAAGAAGCTTTTCCATTTTTAAATTCTTTTCAGGTTTATTTTTGCAACATATCCAACACACACATGCTTGAATATTTAGCTTCAACCTTTCATCCAAAGCACTTTATTTTTTATTTCTTTTTCACATTTTGAAAATTTTACATTGATTTTTTCTTTAACAATTTTTACTCCCCCTAAACTTTTAAGTTCACAAAATTAGAAGTTTCTTTTATTTTGCAAGTAGAGCAAACCAATCATTATCAATATGCCTGCACACAGAAAATCATGCAAAAATCAAAATTAAAGTAGAATAAAAAATTTACTACATACATTTGAATCACATGCCTGCAGTGAGATCATATCAGTTAAGATCAGCACATCAAAAGAAAATAAAATGATAGATAGTTGTAGACAGTGATTAAATCCTGATCAAGTGTGTTCCAGGTCAGTATTTCTACAGCAAAGGAGACACGAGATCTAAGGACAGAAAATGAGTGCTTTTGGCAAGATACTCAGCACACTTTTTCAATTCGTGGATTGATTAAGGTACGATTAGATATGACATTATGTAAGTCACACTTAGACTTAGAGAGTTCAACTCTCATCAAGATATGCAAGAAATCTCTTTTCTCAACTTGTTAACCTGACATATACTTATAACCAGATTTTATGTTTAGATTGTGCACATTGGCATCTTTTGCATCAAGTGAGAATATCCAGGTCTGTAATGAATTACAACAAAGGATATCTCATCACTTCATGTCTATGATGACTCTTAACAGAGAAGTGAATAGATACTTTATATAATTAGAGCTCAATGGCTATTCATATCGCCACCAGGTGTGAGTTTATGACTTTACAAGCAATCAACTTGAGAAGTCAACACTACTCATTGGTACTAAAATGGACAAACATGAATGCATAATTGATTTAGTTTGATCACAAGAATTCACTTTTTCAGTATAATTGCATGAGCTTACCTGCACATCATATCTGATCACGTCAGACTTTAGTAGCGAATGAAGTATGCAACTGATCAGAACTAATGTATCTATTATTCCTCACAAATTGCAAAGACAGATTTAGTCCTAAACAATTAACTAACAAGAAAAACTCTATTTTTGTAGCTTTTTGTTTTATATTTTTCTCTTTTGATTTTGCAATTTTCTATTTTTGTATTTGCTTTTTCATTTTCTATTGAACATGCACACACAATATATACAATCAGACAGTTAACTTTGACAGTTTCTCTATATTCATGATTAAGCTAAGGGAGGGTTCTTTTCATTTTTATGATTCAGACAACTGAATTAAACTCAAAACCAGTTTTTAAACATGATTAATAAGTCCAATTGACTCGACCAAATATTCAAATCGACCTGGTAAAAAGGCTTTTGTAAATAGGTCAGCCAACTATTTTTCAGTTGTGACTTGAATCAAAATGATTAAACCTTTTTCAAAGTTATCTCTGAGAAAATGATATCGAATTTCGATATGTTTTGATTTTGAGTGCTGGACTGGATTAGCTGTAATAAACATAGCAGCAGTGTTATCAATGTAAATAGGAGTTTTAACAAAATTGAACCCGTAATCCAGCAGTTGGTTTTGTAGCTAAAGGATTTGAGAACATCCTGTTGAAACAGCTATGTACTCAGCTTCTACGGTTGAAACGGAGACATTTGTTTGTTTCTTACATTGCCACAAGACTAATCTGGAACCTAAAATCTGACAACCACCCATCGTAGATTTACAATCTTGGTAACATCCCACATAATCACTATCTGTATATACATGTAACTTGAAGTTTCCTTCATAAGGATACCATAACCCTAAAGCCGGTTTTCCTTTGAAATACCTAAATATTCGTTTAACAACGATTAGATGAGATTCCTTCAGGTCAGAATGGTACCTGGCACAGACACAAACAACATACATTATATCAGGTCTAGATGCAGTAAGATACATCTAAGATCCGATCATAGATCTGTATAGAGTTTGGTCAACTGATTTTCCTATCGGATCAGGTTCAATCTTGGTATTTACGTCAGCAGGAGTTCTAATGGATTGACAATCTTGCAATTTAAATTTCTTCAAGAGTTTTTCAACGAATTTATCTTGATTGATAAAAATTCCATCTACAGACTGCTTCACATGAAGACCAATGAAAAAGTTAATTTCTCCTATAAAACTCATTTAGAATCGAGACTTCATGATTTCTTCAAATTCATTGCACAATTTTGGACTTGTAGAACCGAATATGATATCATCAACATACACTTGAACACATAAGAGATCATCTGAATCCTTCTTTATAAACAAAGTTAGATCAATTTTCCCTCACGTGTATCCATGCTGGATCAAATGTTATGATAATGTTTCATACCAAATTCTAGGAGCTTGATGTAGACCATACAATACTAAGCTTGTACACATAATGAGGATATTCTGAATCTTCAAAACCTGGAGGTTGCTTGACATACACATCATCAGTGATTGGACCATACAAGAAAGCACCTTTCAGTTCCATCTGATACACCTTGAATTGCATGTATGATGCATAAGCCAGGAAGACACGAATTGATTCAAGTCTTGCAACTGGAGCAAATACTTCATCATAATCTATTCCTTCTTCTTGGGTGTAACCTTGTGCAACGAGTCTCGCTTTGTTGTGAACAACAATTCCCAGATCGTCTGACTTGTTTTGGAACAACCATTTTGTGCCTATGGCATTTTCTCCTTCAGGAAAATCCACAAGCTTCCACACTTCTTGTTTGCAAAATTGCAATAACTCTTCTTGCATTTCCTCAATCCAACTATTGTCCTTTAATGCTTTAGTGATGTTTTTAGGAACAATTTGAGATAGGAAACACGTGTATAAGCAGAGGCTTGCTTGTTCTGAATGACTTCTCATCGTTCTTTCATTCAATGGACTAATAATCTGAGATGAAGGATGGTTCTTGTGAATACGAGACTTTGGAATCTCATTCCCTTAAACATGAACATCCAGATTAGATTGGTTCAAGTCAGAAAGCCGATGCAATAAGTTCGAAGTATGTGGATTGAAATTAGGAACTTGAGTCGGTGAGTTGATAAAGTAATCAAGATTATCTATAACAACTACATCACCAAAAACTAATGAAGTTCCAGACTCAGGTTGTACAATTTCAGGACCATCATTAGGAATAAGTTGTGAAACATTAGTATTTTAAGACATGGAATGTTCTTGTGCTTGTTGATCGCTAGATTGATCATGAGATTCAGAACTGAATACAAGATCTTTAACAAAAGAGAAGAATGGATAATCTAGGCTAGAATCATCCATATCATCAGAGTCAGAATCATCACTGAAACATCCGAGATCTCCATCTTGTTTCTTCTTCTCACCTGTAGATTAAAACAAGTTAGAATTGAAAGAGTTTGACAAAGAATCTAAAACAAATAACCAAGCTGGACCATTTGCAACTGATGGAAAAGAGTTTTCAAGAAATTTAACGTTGAAAGTTTCAAGGATAACATTTGTCCTAGAGTTATAAACTCTAAAAGCTTTCGAAACCTACGAATATCCAACGAATAATCCTTCATCAGATTTTGCATCAATTTTTCCTAGCTGGTCACTTGAGTTTAAAATCAAAACTAGACAACCAAAAGATTTAAGAAAATCTATATTAGGTTTCCTGCCAAACATCAACTCATAAGGAGTTTTCTGTTTATCTTTCACAAGCAATGTTCGATTTTGTACAAAACATGCAGTGGATATGGTTTCATCCCAGAAAGTAATTGGAATCTTTGCATCTGCTAACATGGAACGTGCAGCCTCAATAAAAGTTCTATTTTTCCTTTCAGTAACTCCATTTTGTTGTGGAGTTCTGGGAGCACTGAACTGACGAGCAATTTCTTTTTCTTCACAAAACCTTTCAACATTTGCATTTTTAAATTTGGTTCTATTATCACTTCTGATAATTTTCACCTTTTGATCTAATTGATTTTCTACTTTAATGATGAATTCTTTTAACAATTCAGCTGTTACAAATTTAGCATGCAAAAAGAAAACCCATGAAAATCTTGTAAAGTCATCAATGATAACTAAACAATAAGATTTCTTTCCAATACTCTGCACATTTGTTGGTCCGAATAGGTCCATGTGCAATATCTAGAGAGGCTTGGAATTTGAGTTTATCAGCTTGGGCTTATAAGACGCTCTATGTTGCTTTCCTTTTAAACACGCTGAGCAGTGATCTATTGTAGCAAACTTCTTTGTTGGAAGACCTACTACATGATTTCCTGCTACAAGCTTGTTCATGTTCTTAAAATTGGAATGCCTGAGACGTCTATGCCATAACTAGCTTTCGACATTTGATGCTTGAGTAATTAGGCATGTTGTTTCTGTAAATGGATCTACTTGAGACATATCTAACTTGTATAAATCAAGATCACGAACAGCTTTAACAACTATCCATTCTTTGCTTATCTAAAAACCTGGCTTCAAAATATAACAAAAAGAATCATCAAATAGAATAGAGTAAGATTTGTCACAAATTCGGGAAACACTTAAGAGATTAAAGTTCAGTTGTGAACAGTAGTTGACTTTATCAAAGCTGATAATCCCATTGGACACTGTTCCTTCACCTGTTATTTTTCCACCTGCATCACCTCCGAATGCAACATGAGTACCATCCTTTAACTTAAAATATTGAAGCAAGGCATGGTTGCCTGTCATATGCCAGCTACACCCACTATCAACATACCACGTGCTAATTGGTCTTCTTGGGCGTACCTGCATTTCAAAGAGATTTAAGTTGAGTTATCAACCCAAGCCGATATGGTCTTGGGCTTGCCAAATTTATCAACAATGGTAAATTGTTTGAAATGAAGTGTATTCACATCAGGCTTCTTTTCCTGTTTAAATATACCAATTCCGTTTTTAACAAATTTTTATTATCTTTGATTTGTTTAATCCGCAAAACATGATAGCGTTTTTCAAGATCATCATCAAGGTTATTAAAACCATTAGTAAAAACATTTTTTGAAAAAGTTTGATTACCAGATTTTGCATTGTTCATTCTCATAGATCGTGGAATGAATTTTTCTTGATTATAATTCTTTGTTTTCACAGCATAAGAATCATCATATTCAGAATTAATTATTTGAAAGGATCTCAAGCCTAAGGAAGTTTGTTTTGTCAATCTTTGAAAACCAGCACTTTGATTTCTTTGAAATTATAGATTGACATATCCATTCCTTGGTGAGTTCCTTCTGAAGTAGCAATTCTCAGTGTTGTGATTTCATTCATCACAAACGGTACAATATTTGTTGAAATAACAATCAGCTGTTGAATGGTTTTTCATATCACAAATGTGATAGTACCTATTAAAGAAACATTCTTCAGTCTTATGATTGTACATATCACATATTTCACAGTACCTTTGTTGAAATTTAAACAACTGTGGATTAACTTTAGTTGTGGAAGCCACATTTGATCTTTGTTTTGATTTAGGAGTTACAAAGTTAATATGTTGTTTTTGATTTGAGAATTTGTTCTTTTGATATTTGGGTTTTGACTTTTGTTCATTAACACCATTCCTAGATTCTTTAGATACAAATCTTTTGTTAACAGCAGAAGACTTTGGACCTGAACCTGTTTTCAGATCAGAGTTAGATTTGTTCTTTGAATTTGATTTGATTCTTGGAATTGTGTTCATATCAAAAGTACCTGCAGACACAAATTTCACTGGTTTAAACTGATTAACTTGATTTGTTCTTTGATTTTGGTTGTTTTGATTTTTGTTCTGAGAGGAGTTAGATTTAGCATTTTTTCCTTCGCCTTCTTTGATTTCTTGATCTTGATGATCTTTGTTTGCTTTAGGATTGAACATCTTCAGTAGAAGACACTTTTTCATTTTCGTTATCTTTTTGTTCTTTCTGCCATTTGATGAAGTCTGGATTGTTTAGTCGGTAAGAAAATGAATCTTCAGATGTTACTTCATCTAGTTTTGCTTTCTCTTTATTCTTTGAGTTTTGTTTGTCATTCTTAACAATGATTTCATCAACAACATGCTCTTTGGGAACAAACATTTTCTTATTCTTTGGTCGTGGTTCGTAAGATTTAACTTTCCCTGGATAACCATCTTTAATCTTTTCATAATCTTGTTCCTCAAATATCTCAACATTTGTTTTCTCTTCATCACTTTTAGAATTCTTTTTCTTGTTTTAAAAGGCTTTTAGCTTAGCTTTGTTTTTAGGTGAGTTATCATGTGTGTTAAAGTTTTCTGGTGGAGTGTTTGTGATAGATTTAGGCATTGGTTCATGTGTAAAACCTAGACCTGTTTTGTTTTTGTCATTCGTCTCACTTACCAGATGTTCCACAATAGTTTTAGAACTTTTAACTGTAGCTAGATCCACCTGAGTTGCAGCATGAGCTATTTTTTCCTCTTCTAAATTTTTAGTCGTCTCCTCAAGTTGTTTTTTAACCAGTTCATGTTCTTTTAGAGTTTTGTTCCATGAGGTTTGTAGAGATAGGATCTTTTCATCAGAGACTTTGTGATCATTTTTTAGTTTGTTGTGCACTACTTCTTCTTGTTTAAGTTTGTCACAAATCTTAAATGAATATGTTCTGTAATGCTCAACTTGATCAAAACAAGCTTTTATGCACATTTTCTCTCCGACTTCAATAGGAATTTCAGGATAACTTGAAAAAGAAGTCTCAGAGTCAGATGATGGATGCTCAACCTTTGGTTGTTCAGACTGCGCCATGAGTGCGATTTCTTCTGAATCCTCTTTTGGATCAGATTTGTCACTCCAATCATAATCTTCATCATCATTTTTTGAATCACTATCGGCCTTTGGATCATTTTCTTCAGACCAGTCTTCATTTTGAGCTTCTGCAACAAGAACTAAACTAGATGTTAGATCAGCTGTGAATTGTTCAGCATAAGCACTCCAGTCATAGCCATCTTTGATGCTAACAACAAGAGCTTTCTTTGGCTGTTCAAATGATTTTGATTTTAAGTGTTGGCATGGGAAGACTTTGATAAGGCTTTAGAAAGTATTCTGAGACTATTGTTGGTATCTTTGACTGCTAGAACTTGCTTGACCATTTCCTCCTTGGTTTCTAGGAGCTTTACATTCTCTTGAGAAATGACCATAACTGTTGCAGTTGAAACACCTTGACTTTGATTTGTCAAAGCCAACAGTCTTGTTTGTACTGGGCTTGTAATTCTTGTTAACATATGAGTGTTTCTGTGTTCTATAAGCAGTCATTACCATCTGCCAATTGAAGTCCATCTCTTCCACATCATCAGGATCCATCTCGAACAAATCCTGCAAAACAAGATCAAATTGAGTTAGATGACTACCTTGATAAGCTTGAAAACTTGCCATAAAAGCAGTAAAAGCAGATTTTGACTCATCATCCTATTAAAGGATATTAA
Organism: Flaveria sonorensis; assembly: GCA_025506505.1. Lineage (NCBI taxonomy): Eukaryota > Viridiplantae > Streptophyta > Magnoliopsida > Asterales > Asteraceae > Flaveria > Flaveria sonorensis. Next base: position 50,284,250 of record CM046429.1, read on the forward strand.
TAACATCTTTAACTTTGCTAGTTTTAATAGAGTTAGAAGATGAAGTGTCAATTTGAGGTTTAGGAGTTTGATTTTTAGGAGGAGACTGAGGTTGAGGTTGAGTTGTGTAAACAGGAGCACTTATGTAAGAAGAATCTATAAAGAAACTAGCTCCAACGAACAAATCACCCTCGTCTTCTGGTGAGTTATCATCTTTTACCAGGAAAGCGTTCTCCACTGTGTTAGCTGGAGATGCAACATACTTGTACTGAGACATTGATGTAGCTCTATCATTGTTTCTGGAGCTCTCATCAATTTCAACAGATTCAATTTGGCAATCAAAAGATCTAGATCGATTGGAAACTTTTCAGTATGCTTCAACAGAGTGACTGTTTGTTTCCATGAAGATGGAAGAGCATTTAAAAGTCTGTAATTTAGATCTTTGAGATCATTTTTAATACCAGCAGTTGACATCTTAATAGTTAATTGCATAAATCTGTTCATCATCATCTGATTTATTGTTTCACTAGAAAGATGCTCAAATAACTCCAATTGCCTCTTGAGTTTCTGCTTTTTGAGATCTTGTATCTCTTTACCACCTTCGTAAATGATATTCAAAGCTTTGTACATGGTGTAACCAGTTTGATAACCATCAAGTCTAGTCAAGACTTCCAATGGTAACCCCTTGCACATCAATGAGTAAGCTTTGATGTCATTCTTAACCTTTCTAAAGTCATCACCTTGCAGACCATCCTCTGGATACAGTTCTGGAGAGTCCTTTGTACACACAAATCCTCTGTCAGGACCATCAGATGTAATTAGGATATGTGGTCCTTTCTCTATTGACTTCCACAGTGTCAATAGAGTTCAGATGATGTTTCAACCTAAGAGACGAGTTCTTGAAATCAGCTCTGTTTTTGAGCTTGGGAACCCTGTTCTCAGAATCTTCAGACTTAACAATTTTGTATATTGAATTAATGAAAATGACTTGTTTTTGTTGTTTTTAAAATTTTAAAAAGAAACTATGAAATGAAAATATTTTTGGATTTTAGTTTTTAAAAAAATTTCTAAGTGTTTGCTGATAAGTCTGAATATCCAAGCGCCTGAAACTTCTGAAACGCCTGAACTTTGAACTAGAAATGCCTAAGGGAATGCCTTATTTGCATTCTGAAATGCCTACCTGATGAAGCCTCCAAACAGTTTCCAAACGCCCACACAGTGATGAAGCACCTGAATAGTTATCAAATGCCAAAACAGTTGTCAAACGTATGGGTTAAAAACGCCCAAACAGTTCACTTGCGCCTAGAATTTCTTTGTTTCGACAAAGTCAATACGACCAAAACAGTCACAAAATGTCTCAATAGTTGTAAAACGCCTAAACTAAAATTGCCTTAACAGTTCAAAAACGCCTAAACAGTTGATAGGTGTCTGAACACTTGGTCAGTTTCAGCAGTTTTTCACAACTCAAGCGCCTAATTCATCCTCTTCAATAAACTCAGATCTTATGAAATTCTTCAAAACTTGTTAAATTGATCTAAAAACTTCCAATTAGGTCGTATATAGATCAATTAACAATCTTCAATCAACTTTTTGATCAAACAACAACAACAAATATGTTTTCTGATCAAATTACAGTCCGAAAATAAAGAACATAGTTCGAGCACAAGTTTGATCAATTACTCAGATCTAAACGAATTACACACAAATTGTGATTCAAATCATGTTTCTATGGATGAAACACAACTAAAAACAACAATTAATTGATCAAATTGCTATCAACATAGATTTCAAGTGATTCAATGAGCTCAAAAATGCCGATAAGCTCTGATCACTGAACCAGCGGTTCTGATACCATTTGATCTTAAAAGGATCGATCTGTGATGATATCATAATGCAATGATCAATTCAAACACAAAGTAATCAAACACATGCAATTACATCAAAAAATTCATAGATTTCATTGATAGGAAATGCGCGGATACAATGTGTAAGGGTACAGTTCGTTCTGTTCTAACGGTTTCTCTCTAAGATGTCTTCGCTGCACAATATATAAAATATCCTATTTAACTATCAAGAAACAAAGGAACATATATTTACAAAACAAGTCCTTATACTATGACAAAAAAGTTAAAAAGACAAAATAGACAAAATGTTAATCTTCCAAGAGCTTCAACACTTAAAAGCAGTTGACATGATCAATGGAGACCACAGTGTTGTGCATTTGTACCAAAAACAAAAATATTGAGCTCACTCCTGTCATGACAAGTGTTTGAACCTTAGTTAATGCGGATGGATAATGCAAAACTCAAATCCTCAGCATTAACTAATGCGGACAAGTCAAATGCTTCATCTGCATTTATCACAGAAAAATGCTGACAAGTCAAAATGTTCTTTCGCATTTGCTACAGTCTCAATTGCTGGCAAGTTTTATGCTTCCGCATTTGACACAGTAAATAAATGTGGACAAATTAAAACATCCGTTTTGCTACTGTACAAAATTAAAAACCTCCGCATTTGTTCACACACTTGCAAAGTTTGAGTAAGTTATTAAATCAACTATTTAAACACTTTCATCAAGGTCACTTATAATACTATTCTTCATCATCATTCAAACCATCTCAAATCTTATGTTTCTATTATTCATCCAACTCCATTCCATCTCTATTTTGATTCTTAGCCAAAGTAGTATCAAAACAAGGTGATTCTTGATGGATTTGTAAACTTCAAATGTTGAGCCAGTAATGGACATAGAAACCTAGATTTAAGAAAATTCATAAAATTAACCAGGAACAATGGATTTTAATGGCATTCTTGAGTTCAATGAAATGGATGTTAATGTAAATAACAAAGAACAACCGATTTTCAAACTCTAAATTAACCACGACAAACAGGGGAACCGAACCTTAAAAAATGTTGAAATCAAATCAAATGTTTCAGTATAAAAAAGGTGTTTGAAACAGTAAAGATGATCGAAATTAAACATAAAACATAACACAAATGGTTATTCATCACAAAATCAAAGATAGGTTAAGCTCCTATACAATAGTAACCATTGAACTCTTAATTTTGACCTGAGAAAGTCAAACTGAGAAAAGTTAAACATGATTCTTGTTGTATGATCTGATAATTGTTAGTACATTACTAACTCATGTGTCTCTATTGCAGAGTCTATGGCAAACCTCACTTGGAGCAAGCTCCATAATGTCAGTGGATATCTTGATCCTGATGTGCTTGAATCTGAAGGGTTAAGAGATACGATCAGATTCATCTCTACAACAAGAGTGGCACATGCTATCACTGTTAAAACCATCATCTATGAGAACTTCACTAGATCATTTTAGGGAACAGCTGAAGTAGTTGAAGTTGATGGTGTGAGGACTATTTCAGGAAGAATTACTAATGATCACACATTGGTAATCTTTGAACAGACTGTGAGATAGTGTCTACAGTTTAGGGATGATGCCAACTCTCCACAAGAACTAGAAGAAGATCACATCATGACCTTCTTTGCCAACATTGGTTATGAAGGAGGCTTTGAAGGAAAACAGATTGTCAAAGGGTTAGTTGACCTACAGTGGAGATTCCTGATACACTTATTCCAACACTGCCTATCAAAAAGGAAGACTGGCTGGAATGATATCCCCATCTCTACTTCATCAGCTATTTGTGCCTTATGCACTAACAGACAATTCAATATGTCTGCTTATATGTTCAATGGCATGGTCTCAAACATTCAGGAAGGGGTAAGGCATATGTTCCTGATGTATCCAAGGTTCATTCAATGCTTCATCAATAAAGCTTTTCCTGATCTTGTTCCATAGGGCCCTATGATGGACATTCCTCACTATAATGCCAAATCATACAAGTACATCAAGAAGAGAGATCCAAGGAACTTTTCAGTGGAACCTTCTTTCCATTACTTCTATGGATGTTACAGCAGATAAATCCAGAAGAAGCATAAGAAGAAGAAGCTGAGGATGTTGTGCCTGATGTTGAGGAACAAGCACATGATGATGTTCCTACTGATGTTTATGAGAATGAAGAAGAACATCCAGCTGCGCATGATCAACAAACTATTGAAGAGCATGCTGAAACAGCTGAAGAAGGACTAAGGCAAATGTCACCACAGGTTAATGTAGGTGGTGATCTTCACACTTTGACTTCAGTTCAAGAAACAAAAATTCCATCACCCTTTAGAGCATCACCTGCTCACTCTCTTCCATTTTCTCCTATTCAATCTCATCATGTATCCCCTTTCCATTCTTCACCTGAAGCTGCTGCTGCATCTGTTGATTCTGGTGAATCTACCAGTTTATCAGATGAGTCTGAATCATCTTCGGATGAGGAGGATCATGATACTAATCTTGAAAGGGCAGAGAGACAAGTACTCTCAGAGGGTGGTCCTTCAGAAAGCTATGCAGAATCTAAAGTTAATCGTCCTGATGCGAAAGACGAAATGATTTCTGAGCTATCACAGAAAGTAACAAGAATGGAGAAATTATTGGATAGAAGGTCTAGCATAATAAGGGATAGACTTCTTGAACTAGATGAGAAGGAGAAAGAATTAAAAGAACTAAAAGCTAAACATCCATCTAAAAAAGCAGAAAAAGAAAAAGAGATTGATAGCCTTAAAGCTGCCCTAGAGCAGGCAAAACAAGAAAACAGTGGTCTGTTGGACACTGCAACCATCCAAACTATTGCCATGGAAGAACAAAAGACTCTTCTTGATGCCCAAACAAATATTATAGTTGATCTTCATAGGAAAATAAAAGCTCTAACCAAAAGAATTTCTGAATTGGAGATGTTGATTAAGATCAAAGAAGAATTAGAAAAATAAAAGGATGATAAAGGTAATGATGAAGCTGAAAAAGAAAAGGAATCAGAAGAAGATGAAGATGTCTCTGGTGAGAGCAGTGATGATGATGCTATCAAAGAGACATAGGCTGACTGAAACCTCTCAGCAATCTTATCACAATGAGGTTTGGGTTGAAGAAGAAAATTTAGCTATGGTTGTCTATTATGATCCATCCTCTAAAGAAAGAGTTGATGAAGAATTTGAGATGAAAGGACTGATTGAAAACTTAGATATGTATTCATCTGGAGAATTTTTTATTGATGAAGACTTCTGGGACTTTATCAGAGAACTCAGAGCCCCAGTGGAACCCATGGTTATGATTCCTCTCAACCCTGTTTCATTAGAAGAAGAATTAAGCCTATAGCTTGTTCCTACAGTCACCTTGACTGATGAACAAAAGGAACTTGTCAGGAAGCTGTGTGAAGAGCTTAAAGAAAAGGAGACTGCTGAAAAATAGAAAGAAGAAGCTAAAAAGCTTGAAAAGATAAGAAGAAATAGGAAGTTGAAGCCTCTGTTCCATCTTCATCTAGTCCCCGATTACATATGTATTCCAAAAAGAGGAAATATTTATCTGAGAAGGCCAAAGGCAAACTGCCAATGGTAGAAGAGGAACCAACTGTTAAGAAACAAAAGGATGATCCATGAAGCCTTGCTGCTATTGCTAAATTTTTAGAAGAGCATGAGAAGGCTAAAGAACAATTGAAGAAGAACATTGAGTTGATAGTTTTAGAAGAAGGAGATAGAGAAGGAGGATATGATGAAAGCATCCTTGATGAACATTTGGTCAAAGACAACCCTACAAGTGTCAAATCATCAGTTAAGGAGATGGTTGAGAAGGCATAAACCGATGATCTGATGGTTAAAGCCATGTTTTTTATTAATCACAGTTATGATGCTGATGAAGTATTTGGGATGACATATGAGGGTACGGTTGAAGAAGTGAACAAGATGCACAAACTTCTTGACACTACATATGTAACTGACTATGAAAAGAAGACAACCAGATCCCCAATCACTTTTGCAGCTACCCAGTCTCAACAGCAGCAAGAGCCTTAATCCTATTATCCTGATCCATATAGCATGACAGATAGGGAAATGAAGGATTATCTATCTACTCAAGGATTTACCAAAAGAAAGCTCGGTAATATGAAGACAAATTCCCTCAGAGCTGTAACTCGTAAAATAGTCAAAGACAAGAAAGAAAGATTAATGGCTATTGAGGAAGAAGTTGTACGGAGGAAACCCAGAACCAAAGTTTCAGCTCAAAATGTCCAACTCACTACCAAAGACCATGATGTCTTGGCATCCATGCTCTATAAAAATCCTAAATGGTTTACTGAACCCTCTCAAATGAAGCTGCATGAAGGGTTAACTACTTCAGAGATGATTAAGGGTGTGTTTGCTCCAGAAGGCAAAGTCGATGTAAAAATTATTGCCTAGAAGTATGACAGTGATTGGAACATGTTTATGGTTAAAAGAATCTCAGGGCTCATTCAGTTCTTTATAGAGTACACTGCTCTGGTGAACTCCCTAAAGATTCATGATCAGGAATTAGCTAAGCTGGAATTAATCAATCATCATGCTATTGTATAGAGGATATGAGTTTGAAGACATTCTAAAAATGTTCAAGAAGACAAATAACTTCAAATCTCTAAAGGCTATCTGCATAAGGAAAGACAAATCCTTCACAAATCCTCTTGAAAAGAAAAAGCAGATAAAGGCATGAAGAGTTGGTATTTTTAAAACTGAATGTAAAGCCAACTGAATCATTGAGAAGAAAGATGGTAGCTGGAACCCACAAGTCAAAGCCAATCTCAACTGTGTTTTATGATGAAAAGACTTATGAGTTGGTGATTTAAAGAAAATAGGGAGGAAAGGAAGCATCTGAAATTAGGCTGTTTAGTGGATATGAGGTAAGATTGTTAGATGAATCCTATATCCATTACATTTTACAAGGCACTTCATAAAAATAGATAACAAGCTTGGAGAAGCTGATATTTCTTTTTGAAATGCATCAAAACTCTAAAGATAGCCTATGACAGAATAAACAAAAAGAAAGAACAAAGAAAAAGAAAGAAAGTTCCCCTCCAACTGGGAAATATAGTAAAATTAGAAGTAGATGCTGATGGTTCACTGTTGATTCATAAAGATGGGCTTTCCACTGTCTCTGTGTGGGAACCCATATCTCTAAGACATTTGCCTATTGAGGCTATTCATAATATGAGCCAAATGAAGATTCATGTTCTAAGTCGAGATAAGATGAATGAGGCCAGAGACTTCTCTAACATGATCAAGGCTATTTTGGATCCCTCACTGGCTGAACCTTAACCTTCTGCACAAACAGAACCAACACCAGCTCCATCAACAGTCCAAGAAAGTCTAGCACCTGCTCTTGAAGAACCACCAGAATCTTCACAACCTCCATCACCCTCAAACCCTTGAAATACATAGGTTGTGTAATCATTAGGGGGAGTATTGGTGGACCCTAAAAGGATCATACATGCCAATTCAAGGGGTGGTTAAAGGTTGTTCTGGATGGAAATCCCTCAAGTCCAAGAAGAAATGCGGGTGAAGAATTAAGAAGAAAAAGACAAGTGTTGGGTGTCCGCATTAGTAAATGCGGAAGACCAAAGAACAAATACGGTCAAGTATTTGTTCATCTGCATTTACTAATGCGGACAAACAAAACAAATACGGCTAAGTATTTGTTCATCCGTATTAACTAATGCGGATGACACAATCAATGCTGAAGCTTAATAGAAGAAATGCTGATGAAGACATCACATCCGCATTAACTAATGCAGATGAACATTTACAAATGTTAATCATCTTTGGTACTTAGACTAGCATTCTCATGTATAGTTGTCAGGGTAGTTTAGTCATTTTGTACTACCATTGTATCAGCCTATAAATAGAATAGTATACACTACTTTTGTAAATTTTCACAAAAGTATTCACACAAGTTACATAGAAGTACTGTTTAGTGCTGCAAACCCTAGCACTCTTTGTATCTACATCAATATACAAAGCATTTATTAGTATTTTCAACATTTAATGTTCATTGATTTAGTATTTCTGCTACTTAATCATTGATTCAATCATCATATTTGATCCTTGTTGAGTCACATCAATTGAGATTCCTATCTCGGACCCGGTCAATGGATTTTCTTGTGTTACAGATGCCTTCTCGGACCCTGTTCATTCTGATCCATGACTTCGATAGTGATCATGAAGGTCCTATGTTTTATCTTCCCCTTATCACACCCTTGGAGATTTATCACTACACATTTGCACCAATATGGGAGCCGACTTTCGAGTACGAGAATGGTTGGATTTGGGAATCTGATGACGAGAGTCCTCCTATTATTGGTGAGCCTAGCAGGTAGTACTTGTTAGTGATGAGCCTATTCCTGACATTCCTGAGCTTGTTCCTGAGGTTCACTTTGTTTACTCGAGGAAGAAGACGAGGGTGCCAAAGATAGTTACTGATGAGACTACCAGTGGGATACATGAGAAGACTAAGCCCAAAAGGGCTAAGGTGCAAGACGGATAGTGGGATTGGTTGTTCAAGCATTTGCAGGAGTGGGCTGATGAGGGTGGTATTGCTTCTACATTTGAGGTTGGTGAGTTGTCCTCAGCCTGTCGAGACCTACCGTGATTGATGAGCTTGTTGATCTACCTTAGTTACTCTGGCTACCAGATGCATTCACTATGAGCACCAGATTTCATCCTTACAGGGTAAGGTAGGAGTGACGAGCTAGATGTTGCAGGCGATGGATGGATGGATGATGACATTTGAAGAGGAGAAAGTGATTGAGAACAACATCTTGAACTAGTTACATTTCAGGATTTGTGAATTGGAGTCGGGACTGGCAGAGACAAAGAAGAAGCTGGAGGTAGCAGAGCTAAAGGTGGAGGCTGTAGAGGCTTGGGTGGTAACAGCGTAGTAGCAGGTGACAGTCCTTAAGGAGCGTGTAGAGGCAGCACTAGGGTTGGCAATAGTTTGCATAATGGTGGTTTCGGTGGTGGTGCGTGCTGATGTGATGGCACGATTCTCTCATTAGATTTGTAGGATCTTTGTTATGTTAGTATTTGGAATATTGAAACAACTATTTTGTAATGATGTTGATGCTACTATAACATCTGTTTTGTGTTGTTTCCCGGACATGTATTCTGAACTAATTATCTCTCTCATTAAAACCATTATGATGATTTTAATGAATGTTTGGTTATCAAAATGTTATGATTGTATACCTATTATTATTATGCATTTTGATATTATTTCGTGTATGTCGTTTATTCTCTTTTGTTTAATCCATAACAGAAGTAAATCAATGGCACCTAACACGTGAAATACCGCTGGTGCTAGAGGTACTGGTTTACCTACCACTGCTGAAGAGTTAGCACAACTGCTATCCCAACATGTGAACTCTGGACTCGAGCAGCATGACTCAAATGTTGGCCGTGGTAGAGGACGTGGCACCATGGGAGGTTCCCGTGGAGGCAGTTCCATTGGAATTCCCTCTGGGAGTCAAGCTCAGGGTTGTACCTATAAGACATTCCAAGCTTGTAATCCATGAATCTTTTTGGGAGCTGAAGGAACTCTTGACATTATTAGATGGATAGAGAAGATGGAATCCGTGATGGTAATCAACAACTATTCTACTGATCAGTAAGTGAAGTATGCCACTTGTTCATTTCAAGATGAAGCTTTAAACTGGTAGATTTCGAAGTTCAAAACCAGGAGAGGAAGCGGCATTTGGTCTCTCTTGGAACCAATTGAAGGAGATGCTGCTTAAGGAGTACTGTCCTCGCAATGAGCTTCAAAAGATCAAAACTGAATACTGGAATCTGACTAAGGAAAGTGCAGAAGTTAAAGCCTATACTTCCAGGTTTAATGATCTGGCAAGACTCGTACCCCAATCAGAGGCATGGTTACAACATAAAACCCTACCACGATGTAGAGCGCAGTGGCGCTGGCTAATTCATTGACTGATGATGCTATTTAGAGAGGTGTGCTGGTTAAGAAAGGGATATTGGTAAGAAGCCAATGGAAAAGGAAAGGAAGGTTGTGGAGTCTGATAATAGGTCTCTGGAGATTAAGAGGAAGTAGACTTGAAATTTCAAGAACCGAGCTAGGAATCAGAAGAATCAGAGGGTTGGATCAGGAAAGATGTATGCTACTAACTTGCCGGAGACAAGGAGGCAAGCTGGTGTACAGCTGAGGTGTAACAAGTGTAATCTTCATCATGGTTTTAACTGCAATGTGAATGTGTGTTCAAGGTGTAACAAGTATGGGCATCAAGCTCAAACTTGTCGAGTAAGATTAATTAAGAAGCCCGAGAGAACTAGGCTAAGATGTTTTGAATGTGGAGCTGAAGGTCATTACAAAAGGGATTGCCCCAAGCTGAAAGGATCATGTGAAAGGGGCAGGGTGTTTGAGATGAATGCTAAGGAGGCAAGATAGGACCATCCGTCGTCACTGGTACGTTCCTTGTCAACAATCATTTCACATCTATATTATTTGATACTGGAGCCGATATGAGTTTTGTGTCAAAGAATTTTAAACCATTACTTGGCCTTAGATCTAGTAAATTATATAAGAAATACATTGTTGAGCTAGCCAACGAAAAAATAATTAAAGCACGTGATGTAGTTAGAGGGTGCACTATGCAACTAGAGGGTCATTCCTTTAGCATTGACCTCCAACCTGTTGTTCTTGGTAGTTTCGATATTGTCGTGGGCATGGATTGGTTGTCAAAGCATCATGCAGAATTGGTATGTTATGAGAAGATTATTCGTCTCCCTATTCCAAGTGGTGGAACTTTGACTATCCAAGGTAATAAAGGGAAACCTACCCTGAAGATTGTCAATTTAATGAAGGCTTGCAAGTATCTACGTGAAGGGTATCTAATATTTCTTGCCAAGGCTGTGGATACTAAGAATGATGAGTGAAAGCTCGAAGATATACCGATAGTGCGAGACTATCCAGATGTTTTCCCTAATGATCGGCCTGGATTACCCCATCTAGACAAATTGAATTCCGAATCGATTTGGTACCAGGGGCTGCTCCTGTTGCCCGATCATCATATCGATTAGCGCCTTCGGAGATACATGAATTGTCCAAGCAATTAGAAGAATTGTTGGATAAGGGATTTATAAGACCAAGCTTCTTGCCATGGGGAGCACTAGTATTATTTTTCAAGAAGAAAGATGGGTCATTTAGAATGTGTATTGATTACCTAGAGTTGAACAAACTCACTATCAAGATGTAAGGCCCCGTTTCTGGAGACCTCACAGTTGGTCAATCATAGCATAATATATATAAAACAACTTACATTTCATAAATAACATAGCTGAAATAATAGCAAAAACCATTCATTTCATTAATAGTTACTGTTTCTAAGCAATACATCATTGTTTCTTAAGTTACAAAAGACCCCTTTTAATTGCATTACAAAGCAACAATAATATCATTAAGCATGAATGGATGCTAGTCTTTCCCCGACGAGTAACGTCCCTCGCGTGCCAACCTCAGCAACATTTACCTGCCAACTGAAAATGCATAAAAGTCAGCGTTGCTGAGTGAGTTCTAGTTTTAAAACATTAAAATACCTTTATTTATATACGAAAATATCATTTTTCTTAAAATACTTCCTTTTCATAAAATTCATTACTTTCGTACGTGATCACACATCATACATACAACAAGATAATATTCATTATTATCTTTCATCATTCATCTCATTCATTCCATACTCTCATTATTATCTTTCACTTTCTACCGGACCAATGTGCAATACCCCGACATTGTGCATGAAGCTGGTGCTGGGCCTGAGGTCTATAATTAGACCCCGAACATTGTGCACGAAGCTGACCCAGTCACCTGAGGCAAGCAACAAAGGTCCCCGTCAATCTCAAAGATTGACCCTGCGTGCATCCTCATGGGATAGCTAACCCCCACACAGTTGAGCTGACAACCCATGGCTGTGAACCTCCTTTCATTTTGTTTGAAAGACTTCATTCATTCTTTATGTTCCACTTTTCATTATCATTAATCTTTCACTTTCATTATGATAATACTTTATGTATACGAACATAAACATACCACATAAAGTCACATAATAATTCATAATATGGAACACAAGAACCAGCCATAAACAAGCAAGGAACAAACAAATACAACCATCAAAACATCCCAAGGAAATTCCTTAAATTTCCTTTTTCCCAAAATTTTAGAAAATTTTCCAAGTGTTCTAGGCGCATAAGCACTATATAGGCGCATAAGCACTATGCGGGCGCACCAACACTTAGGCGCATGAGAAACTTACGCGCATGAAGACTATTTGGGCGCATGAACTACACTTAGTCACTTGGTCAGTAGGCGCATGAGGTACTGTTAAGCGCATGAACACACTGGGCGCATGAACCAACACTTAGGCGCCTGAGAACCAATCCTGGGCGCATGGGGTACTGTTCAAGCGCATGACTAGTACTTAGGCTATTTTGGCAAAAAATTCCTGGCTCATAGGGACTATTGGGGAGCATGAGCTTCACTTAAGTTTTATAAGTCAAAATTTCAAGCGCATGAGCCCTATTTGGGCGCATGACCAACAGTTATGCATATTTCTGAAATATTTTCAAACCCAATCTGAATTCTAACCTGTTTAAAGCTTATTCCTATCATTCTAGGCATCAACAACACATAATCAACCATAAAACACAAACATAAACACACATAAACATACGGGTGCATATATAACAGTTGTAAAACATTTTTAAACATGCATTTTCAGCCCCAAGAAGTTTAAAACACATAAAAACTGGGGTCTAGAACTCACCTATGCAGCCAACAAGTAAAAATCCTCCAAAATTGAGGGCACAAGAGTTCATACACCTAAAAACACACCAAAAACAACCAACCAAACACATAGAACACATAAAAATCGGTTCTAAGGTTGAAACCCAACAAAACTAAACCAAAAACACAAAGAACACTCACCAATTTACGAATTTCAGCCTCTTCTTCTTGAATAACCGAGAGAAACAAGCTTCTTCTACTTCTTTCTTCCTTTTTCAGTCGAAGAGAAATAGTGGGAAAAGATATATGGGCGGCCATACTCAAAGAATTATTAAAATATTTGAGTTCTGTACTCTTTACACATTGCCCCCCTCCACTTTGGATTCTTTTCCTTTCTTTCAAGATACTTTTATATTCTCTTCTTATTGCTTTATCCTCTTTTATTTTGACAAAAAATTCAGGTGTTACAAGTCTACCCCCTTAAAGAGGTTTCATCCCCAAAACCTGTCACTCTTTGAACAACTGTGGGTAATGTTGTCTCATTTCTTCCTCAGTCTCCCACGTAGACTCAGAACCCTTTCGGTGTTTCCACTGCACACGCACAAGTGGAACCACTTTATTCCGTAGTCTCTTCTCCTTCCGGTAGATGATTGCCATTAGTTGCTCTACATAATTAAGCCGTTTATCCACCTCAATGTTCCCTAGTGGTACAATCATATCCTCATCGGCTAAGCACTTTCTAAGATGAGATACATGGAATGTTGGGTGAATTCCACTTAACTCATCAGGCAGTTCTAATCGATAGGCCACCTCTCCTACTCGAGCGATAATTCGAAAAGGCCCTATGTGTCTTGGAGTGAGCTTACCCCTCTTTCTAAACCGGATGATCCCCTTCCAAGGTTAGACCTTCAACATGACTCTATCACCCATGTTAAACTCAATCGGTCTACGCCTTTGGTCGGCATACGACTTTTGTCTAACCTTCGCCGCCTTTATAAAGGTTTTGATCTTCTCCAACTTCTCCGTCATAGCCTCGATCACCTCAAGACTTCCCAACTCCTTCTGCCCAATGTCTCCCTAACACACTGGTGTTCTACACCTTCTACCGTATAGCATCTCATATGGTGGCATACCAATGCTGGCATGATAACTGTTGTTGTATGAGAATTCCGCTAACGGTAAATGATCATCCCAACTTCCTCCAAAGTCAATCACGCATGCTCGAGCATATCCTCGAGTGTCTGAATCGTCCTTTCAGACTGAGCATCTGCCTGGGGGTCTAAGCCGTGCTAATGTGTAGCCTCATCCCCATCGCATCATGGAATCTTTTCCAAAACTTCGAGGTGAACCGGGTGTCACGGTGTGACACGATAGACACCGGCACACCATGATGAGCTACAATCTCTTTAATGAACAGATCTGCCAGTCTCTCGGATGAATACGTCTCGCAGATCGATAGGAAGTGAGCACTCTTTGTCAGACGATCAACTATCACCCATATGGTATCGTACGCCCTTACCGTAAGAGGTAACTTAGTGATGTAGTCCAAGGTGATGTGCTCCTACTTCCACTTGGGTATATCCAATGGTTGGATTTTCCCGTATGGCTTCTGATGTTCTCCCTTCACTTGCAAGCAAGTAAGACACTTACTCACATACTCCACTACATCGCTCTTCATACCCGGCCACTAGTAATCCTTCTTCATATCTTGATACATCTTGGTAGCACTGGGATGAATGGAGTATCTAGTCTTTTGAGCTTCATCCATAATTCATCCCCGTAGGTCCCCGTAACGAGTCAATTTTGTCAAAGGTGAGGCTATGTTGGAAAAGTCTTGAATAAATCTTCTGTAGTAGCCCGCCAAACCTAAGAAACTACGAATCTCGGATGGCCTCTTTGAAGACTTCCATTGCATCACTGCCTCAACCTTCGCTGGGTCTACCATAATTCCTTCCGAATTCACCACATGACCTAAAAATTTGACTTCACATAACCAAAAAGCACACTTAGAGAATTTGTCATACAACTTCTCTCTTCTAAGTGTCTCCAATACTTCACGTATATCGCCAGCATGTTCTTCCTCATTTTTCGAATAAATCAGGATATCATCAATAAACACAATCACTGATTTATCTAACATTGGCCGACACACTCGGTTCATCGAATCCATAAAGGCAGCTGGCACATTAGTTAGACCAAAAGACATAACGAGAAACTCGTAGTGTCCATAACGCGTATGAAACGCTGTTTTAGGAATATCTTGCTCCTTCACTTTCAATTGATAGTAGCCAGATCGAAGATCTATCCTTAAGAACCAACTGGCACCTTGGAGCTGGTCAAACAAGTAATCTATTCTGGGCAGGGGATATTGGTTTTTCACCGTTAACTTGTTCAACTCTTGGTAGTCGATACACATCCTCATACTATCGTCTTTCTTATTGACAAACATGATCGGACCACCCCAGGGAAAGATGCTCGGTCAAATGAATCCCTTGTCCATCAACTCCTGCAGTTGAACCATCAGTTCCTTCATCTCCGTCGGAGCCAATCGATACGGTGCTTTGGCAACGGGTTGAGCACCGGGTATCAAATCAATCTGAAACTTGATCTCATGGTTCGGTAGCACACCTGGTAAATCTTCTGGGAACACGTCCGGAAAGTCACACACCACTGGTACATCAGACAATTGTGGTACCACCACGGTCTCCTCCCTCTCTTCATACAACCTACCCGCCAGGTCTACCACTGATTGAAAGGTACCCGGCCGGGCAGCAATCAAATGCCTGCGGATATCAGCCGGCAATCCCTGAATTTATCTCTTAATCTTTCTCGATACCGGCTTCACCTAATTCGGCTCCAGCCTCGCCATTTCGTTGAACTTGGTGGTGTATTGCTGGTGGGTCATGGTTCCCACCTCAAGCTGTAGGAACTCTCTTTCTATCTTATCGAGCTCTCAATGAGGACAGAACTCCTCAATTACCATCTTCTTCAACTCTCCCCACCTCATCCTCTCGATGGCCCTGCTTCCCTTGACTTGGACAATATTGTCCCATCAACACAAAGCCGAGTCTATAAACGAGTGAGTGGTGAACTTCACCTTCTGGTCCTCCCTACACTCATTAATCTCCAGCACCGCCTCCATCTCTCTTACCCAGCGGTGACCAGTGGCATCATTACCATTGCCATCAAAAGTTGGGGGTTTGCACCATTGGAATGCCCCATAACTACATCCCATCGTGGTTTCCCGCACTTCCACCTCCTCTTCATCACTGGAGGCCACCATTCCAAAGTTTAGTTCCTCCTCTTCATCATGACTCCTCTCATTCCCCCTTCTCCCAGCTGTAGTCCTTCTCTCCTCCTCCTTCTCCTTTCTCTCATCTTCTCGCACAGTACGGATGACTTCAGTCACTACAGACGGTAGAATCGTCTACATGAACTGATGCACTTCCTCCATAACTGCCTCCTTAACTGAGGCACTTAAGTTAGCACGCTTATCCACACCCTCTGGATGATGAAGCCCAGGCTCAGCAGGAGCCGTGTTGGTAGTCCTTGTCTTGTTCCTTGTGGCACATGGCCCAGCACCACGACCACCTCGTACTCCTCCTCTAGAAGCCTTCGATGATCTTCCACCAGCCATCATCTAACACTATAAGATTCAAACACTAACATGGTCATTCAAGGTAGTAGCTCAGTTTATGTTAAGTATAGTAAGTCCCTAATTACAGTGGCCAGTTGTGATTAGCCACTTACTTTACTCTTCATCCCTCGAGCATTTTCCATCCTGACTACATCAGTAATGAAATCTACTAAGAACACATAAATCAAATAACACACGCATATAATACCGGTTAACATTAAGAAAAAAAAGACTTGATGGCACGTAGCTACTCGGGCTGGCATCCCTCCATTTGGTCCCATTCTCAGTTTAAGTTTAGGTTTTTGAAAATATTTACCCATTTCTCTTAAGCTCTGATACCAACTTGTAAGGCCCCGTTTCCGGAGACATCACAGTTGGTCAATCATAGCATAATATATATAAAACAACTTGCATTTCATAAATAACACAGCGGAAATAATACCAAAAACCATTTATTTCATTAATAGTTACTGTTGTTAAGCAATACATCATTGTTTCTTAAGTTACAAAAGACCCTTTTTAATTGCATTACAAAGCAACAATAGTATCCTTAAGCATGAATGGATGCCAGTCTTGCCCTGACAACTAGCTTCCCTCGAGTGCCACCCTCAGCAACATTTACCTACCAACTGAAAATGTATAAAAGTCAGCGTTGTTGAGTGAGTTCTAGTTTTAAAACATTAAAATACCTTTATTTATATACGAAAATATCATTTTTCTTAAAATACTTCCTTTTCATAAAATTCATTACTTTCGTACGTGATCACACATCATACGTACAACAAGATAATATTCATTATTATCTTTCATCATTCATCTCATTCATTCCGTACTTTCATTATTATCTTTCACTTTCTACCGGACCACTGTGCAATACCCTGACATTGTGCACGAAGCTGGTGTTGGGCCTGAGGTCTATAAATAGACCCCGAACATTGTGCACGAAGCTAACCCAGTCACCTGAGGCAAGCAACAAAGGTCCCCGTCAATGTCAAAGATTGACCCTGCGTGCATCCTCATGGGGTAGCTAACCCGCACATAGTTGAGCTGACAACCCCTGGTTGTGAACTTCCTTTCATTTTGCTTGCAAGACTTTCATTCATTCTTTATGTTCCACTTTTCATTATCATTAATCTTTCACTTTCATTATGATAATACTTTACGTATACGAACATAAACACACCACGTAAAGTCACATAATAATACATAATATGGACACAAGAAATTCCATAAACAAGCATGGAATAAACAAATACAACCATCAAAACATCTCATGGCAATTCCTTAAATTTTCTTTTTACCAAAATTTCAGAAAATTTTCTAAGTGTTCTAGGTGCATGAGCACGATGTAGGCGCATGAGCACTATGCGGGCGCACCAACACTTAGGCGCATGAAGACTATTTGGGCGCATGAACTACACTTAGTCACTTGGTCAGTAGGCGCATGAGGTACTGTTTAGGTGCATGAACACACTGGGCGCATGAACCAACACTTAGGCGCCTGAGAACCAATCCTGGGCGCATGGGGGACTGTTCAGGCGCATGACTAGTACTTAGGCTATTTTGGCAAAAAATTTCAGGCGCATGGGAACTATTGGGGCGCATGAGCTTCACTTAAGTTTTCTAAGTCAAAATTTCAGGCGCATGAGCCCTATTTGGGCGCATGACCAACAGTTATGCATATTTTTGAAATATTTTCAAACCCAATCTGCGTTCTAACCTATTCGAAGCTTATTCCTATCATTCTAGGCATCCACAACACATAATCAACCATAAAACACAAACATAAACACACATAAACATATGGGTACATATATAACAGTTGTAAAACATTTTTAAACATGCATTTTCAGCCCCAAGAAGTTTAAAACACATAAAAACCAGGGTCTAGAACTCATCTATGCAGCTAGCAAGTTAAACTCCTCCAAACTTGAGTGCACAAGAGTTCAAACACCTAAAAACACACCAAAAACACACCAAAAACAACCAACCAAACACATAGAACACATAAAAATCGGTTCTAAGGTCGAAACCCAACAAAACCGAACCAAAAACACAAAGAACAATCACCAATTTGCGAAATTCAGCCTCTTCTTCTTGAATAACCTAGAGAAACAAGCTTCTTCTACTTCTTTCTTCCTTTTTCAGTCGAAGAGCAGTAGTGGGAAAAGATATATGGGCCATACTCAAAGAATTATTAAAATATTTGAGTTTTGTACTCTTTCCACATTGGCCCCCTCCATTTTGGCTCCTTTTCCTTTCTTTCAAGATACATTTATTTTCTCTTCTTATTGCTTTATCCTCTTTTATTTTGACAAACATTTTGGGTGTTACACAAGAATCGATACCCATTACCAAGAATCGATGATCTGTTTGATCAGCTTCAAGGATCTAGCTTCTACTCGAAGATTGATCTGCAATTGGGTTATCATCAGCTATTGATAGCCAAGGAAGATGTTCAAAAAATAGCATTCAGAACATGTTACGGCCATTACAAGTTTCTGGTTATGCCATTTGGTCTGACAAATACGCGTGCTGTGTTCATGGATCTTATGAATAGAGTATACAAACCCTACTTAGATAAGTTTGTAATAGTATTCATCGATGATATACCAGTCTAATCAAAAACCAAGAAAGATCATGAACAGCATCTAAAGATCATCTTAGAGATGCTAAGGAAAGAGAAGCTCTATACAAAATTCTCGAAGTGCGAGTTTTGGATTCGAGAGGTTCATTTTCTCGGACATGTTGTTAATAAGAAAGGCATGAATGTAGATCCGGCGAAGATTGAAGAAATTAAGAATTGGGAGGTACCCAAGTCCCCGACCGAGGTGCAATTATTTATCGGATTGGCTGGTTATTATCAGAATTGAAAAATTTCTCAAAGATAGCGCAGCCGTTGACGCTATTGACTCAAAAGGATAGGAAGTATGACTGGACCGATAAGCAGGAGCCAACTTTTCAGTTACTAAAGCAGAAGTTGTGTAGTGCTCCTATTCTATCTCTTCCTGAAGGAACAGAAGGATTCGTTGTGTACTATGATGTGTCCTGTTTAGGTTTGGTTATGTGTTGATGCAGAAATGTTAGACCCTAAAAGGATCATACTTGCCAACTTAAGAGGTGGTTGGAGGTTGTTCTGGTTGGATAACATCATTAATAGAAGACAACAGAAGATTATAGAAGACATTATTTATAGAAGACCAAGAAGACAGAAAAAGACTAAGTATAGACTACCTGCATTTGTTAATGAGGATAACTTGTGAACAAATGCTGACAAGTGTTTGTTCACCCGCATTAACAAATACGGATGAAGACAAGAAATGCTGAACAAGAAGAGTTTACCTGCATTTGTCCATGCAGATGAACTCAAGAAATGCTGACAAGAAGTGGTCACCCGCATTAGTTTATGCGGATGAACAAAAGGAAATGCGGCCAAGACTTGTTCATCCGCATAAACTAATGCGGGTGAGCAAACACATGCTGATCAAATGCTGCGGCCAAGACTTGTTCATCCGTATAAACTAATGCGGATGAACTAAGTTAATGCTGATCATATGACAACTAATGCTGATGAAGACTTGTTCATCCGCATGAACTAATGCGGATGAACAACTTACAATGTTTTTACTTATTTTGTACTTAGAATAGATTCTCTTGTATAGGTCAGGGTTAGTTTAGTATTTTGTACAGATTATGTGTATGCCTATAAATAGGGCTGCATACCCTAACTTTGTAATTTTTTGGTCTTCAACAGATATAACATCAATATTATACATCTGTGACTTCTGTGTCCATATACTGCATTTACTCAAACATTTATTTCAGGTTCATGTGTTCTGTAATATAGTGATTCCGCAACTATATTACTGACTCAGTCTGCATATTCGACCCTAGGTTGAGTCACATCAACCGAGAATATCATTCTCAAACCCAGTGAATTGGTATCAGAGCCTCGGCTCTTGAATTCATCACAGAATCTTCTTAGATTTTGTGTGTAAATTGATTGAACTGTAGACTGAGTTGTTTATCAGTAAGATCTATACTTTTGATAAACATACACGCTGAAATCGAACACAAAGAAGGGGTACCATACAGATCTGTCATTGACAAACCTTCACACTCACAAACAACAAAACATAGAACTCCTTCCAGCTAACAGATCTGAACTTAACAAATCTCGTAAAGACTGTGAACAGAAGTCAGAGAACAACTCACTGCTCAAACTTAAAATCAGCTTAAAACCTTACTTAACCAAGTCAAAATTAGTTTATTAACATGGACTCTCACAATCTTTCTGAAATTGGGCATGATTCTAAACCTCCTATGCTTAAACACAAATCTGAGTTTAAGCAGTGGAAAATTCATTTTAGAAACTACATTACAGGTGTAGATCCTAACTACTGGATATCTATTTGCAAAGGTCCCTACATTCCACTGTCTCTAAATGCTGATTAAGCTGCTCAGTACAAAACTACAAGAATTCCCATTAAGGATCCTAATTTAACACTTGATGATGAAGAATATAAGAAAATCAAGATTGATCTTAGAGCTTATTCCATCCTTACACAAGCATTGAAAATGAATGTTTTGAAAAGATTAGAAAAATATGGAACAGCTAAAGGGGTGTGGGATGCTCTACAGATCATGTGTGAAGGAAGTAGTGAAGTGACTGAAATTAACAAAGATAAACTGATAAACCAATATGAAACTTTCCATCACACCAAAGGAGAGTCAATCTCAAGACAACTTCATAGATTTGTTCAACTTGTAAACGATCTTGAAATCATGGGGGTCACTTACAAAGAAAAAGAATTGAACAAGAAAATGCTACACAGTTTACCTGAAAGATGGAAACAAAATGTTACTATGTTAAAGAATACCCTTGATTTGGAGAGTACAAGCTTGGATATCATGATTGCCAAAATCTGGAGCTGGATGAAAGGAGTAGAAATCTCAGTGGACCACAAGTCATTAAGGCTTACCAATTTCCATCAGAAACTCATTCTGTTGAAAATGCATTTATGATTGAAGAAGATGACTTTCTCTCAACTGGTGACCATTCAAAAGCAACTGGATTCTGTGCTGCTCAACAACGTATACCCTCATCTTCTGCTTAGCCCACAGCAACACCCTGCAGTATACTCAATGATCAAAGATCTGAAGAACAGAAGGCTACTTACAATGCCTTTGTTGCTAGCTTCGAAGCCTATCTTGGGGGGAGACTCACATCAGCACACTTGATTCAAAAGGATCTGGAAGAGATGGATCCTGATGATGTTGAAGAAATGGACATACAATGGCAGATGGCCATGATTGCCATGAGAGCAAAGAAGTTATTTCTTAAAGGAAAGAAACTAAGTCTTGATGAGAATACCAAGATGGGGTATGCCAAATCCAAGGTTAAGTGTTTTAACTGTGGAATGACTGGTCATTTCTCTCGAGAATGTAAATCTCCTAGGAGAAGCAACACCAACTTTCAAAGACCCACACATGGCCAGCATTCATCTCAACACAATACCAACTTTCAATCAAGCAACACTCATCTACACCAGCAGCAGAATCAGCAATAGCCAATTCAGCAAAGACAACCTTTGCTGACTCATCAATCTCAAAGAAGTAATCAACAAACTTCCAATACACTTGTCACTAGACAGGATGGAGTTTGTGATTGGAGCTTGTATGCTGAGGAAGTCCAACCACAGTTTCAGAATCATGCACTTATGGCACATATCAATGATGGACCAACTCCAATGCCATCTGAGGTAAAATCCAATCTATGTTCTGAAAAATGTGTTCTAGAAGTACAGGGGTACAGGGAACATAATCACAAATTGGCTAATAAAATAAGAAAACAAAAGGTGAAATCAAAGATGTTAAAACAAGAAATTAGAATTTATGAAGTTAAAATCAAATCTCTGTTGTCTGACATGGAAACACTCCATGGTGAAAAGTACACACTTGTGGCTGAAAATGAGAGGTTAACTGAATTGTTGACCAAATCAAAACCTGAGCAATCAGCTACTGAAATGAAACTTGAAAAGTTTCAGCTCTCATCTGTCAAGCTATAAGAGTAACTTATGTCTCAAAAGGGGGCTAAAGATATGACTGGGATAGGCTACAAAACTTGTCCTCCCCCATATACTGATAACTACACTATTATGCCTGAGTCACTTACTCAATCAGATACAAAAGAATCTAAAATTATTGAAACCAAATCAATGATTTCTCAAACAACAAATCCTCAAAACAAACTAGGTGTTTACATTGAAACTGATGAGGATAAAATCAGATTGGGTCATCCTGTCAAAATCAAAGAGTGCTCAGGCAAACCTGTGGTTATCAAGAAGCCAAAGATCCTAGTCAAATCAATTATGCCTTTTGTAAAATTTGTTCCTCAAAATCTTAAAGTGAATCACACAGCTGAATGCTCATTGAAACCATCTGCTGAAAGCAGATCTGATTATGAGATCATATCTCTTAAAAATTCAAGCAAATCAGACAGGGTTTCATTGAACTTCAAGGATAAAACCAAAGTTCCCTTAGTTACCAAAGGAAAAACCACTTTTGTTCAAAAATCTAATGTGAAATCTGATTCACCATTTTCATCAAATATCAAACAAGGAAGTGGGTTTGATATCTTTAACAAAGAACGGGTAGAACAATTCAATAGGGAAATAAGGGAATACAGAAAGAAGCATCATCAGTCCTTAAAAACAAAGCAAGTCAGAATTGTGAAACAATCTGTTGGCACCCCAAAGACTGATATGACTTCTGTTTCAAAATTAAAGGACAATCAAATGTATTGTGAATTCTGTGATATCACCAATCATAATACAGATGAGTGCTACTTCACTGAGTACTGCTCTATCTGTGACATGAACAATCACTTAACGAAAAACTGTCATTTTAACAAATATTGTTTATTGTGTGTTATGACCAATCACAATACAATTGATTGTTACTTTACTAAAAAAGGATTGAAAAGTTCACAAAACAAGCCCATTTCATCAGTTCCAACTGATAAGGTCAGACACAAAAGTCCATCAAACCTGAACAAATCACTGAAGTCTCATAAAAAATATAAAATTAAAGTGATTTCTGACAAGCAAAAATCTATTCAACCTTTACACAAAAATCACAAGGAAAGATTTGTATACTCTTTTGACACTTCAGATGAAATTGATGAAATCAAACTTCCAAGAAGTAATAGAAAAGGGCTAAAATCATCCTCCTCTAAAACTCAAACAAGAGGAAAATACCAAGAGGTAACAGTGATTGATGCAAAGGGACAACCCAAGACCATTATGGCTTGGGTTCCTCATTCTAACTAGTTCTTTTTGTGCTTGTAGGGTCATTCATACAGGTCCAATAGCTTATGGTACTTGGATAGTGGATGCTCCCGACACATGACTGGAGACAGTTCCCTCCTTCTTGACTTCAAGCATATTCAAGGAACTATTGTAGCATTTGGAGGAGATTCACAAGGTGGTAGAATTACAGGAGAAGGTTCTGTGACAAATGGACTGCTGAGCTTTGATAAAGTGAACTACTACGAGCAACTGAACTTTAATCTACTCAGCGTGTCTCAGATTTGTGACAAGAAATATTCCAATCACTTCACTGACTCTCATTGCTACTTTCTGAAACCAGGATTCTACATTCCTGAAGAATGGATTGTCTTGAAGACACCGAGGAAGAATAATACATATGTCTTGAACCTTAATTCTGCTCATCCGTCTGAAGAGACATGTCTTTTGTCTAAAGCATCTATTGATGAGTCACAACTTTGGCATAGACGTTTAGGGCACACAAACTTTAAAAACATGAATAGATTGGTCAAAGGAAACCATGTCATTGGTTTACCTCAAAAAGAGTTTCATTTTCTTGATCACTGTACTGCATGTCTTAAAGGAAAACAACATAAATCCTCACATAAGCCAAAGCTTGTTAACACAAACAATTCTCCTTTGAAGTTACTTCATATGGATCTCTTCGGTCCAACTCATTTCTTGAGTATTGGAAAGAAGCACTATTGTTTGGTGATCATAGATGACTTTACACGATTTACATGGGTCTTCTTTTTACTTCATAAAAACGAGGCTTCCCAAATAATAAAAGATTTTATCACAAAAATAGAAAATCAACTTGATTTAAAAGTAAAATCAATCAGAAGTGATAACGAGAATTCAAAAATGAGGATCTTAGTTCATTTTGCACACACAAAGGCATTGTTCATCAATTCAGTGCAGTTCGGACTCCACAACAAAATGGAGTGGCTGAAAGAAGGAATAGAACACTAATTGAAGCAGCTCGAACAATGCTGGCAGATGCAAAATTTCCCATTACATTTTGGGCAGAAGCTGTCAACACTGCATGCTTTGTGCAAAATCGAAATCTGATAATTAAAGAACACAATAAAACTCCTTATGAACTTCTTTTTCATAGAAAACCTGTTATTGGATTTTTGAAGTCATTTGGATGTCTGGTCTCAATATTGAACACCAGAGACCATTTAGGAAAGTTTGCTCCTAAGTCTGATGAGGGATTCTTTGTGGGATATTCCTCTATTTCAAAGGCTTTTCGGGTGTTTAATCCTAGATTAAATATCATTGATGAATCCACAAACATTCAATTCAATGAGCAATCCTTTCCCTAATCATCAATCGGCCCTGACTGGTTGTTTGATATTGACTCGTTTACAGGATCTTTTGATCAGTTTAACCTGTTAAATGCAGGATCCACTGACTCAGTGGATAGAAGAACTGATTTTCCTATGATTCCACCTTCTTCTGATGAACAAGCTAATGAGGAAGTGCCACTACAAGCTGATCCTGTGAGTCCAGTTATTCAACATCAAAGTATTTCAACTAAGGCTGATCATAGCTCAATGCCTTCTCCTTCTGCTAAACCATCAACTGAAGTGAGAAATCCTGAACCAGCTTTTGCACCAGTTGAAAACAACAGAAATTCAAATGTTGAAAATATCCAAAGTGCTGCTGAAGCCGAAGATGCTGAACCTTCTGATTCCTTTCATCATTCTCCCTCATCACCTTAAAAAAGATGCCTCTCACAAAGATGATCTGAATGTCTCCAATCTTGATATGTCCATTGCAGGTGATTCGATTCCAATTACAAGGACACAAAAGAGTCATCCAGTGTCCAAAATTATTGGTGATTTAGACGAGCGGGTGACACAAAGCAAGTCAAGTATTGCAAACATCTGTTTGTTTTCTTGTTTTCTGTGTCAAACTGTACCCAAAAACATTAAAGAGGCTCTTCAGGATAATAGCTCGATTGAGGCAATGCAGGAAGAATTGCTACAATTCAAGAAAAAAGAAGTATGGCAACTGGTGGATCTTCCCGAAGGTCAATACCCTATCGGCACCAGATGGCTATACAGAAACAAGACTGATGACAGAGGGATCGTCATCAGAAACAAAGCAAGGTTGATAGCACATGGCTATACACAAGAAGAAGGAATAGATTATGACGAGGTGTTTGCTCCTGCTTCCAAACTAGAAGCCATATGACTCTTTCTTGCGCACTCTGCATCCATGAAATTCACAGTTTATCAAATGGATGTAAAGTGTGCATTTTTGTATGGAAAGATCTCTGAAGAAGTCTATGTGAGTCAACCCCCAGGCTTTGAGGATCTTGATTTCCCTCACGGGGTATACAAGCTTGATAAAGCTTTGTATGGCTTACATCAAGTCCCTTGAAAATAGTATGAGACTCTATCATCCTTTCTTCTTAACAATGGTTATGAAAGAGGAAAGATTGATCAGACTTTGTTCAGAAAGAGAAAAGGAAATGAGATGCTGCTTGTCTAGATTTTTATGGATGATATCATCTTTGGCTCCACCAACAAAACACTCTGCAAAGACTTTGAAGATCTTAAGCATTCAAAATTTCAGATGAGTGCTATGGGAGAACTCACATTCTTCCTAGATCTTCAAGTACAACAAACATCCAGTGGAATCTTCATCAACTAGTCAAAATATGTGGAATCCATGTTAAAGAAGTTTCACTTTGCAAACTGTCAGTCCATCAGATCACCTGTTGATACAAAAGTGAAGATTGGTCCAGACACAAATGGCAAATCTATGGATCAGACTCTTTATCGATCCATGATTGGTTCACTCATGTATTTAACAGCCAGTAGACCTGACATTATGTTTGGTGTTTGTGTTTGTGCCAGGTATCAGGCAGATCCTAAGGAATCTCATGTGAATGCAGTCAAGAGGATATTCAGATATCTTAAGGGCAAACCTGCTCTTGCATTATGGTATCCTAAGGAAAGAGACTTCAATCTCTATGCATACACAGACAGTGACTACGGGGGATGCAATTTCAACAGAAACTACACATCTGGTGGTTGTCAATTTCATGGTCCCAGACTGGTGTCATGGCAGTGCAAGAAACAGACCAATGTTTCTGTATCAACAGCTGAAGGTTGCCAACTTAAGAGGTGGTTGGAGGTTGTTCTGGTTGGATAACATCATTAACAGAAGACAACAAAAGATTACAGAAGACATTATTTATAGAAGACCAAGAAGACAGAAAAAGACTAAGTATAGACTACCCGCATTTGTTAATGCAGATAACTTGTGAACAAATGCTGACAAGTGTTTGTTCACCCACATTAACAAATGCGGATGAAGACAAGAAATACTGAACAAGAAGAGTTCACCCGTATTTGTCCATGCGGAAGAACTGAAGAAATGCTGACAAGAAGTGTTTACCCGCATTAGTTTATGCGGATGAACAAAAGGAAATGCGGCTAAGACTTGTTCATCCGCATAAACTAATGCGGGTGAGCAAACACATGCTGATCAAATGCTGCGGCCAAGACTTGTTCAACCGCATAAACTAATGCGGATGAACTAAGTTAATGCTGATCACAAGACAAGTAATGCTGATGAAGACTTGTTCATCCGCATGAACTAATACGGATGAACAACTTACAATGTATTTACTTATTTTGTACTTAGACTAGATTCTCTTGTATAGATCAGGGTTAGTTTAGTATTTTGTACAGATTATGTGTATGCCTATAAATAGGGCTGCATATTTGTAAGTTTTTGGTCTTCAACAGATATAACATCAATATTATACATCTATGACTTCTGTGTTCATATACTGCATTTACTCAAACATTTATTTCAGGTTCATTTGTTTTGTAATATAGTGATTCCGCAACTATATTACTGACTCAGTCTTCATATTTGATCCTAGGTTTAGTCATATCAACCGAGAATATCATTCTCAAACCCAGTCAAGAAAGATAAGGTCATAGACTATTTATCCAGACAACTAAAGGTGCATGAGAAGAACTACACCAATCATGACTTAGAGTTGGGAGCGGTGGTTTTTGCACTCAAGATTCGGAGGCATTACCTATATGGTACGAAGTGTGTCATCTACACGGATCACAAGAGTCTTAAGCATATCTTCGATCAAAAGGAGGTTAACATAAGGCAACGTTGATGGGTAGAGTTGCTTAATGATTATGATTATGGGATCCGCTATCATCCGGGCAAGGCTAACATTGTGGCCGATGCATTGAGCAGAAATAAGAATGATAAAGCTAAGCGTGTATGCGCTTTGGAGCTAACTATTCATTCAGGTCTTGATACTCAAATCCGAGATGCTCAAGTCAAAGCTCTAAAAGATGAAAATTTAAATAATGAAGGATTGAAAGGCATGACCAAGGAGTTAGTGCCTAAAACCAATGATGTGATATACTTCATGGACTGAATCTGGGTTACAAGTTTTGGAAACCTACTTGAACTGGTTTTAGATGAAGCTCATAAATCCAAGTATTCGATTCACCCCAGATCGAATAAGATGTTCAAGGATGTGAAGGAACATTATTGGTGGTCCAATATGAAAGGTGAGATAGCAACCTATGTGGCAAGTGTTCAACATGTTCTAGAGTGAAGGCAGAATATCAAAAGCCATCAGGACTTCTTCAACAACTAGATATTCCTTAGTGGAAATGGGAACAAATAGCAATGGGCTTTGTCACAAAGTTAGCCCGCACATCAAATGGTCATGCCACTATTTGGGTAATAGTCGATAGGTTGACTAAGTCTGCTCATTTCCTACCCATTAAGGAAATGGATCAGATGGGAAAGCTAACCAAAATCTACCTCAAGGAGGTGGTATCTCGTCACATAGTACCGACCTCAATAATCTCTAACAGAGATAGTCGATTTACCTCGAGGTTTTGGCAATCTTTACACCAAGCTTTGGGTACTCGTTTGGACATGAGTACTGCCTACCATCCATAAACAGATGGTCAAAGTGATAGGAGTATTCAAACGTTGGAAGATCTGCTGCAAGCATGTGTGATTGACTTTGGAGAAAATTGGGATACTTATCTACCCTTAGTTGAGTTTTCCTACAACAACAGTTATCATACTAGTATCAAAGCTACTTCACTTGAAGCTTTTTATAGAAGAAAGTGTTGCTCACCACGTTGCTAGGCAGAAATTGGGGAGAAGCAACTGACTGGACCTGAGATTATCCACGAGGCTACGGATAAGATTGTTCAAATCAGAAAGAGGTTAGAAGCCACCACGAGTCGGTAGAAGAGCTATGCGGATAATCAAAGGAAACCATTGGAATTCCAGGTTGGAAACAAAGTCTATCTAAAGGCCTTGCTTGGAAAGGAGTTGTTCGGTTTGGAAAGCAAGGAAAGCTTAGGGCTCGTTATATTGGACCATTTTGAGATTGTGGCACGAGTTGGTCCCGTTGCATATCAACTTAAGCTACCTCGTGAGCTTAGTGGAGTACATGATGTCTTCCATGTATTAAATCTGAAGATGTGTCTTACTGATGAAGCTTAGGTTGTTCGACCTGAAGAAGTTTGTAGCGATGACAAACTGAATTTCACCAAGGAACCAGTCGAAATTATGGACTGGAGAATTTAGAAACTCAGAAGGAGTTGGGTTAAGTTTGTAAAGCTTAGATGGAACTCTAAGTGTGGTCCCAAGTTCACTTGGGAACGACAGGACCAGATGAAGCACAAATACCCTCACCTTTTTTTGTCTAGATCATAACCGAGAGCTACAGCTTAAATTTCAGGACAAAATTTCCTAAATAAGGGGAATCTGTGACATCCTGTGTTTCCTGGTTAATATCCGTATGTTAATAAATTGTGATAAAATAATTAAATGCATTATAAGACTTAACTTTCTGATAATTGAGGTCAGCTAAGGTCTAGCAAAGGCTTTTTGTGCAAAAAACAAGTTTTATAATTAGTAATTTTGAGAATTACTGGGTCCCGTTCTGATAAAACTTTTAATGAGTGAAGGATCGGTGTTTGTCTCACAACACAAGATTATCTCACAAACTCACTTAAAGTCACATAGGTTTGATGAAGCAGAATCTCTACTAAATTCACAAGTAATATAATAAGTTAATGAGAACACAAGAACACAAGAGTGGTTTTCAAGATACTTGTATATATTACTTCTCAACTTAGTATTACAAGACTCTTACAAGCATGGTTACTTAAGTTACAATGAGAAACTATATATACTACTGTCTATAGCCGGTTATACTTAGAAAACCAGCTGGAATCTACAACTAGACAAATACTACATTGCTAGAAGTAAAGTATCTAAGATAAAATATTATCCTAGATAAGGTAGTCATGACAGGTCCATGACTTACCTTTTCTCACCAACTAAAAGTGGCAACTTTACTAACTGATAATGGGTGAACAGTGAATTAAAGTACGATCAACTACAAGGGCATGGAAAATGCCATGCAGTATATCATAGTTTGTAGCGGACTGTCAGACAGACCATACTTATGTCCACTGGTTCATAGTTGGTTCTTCCAAGGCTAAATGGCTTCAGAAGAATAAGTTCTTCTGAGGCCATTTATACTTCAAAAGAATCAACTTCTTTCAAGTCTTCTGCAAGTCTTCAGGACTTTATTCTTCAAAAGACTTTGTCTTTAGGATCTTCTAAGTTGTATACTTCAGAAGGAGAACTACTTAGTCTCGGAAGACTGAGTTCTTTCTTTGGAATTTCATCATACTTTAAGCTTCGAAAGATCTTTGACTTGTCTTTAAAAGAGCAGCTTTGTCTTTGGAAGATCACTCAATTGTACATCAAAATCTTCTAAGTGTTGTTTTGGCTGCACCAACCTCATATGATCCAACAAACTCCCCCTAGGCTGTTGCTACCAAAACTTCACTTCCTTCTACTCATGAAAGTCTTCAACACCAGGGAAAGCAGATATTTGTCTTTCTCTTTATTTTTAACTGATGTAGTGGTGAGAAGCTTGTACAAGTCATTCGTAGATAATAGATCTAATCTGTTGCTTTGGATGACATGTTCCCTTTGCTGTGTCCCTCTGAAGAGAGTTAGTTGATGGAAATTGTAGTCATATTTCCATCTAACTATAGGTTTCAAAGTTGGACCTTCAACCATCAGCAGGAATGTTCTTCCTTTTCTGGTTGCTCTTTATTATTCTTCCTTTGCTCTCTTTTTCAACTCTTCTTTAGTCTTGGCTTTCTTTGTAAGCTCTTCAACATGAAGACCGCTAAGATGATTCCTGATGTGAGCAGCTATCTAAGAGTTGGAGGGGTTAGAGAATGGTCTCTCTGCTAACTCAGCAATGTCAAATCTGCTAGAGTGTAGCAGAGCTAATGTATCAAGTCTATTCACTTGACCATTCCCCCTTTTCATAACAAAGGTGTGCGTAGCTTCATCGAACCTCCACTGGACAATTTGGCTTCTAGGATTAAGGGGATTAGTTGGCAGGTTGTCCCTTTTTCTTGTGTCAAACAGAGTCACCAGTCTCCTTCTTAACTTGTTTTTTTCTTCTTTGAGTGTATCAAAATTGGTGGCTAGAAGTTGGAGAGCTTGGTCCAATGTTCCCCTTCATAGATCAAGGAATGCATCTCTTATGAAGGAACAGGAAGAGCCATCAATATACTACTGTTTTATTAGTTCTTCCTCATAAGAGATGTTGCTTAGGGTTGTGCAGTTGATGAGCTTTTTCTTCTGTTCCTTGAATTCATCTAAGGACAGGGGCTTAGAAGGTTTAAAAATGGTTTGGGTTTAGATTGGGTTCGGGGTTGTGTTTTGGGTTTAAGGATAGGTGGTGATGGTGGTTGTTGAGAAGCAGTAGGTGAAAGTGTAGGTATGGATGATGGTGTGAGTTCAGGAGTGTAAGGTTTAGTGGTTGGCATAGTTTTAATAAAGAAGGGAAAAGGTGTGGGCATTGGTTGTGGTTTGGGTGTTGGTCTGGGTTTGGGAGTTGGTTTGGGTGCCATCCTCTGAACACTTTGCCTTTGGAGTACCTCCTGCCTTCTTCCTAAGTGAATGTCAGCCTTGATGTCACTAACATGTCGCTGTAGGGTCTTCAGTGACATAGGACCCACATGCTTGCTACTGAATCCATGGGCTCTAAGGTAGACTTTCATCCAATCCTTATCCCCCTCACTTTTGGCAGCTGCAAGTTTTGCCTCTTCCTCCATCTTCTTCTTCTTCTTCCCTTTTAGCATCTCCCTGGCAGCCTTCTTCCTTTCCTTGTTAATCTGATCTTGTTCTTTGTGGAAAAGGAACAAGATTGTATCATAGTCATGAGGGTCCAACTCCTTCTGAGAATAGCCTCTAGTACAGAAAAAGGCTATTCTCTCCATCCTCTCTTCTTCCACTACCTCCTCCTTCTTTCTTCTCTTTTCCTCCTGTATGGCCAACCTTGCTTGTTCCTCCTTTTCTTTTTGCAGCAAGGTTGCCTTCTCCAGCTTTACAAGCTCATCAAGTGGGAGTAGAAGGATTTCTTCATTATCTACTCCCTGGCTGATGAGCCTGTCAATGACCTCCACTCTCCTTTGGTTATTGATACTTTCTTGACCGGCTGCTGCTGCTTTGCTGCTTGCAGCCATCAGCTTCCTAGTATCAATTCTTCCTTTCTTCTTTAGCTTTTCCAACCTTTCTTCCTCTAGAAGCTCTTCAGCAGTGAGCTTCCTCTTCCCCTTAGGATCAGAGGAAGATTTTGCCTTTGGAGACTTAGGATTAGAGGATTCAGGTTGGGGAGTGGGGTTTGACCTAGTGGTGCATGGGAGATGGGAGTTGTTAGGAAGTCCTCACTGTTGACCTCAAAAGTCAGGTCAAGAATGGCCTCTGTGATGATCAAGTTATCAAACAAGGTAGATAGCTCAATTATTCCTTCGGCAGCTTGGATTTCTACTTCGGAAGTAATTGGAACTACACTACCTGTCCCTTCTAAGTTGGTTGCTGGCCATCAGTCTGTATTTCCCCTTTGAAGTTAATCTTAGGTTCAATAGAGACCTTAGGTTGACCAACTTCCTCCTCAGAGGTAGGTAGTGCACTCAACCTTTGAAGCTCTTCAGCTCCAAAATAGGCAACGGCAACATCAGGCGAGGGTTGTTCAAGGGAGGAGCTTATTAGAAATTTGGTTCAGAATCGGTTAAGGTCAATAAGAATCCTTGGGTCCACTTGAATGGTAATAGAAGGTGGTTGAGGAAAGACGGTTGCAGGGTGTTGCTGTGTGGGATAGAATAAAGATATGTCATCAAGGGAAGTTGTAATGGCGAGGCTGGGTTCCTCATGTCTTTGTTTCTGTACATTCTTGCAGGATCAGTGTTGGTCTCTCAACACAAGTTTTGTGTCTCACAAAATCACTAAGTCACACTCGGTTGATTAAGAGGAATCTCTAACTAAGTTGACAATAATATAATAAGTTGATGAACACAAGAAAGGTTTTCAAGATACTTGTATATATTATTTATCAACTCAGTATTACAAGACTCTTACAAGCATGGTTACATAAGTTACAATGAGAAACTATATATACTACTATCAACAACCGATTATACTTGGAAAACCAGCTGGAATTTACCGCTAAGCAAATACTACATTGCTAGAAGTAAAATATCTAAGATAAAATAATATCCTAGATTAGGTAGTCATGACAGGTCCATGACCTACCTTTTGTCACCAACTAAGTATATCTAAGATAAAATAATATCCTAGATTAGGTAGTCATGACAGGTCCATGACTTACCTTTTGTCACCAACTAAGTATGATAACTGTACTAACTGAAAAAGATAAATAGTAGATTAAAGTACGGTTAACTACATGGGAGTGGGAAAAGGCCATGTAGTGTATCAGAGTTGTCAGCGGATGTCAGACAGTCCATACTTATGTCCACTGGTTCATAGTTGATTCTTCCGAAGGCAAAGTGGCTTCAGAAGAATAAGTTCTTCCAAAGCCATTTATAATTTAGAAGAATCAACTTCTTCCAAGTCTTCTGCAAGTCTTTGTGACTTCATTCTTTGGAAGACTCTGTCTTGAATCTTCTAAGTGTGAATGCTTCGGAAGGAGAATTACTTGGTCTTCATATACTTTGGAAGACTTGATTCTACCTTCGGAAGTTCTTCATATACTTCGGAAGTAAAACCACTTAGTCTCTGAAGACTTAGTTTTACTTTCGGAAGTTCTTCATACTTAAGCTTAGGAAGATCTTCAACTTGTCTTTGGAAGAACAACTTTAGCTTTGGAAGACTTCTTCAGTTGTGCTACAAAAATTATTCTAAGTGTTGATTTAAGTGCACCGGCCTCATATAATCCAACAAACTCCCCCTAGGCTGATGCTACCAAATTTCACTTCCTTCTGCACCTTAAAGTTGTAAGGCCCCATTCCAGGGAACCCCACAGTTGGATAATCATAACCTCATTTATATCAAAACATATTAAGATTTATTTAGTAAATAAAACATTGCAGCGGAATAATTTATCAAAACCATTTCATGCTTAAATAAACACATTTGCCGAGTAATACATCGTTGTTTACAAGATTACAAAATATCACTTAGTTGTATTACAAAACAACATCATTATTATTGCATGAGATGGATGTCAGTCTTGCCCGCCAAGTAGCCTCACCCTCGTGCCATCCTCAGCAACAAGTTACCTGCCAACTGAAAATACATAAAAAGTCAATGTTGCTGAGTGAGTTCTAGTTTTAAATAATAAAATACTTTACCTTTAGTAAAAACCTTTCATTTACTTTCGTTCGTGATCACACAACATACATACATCTTGATAATATCATTATTATCTTTTATCATTGTTCATAATCATTCATTTCGCACTTTTTCATTATCTTTCACTTCTATCTATATCCTGTCATAAACTGTACCCCATCATTGGTGCACAAAGAGACTACAGTCTTGGGGTTAAGCGACAAGGATCCCGTTTCGCAAGTATGGATCAGTCGCCAAGACTGACCCCCCTGTGTGTACACTCCAAGATCACACGCTACATGCACACAGTTGAGCTAACAACTCTTCATTGAGTTGTCAACCTCTTTAAATTTGCTTGCAAGACTTTACATTCTTTTATTATGTTCTACTTTTCATTATCTTTAATCTTTCGCTTCCTTTATGATAATACTTTACATATAAGAGCATTAACACACCACGTAAATTCACGTAATAATACGTAATAAGGAACATCAATAACAGGCCACAACATGCATAACAAGGACAAACATAACCCACCAAAACATTTCAGAGCTTAATCATAAATTTCCATTTTTCCCAAAATTTTAGAAAAATTCTAAGGCAACTTAGGCGTATGAGCACTATGTAGGAGCATGGGCAATATGCAGGCACACGGACAGTTAGGCGCATGGGAAAACTTAGGCGCATGGGGAAAAACTTAGGCGCATGAGTACTATGCAGGCGCATGATCACTAAGCAGGCGCATGAGTAGTTGGGCGCATGGGAAACTTAGGAGCATGAGCAACACTTAGGCGTATGGGTACTATGCAGGCGCATGAGCACTATGCAGGCGCATGAGTACTTGGGCGCATGGGAAACTTAGGCGCATGAGCAACACTTAGGCGTATAGGCAGTTTGGTCGCATGGGCACTATACTAGTTCTAACTTATGCAAATTTTCAATTCCCGATCATCATCCTTACATAATCCTAACCCAATTCTTGCATACCTAAGCTCGTAAAATAAGCATACAACCATATAATTCGATCAAACATTCATAAACACACATACCCACATAAACAGGGGAACACATACAGTTAACATATTGGAAATTGCCAAAAATAATAGTTTACATGCATTTCAGCCCTAAAACATGTTTAGAACAGAAAAACCGGGGATCTAGAACTCACCTACAGCAGCCTCCGAGTAAAACTCCTCCAAACTCGAGAGCACTTGGAGTTCAAACACCTAAACACACCAAAAACACCCAACCAAATGCAGAAAAATACATAAGACTCGGTCTACAAGCTGAAAACCCAGCTGAAACCGATCAAAACACACAAAATCTTACCTTCTAGATGATCTTCTTCTTCTTCTCTCTAGAAAACCAATGCAGCTTTGCTTTTCTTCTTTTCTGCTATCGAAGGCAGTTGGTGAGCAGAAGTGTGGGTGGCCATGCCTACTTTTTAAACATAATTATATTAACATTTTCTTCTTGCACAACTTTAACTCCTCAACTTGGGTTATTTCACCTTTCTTTCTTTATACTTCTCTTTTCTTTTCTTTTTCTCTTCTTTTAAAAATTTTCGGGTGTTACAAAAGTCTTCAACATCAAGGAAAGAAGATATTTATTTGTTTCCTTGTTCTTCCCTGATGTGGTGGTGAGGAGCTGGTACAAATCATTCGTAGATAGTAGATCCAGTCTGTTGTTTTGAATGACATGCTCCTTTTGTAGTTATGCCTTCTTCCTCATCCTTTGCTCTCCTTTTCAACTCTTCTTCAGTCTTGGCCTTCTTTGTGAGCTCAGCCAGATGAAGACTGCTCAAATGAATTCTGATATGAGTAGCAACTTGAGAGTTTGAGGGGTTGGAGAATGGTTTCTCTGCTAACTCAGCAAGGTCAAATCTTCTGGAGTGTAGCAGAGATGAGGTATCAACCCTGTTTACCTTGCCATTCTCTCTTTCCACAACAAAGCTGTAGGAAGGTTCATCGAACCTCCACTAGACTACTTGTTTTCTAGGATGAAGGGGTTTGGATGAAAGTTTGTCCCCCTTCCTAGTGTCCATTAGAGTCACCAACCTCCTCCTTAACTTCTTCTCTTCTTCCGTAAGAATATCTAAGTTGGTTGCAAGAAGTTGGAGAGCTTGGTCCAGTGCTCCCCTAGGTTGATCAAGGAATGCATCTTTTGTGAGGGAGATGGAAGAGTCATCAGTGCATTTCAGGTTAACTGACTCTTCCTCACAAGAGATATCTCTCTATGTTATGCAGTTGATGAGCTTCCTCTTGATCTCCTTGAATTCTTCCAGGGTTAGGGGCTTAGAAGGTTCAGAAGAAGGTTTAAGTAAAGATTGGGTTCTGGGTTGTGTTTTGGGTTTAAGGATAGGTGGTGGTGGTGGTTGTTAGGAAGCAGTGGGTGAGGGTGTAGGTAAGGCTGATGGTGTGGGTTCAGGATTGTAAGGCTCAGGGGTTGGTTCGGTTTTGATGGGGAAGGGAAGAGGTGTGGGTGTAGGTTGTGCTGGTTTGGGTGTTGGTGTTGGTTTGGGTGCCTTCTTCTGAATACTTGGCAATTGACTTACCTCCTGCCTTCTTCCTACGGGAATGTTAGCCTTGATGTCACTGACATGTCACTGTAGGGTCTTCTTAGACATAGGATCCACTTGCCTGCCAATGAAGCCGTGGGCGTTGAGATAGGCTTTCATCCACTCCTTATCTCCTACCTTCTTAGTAGCGGCAAGCAGTGCCTCTTCCTCCTTCTTCTTTCTCTCCCTCGGCCTTTCCCCGAAACTCCTCCTCCTCTCTTTGTTGATTTGATCTTGCTCTTTATGAAAAAGAAACAAGATTGTGTCATAATCATGTGGTTCCAGCTCCTCTTGAGAATAGCCCTTTTGAGTAAAGAAAGGCTATCCTCTCCTTCCTTTCCCTTTCAGTAGCCTCCTCCTTCCTCTTCCTTTCCTCCACTTCGGCCAACCTTGCTGCTTCTTCGTTTTCCTTTTGTAGCAAGGTTGCCTTCTCCAGTCTTACAAGCTCATCAAGTAGGAGTAGAAGGATGTCTTTATTGACTACTCCCAGGCTGATGAGCCTTTCAATAATCTCCACTCTCCTCTTGTTATTGATACTTTCTTGAGCAGCTACTACTGCTTTGCTGCTTGCAGCCAACAGCTTCCTAGTATCAACTCTTCCCTTCTTTTTAAGCTTTTCCAATCTTTCCTCCTCTAGAAGCTCCTCAGTAGTGAGCTTCCTCTTCCCCTTAGGATCAGAGGAATATTCAGCCTTTAGAGACTCGGGTTTAGAAGGCTCAGGTTGGGGAGAGTGGGGTTGGACCTGTGGTGTTTGGGAGAGAGGGGTTGTAAGAAAGTCCTCACTGTTTACATCAGAGGCTAGGTCCAAAATAGCTTATGTGATGAATAGATCATTGGACGAGGAAGATAGTTCATTTATTCCTTCAACATCTTGCATTTCTACTTCAAAAGTAATTTGAACCGCACTACCTGTCCCTTCCAATTTGGTTGCTAGGCCATGAGTCTGTGTATCCCCTTCGAAGCTAATCTCGGGTTCGACAGAGACTAGGTTGACAAACTTCCTTTTCGGAGGTAGGTGGTGTACTCAGTCTTTGAAGCTCCTCAGCTCCAAAGTAAGCAACTGCTACATCAGGGGAAGGTTGTTCAATGGATAAGCTTATCAAAAATTTGGTTAAAAACCTGTTAAGGTCTATAATCATTTTTGGATCCACTTGAATGGTGATGGGAGCTGGTTGAGGGAAGGTAGTTGTCGGCTGTTCCTGTGTGGGGTACAAAGAAGATATGGCATGAAAGGAAGTTATTGTGATGGCAAGGCAGGGTTCCTCATGTATTTGTCTTTGTATATTCTCCCCCTTTTTGGTAGCATCATCTTGAGAAGTAGATGAGCTAGAGGAAGAAGATAAAGAAAGCTGAGTATGTACGTGCCTGATAGACTTCTCAATCTGTGTCTCAGCTAGTTGTGCCTTGAGATCTTCAATCTCAAGTTGCTGAGTGGCAGACCTGTCCTCTAAGGTCCTAACCTTTGATTCAAGGTTTGAGACTTTAGAAATCAGGTCTCTGATAATGAGTTTCAGGCTACCCTCATCTTCTTTAGAAGAACCATCAGGAGATGAGATAACATACCTGGTATGTTCATCTTCACCACCAGTAATGGTTTCTTGGCGCCCTGGATACCCTTGCTTGCTGATGTCTCTTTCAGAGTCATCAATAGGCAAGGTTGCCATAGATTCAATCCCACTTATGTTACAGCTGTCCCGAGAGGTTATTAAAACACTCTCAGTAGTGGCAGCTGAGCCTACATGAGCCACCTCCACACCAGTTTGACTCACCTCAGTTAGGTATTGCTGATATGGGTTAGACATCAGAGGTTCCCTGGGGCTCAGTTGATCTAAGGAGTGGTATGGTTGATCAACATCACGGCCCAGATGGAACATAATGTCCTTATCAGGTAGGGTTGATAGGTATATTTAGGATGGAGAGGGTAAATCTAATGACCCGGGACCTTGGTCAGCACCTAAGGGTTCTTCTACGAGAGCAGATGACCCAATGATGTTGGTGTCCTTTTTTGGCTACTCAGGGGAGTGTTGGGACTCACCCTAAGGGCTTAAGGCTTGGGTTGTGGGCTCGTCAGCTTGAGATTGAGGAGGCTTAATACTGATATTGAGGTTAATGGTGGAGGATGGTAGGACCTCTGGCTGAGTGGGAGCCCTGAGTTCCACTCAAGCCTTTTTGGATAGAACAGAGGGGACCTGACAATCAGAGTAGATTGATTAGGGGTTCGTTTGGTGCGTCTAGTGAATGTAATCTTGAATGGGTGGGAAGAAGCGATTGGCATTTGAGTGGTGGTGGCTGGAGTGGGTTCATCACCTGCTGGGCTTGCAGGGATGTCACTAGGGGCCGTTGGCTCGCGTATACCTGGAAGAAGATCGGTGAATCTTCCAGAGAAGTTGGTGGACACCGTTTTCAAAGTCTTGAAGATGTCAGGCCGCATGTGATGGACCAGTAGAACATCTGCATAATGTAATCTGTCCTGGTCCAGCTCATAATTGATAATGTGCTGAATGAAGCGGGGATACATGTAGAATGGGTCTCGGGTGAGATTGCCTCTTAGATTGTTCAGCACAAATTTTGAGTAGTTAAAGTGCAAGCACTTTACCAACCCGTGGATGAGCCAGCCCAAATCATATGAGAGGTGATCCCATCCCTTGGATTTATTGGATAGGCAGTGCAGGACAATATGCAACAAGAACTTCCAATTGTAGGAGAAGTTGAACTTGTAGATTGTATACTTGTGCACATCGCTACCATATCCCATTTGAGTGTAAGTATCTTCCAACTCAAATTTGGGGAACTTAGTAGGGGCACCTTCATCATGAAGCTCCAGATGCTCCCTGATGGTTAATTCAGTAATGATGATCTCTTGTCCGCAGATCCTCGAACAGATGACCTGTTCACCATGTAGTGTTTCATCTTGACCAATGGCCCAGAATTCGTCCATGTGGTTAGAGTAGATGGTGGGGTTAACGGTAAGGGCTGTGAAATATGCCAATTGGGACAGAAATTCGATGATAGGGGCAAAGTTGGCATCCTTCGGAGAGTCAAGGATAGTGACCAGATTATGTTAGGGATTTTGGGCCATTGTTAAGAGGTAAGGTAAGATTGAAGAAATTTGGAAGTGAGTGAAGAAGATGGTGGAAATTTTGGGACTTTTCCTGTGGTAAAGAAAGCAAAGAGAGAGAGTCGAAAATTTTAAATGGGGGTTAAAAAGCAAACTGATAAGGTGAAAAGACAGTTTAGGTTTCGATTTGACTGAGGCGATAAGATAAAATATTTAAAATATTTCGACAATCATTGTTAAAATCTTACTTTTTACAAAGTGGGGCCCAAAGATTTCCGTTACACAGTAAAGATGTTCTTTCGAAGGTAAACTTGCTTCCGAGAGAATACACATGTGTTTCTCAATATTGTCTTCTGAAGTCATTTTTACTTACGAAAGCAAACCATGACTCATTGACAAGTTTGCTTCCGAGAGTACAATCTTCTTCTGAGAAAAGAAGTTAGTAAGCTTCGGAAGTAAACTTGATCTATGATCAATTATTCTTCCGAGGCTAAAAACTCTTTGGAAGATAATATTTAGGCAGAGGAATTTGCCTCCGGATGAAGAATAAAGATTTCTTTCGAGGGTAAATTTATCTTCGGAAGTATTTACACTTAGAATTTTGAAGAATGCCTTTTTGTAACTAGGATTAGATTATATTTAGACAACATAGACAAGACGTATTTTAAAAAGGTTTTACCAAAAGAGAAGAACTTGTCAATGTTAATCATCCTAATAGTTGTAATTAAATATTTAAATCTTTGTTCATCAAAGGCTTTGGTGAACAAGTAGCATATTGTTCATTTGAATTTACTTTGACTAGCTTTATTAGATTTTTCTCATGAATATCTCTAATGAAATGATACCTGATGTCGATATGCTTTGTCTTGGAGTGCTTGACCGGATTCTCTGTGATAGAAATGGCACCCTTGTTGTCTATGTGGATAGGAGACTGCATGAAGTTGAAACCATAGTCTAGCATCTGATTTTGAATCCATAGCAGTTGGGCACAGCAGCTAACAGCAGTAATGTATTCAGCTTCAGCAGTTGATGTTGATACACATGATTGCTTCTTGCATTGGCAGGAGATAATCCTTCCACCAAGAAATTGAAATCCTCTGAATGTAGATTTCTTATTGATGTTGCAGCCACCATAGTCACTGTCAGCGTACCCATAGAGATTGAAGTCTTTATTCTTAGGATACCAAAGACCTAGTTGGGGAGCTCCTTTAAGGTATCTAAGAATTCTCTTGGTAGTAATTAAGTGAGACACCTTGGGAGCAGCCTGATATCTTGCATAGATGCAGGTTGCAAACATGATATCAGGTCTACTTGCGGCGAGATACATCAGAGATCCAATAATCGCCATGTTCTGATGCTGATCAGTATCCTCTCCCTCGGAATCAGGACAAAGATTGTGATTTCTGGGTATGGGTGTCTTGGTTGGCTTACAATCTTTAATTTCAAATCTTTCTAAGACATCCTTGACATACTTAGAGTGATTGATGAAGAACCCTTCTTCCATCTACTTCACTTGAATTCCAAGGAAGAAATCCATCTTTCCCATAGAACTCATCTCAAACTTCTTCTTCATGATGCTTTCAAAGTCGTTACACATTTGGTCATTTAAGGAACCAAATATGATGTCATCAACATAGACTTGAACGAGCAGCGTGTCCTTCTAG
Source organism: Flaveria sonorensis (assembly GCA_025506505.1). Classification (NCBI taxonomy): domain Eukaryota; kingdom Viridiplantae; phylum Streptophyta; class Magnoliopsida; order Asterales; family Asteraceae; genus Flaveria; species Flaveria sonorensis. The sequence goes on from CM046429.1 coordinate 50,325,815, forward strand.
GACTTTTTTATGAATAATGTCTTGTCTATGGTGCCTCTGGTGTAGCCATTCCTAAGAAGAAACAGAGACAGGGTCTCATACCACAGCCTAGGTGCTTGATGCAGCCTATAGAGAGCTTTATCCAGTTTGCACACATAGTTGGGGTGATGTGGGTATTCAAAACCAGGTGGCTGACATACATATTATTCTCTATCAATATCCCCATATAAAAATGCACATTTGACATCAAGTTGATAGGTAGTGAAGTTCTTGGATGCTGCAAAAGCAAGGAAGATTCTCATAGCCTCAAGTCTTGCAACAGGTGCAAAGACATCAGTGTAATCTATTCCTTCCTCCTATGTGTATCCTTGAACAACAAGTCTTGCCTTGTTCTTGATGATCAAACCTCTATCTTCTTTCTTATTTCTGAATACCCACTTGGTGCCAATGGGGACTTGGCCAGGTGGCAATGGACACAAGTTCCATACCTTTTGCCTCTTGAACTGAAGCAAATCCTTTTGCATAGCTTCAATCCAATTGTTGTCCTTGAGGGCTTCTTCCACCTTCTTTGGTTCTACTTGAGAGAGAAAGCATGAGTGCAAGCAGACATTCATATTATGGGTATGACTCCTAGTTCTCTCTGTTGGGGTTTTTCACAAGTTTATTAGAGTCATTTTATCCTTATAAAATGAAAACGCAGCGGAAATTGAATGAAAAACTTTTTACAGTTAATATATATAAACCAATTTATATATCTGTTAAAAACCCTTAATGGATCGTTATATGAAAAACCATGCTTACAAACAACCATAGGGTGTTTAGAATTCTACCTCTCGAATGGGACAGAGAAAGAAGATCTTTAAACGGCAGCTTCCAAAGCAGGAAACCTCAAGCTTGTCTACCACAAGCTTCCAACAAAACACCAGGTTGCTAGGATTTTTTGCACTTGAACCATCTCAGTTCACTGTTCTTCTTTGACCGATTGAGAGAGAACCAACGGAACACCGATCTGCACCTTTGTGTGTGTTGTAAGTTATCAGAGAGAGTGGTTGAATGCAATCATATATTGCATGTCCTGTGAAACTGAATTTCAGAGTGAGAGAAAAGTGGGCGGGACCCATCCCTTTAACCCATCCGCATTTCTCTAATATTCATCCGCATTAGTAAATGCGGATGAACAAACTCTAACCGCATTTGTAAATGCGGAAGAAGAAACTTCATCCGCATTTCCCAAATGTACATCCTCATTTGTAAATGCGGATGAGTAGTTCCATCAGTATTTCCAAAAGTGCACATCCACATTTGTAAATGCGGACAAACAGTTCATCAGTATTTCCCAAATGCACATCCGCATTAGTAAATGCGGACGATCAGTTTCATCAGTATTTCCTTAAATGCTCATCCGCATTAGTAAATACGGATGAAGAAATTCCTTCAGCATTTCCACAAATGCAAATCCGCATTTGTAAATACGGATGAGGAACATTCATCCGCATTTCCTCAGTAACACATCCGCATTAGTAAATGCGGGCGGACAAAAGGACTTGTATTGTTTTTTCAACCATTCGAAAAACAATACAAAGTACTCCCTCTCTAGAACAAATTATCAATATAATTTATCCATAACACTAGTGCAAATATTTAGTAAACCAATTTCTAAATACTTCAAGTGTTAATATTTATTTACATGATCATATCATAAAATAAATATTATGGGTGTTTGTCTAGCTTGTTATTGGGTATCACCCAACTTGGATCATAACGTACTAGCTACATCAATTCAATATGTGTCTTGGGCAGACCGTTCCTAACACTCACACCTTCTGAGACATCCCCAATGATGTTCTCAACTGGGTGAGTGTTGTGTATCCTGAGCCTAGGGATCACATCTAGTTGCATAGATAGATCTAGATTTAAGAAGTTTTGCTCAGGGTTTTGAACACCATGACCAGCTGATGTCTCACACTCATTCAATGAGGACTGATTGAATGAATGTATGACTGCATCAATGATATTCTACTGAGAAGTAGTATCAACAGTTTCTCGTTCCTCCAGATTACTGTCTTCATCTGCTTGGTGTTGAATGCTAGAGTTTTCAGCTGATGAGTTTTGAGGCTCAGTTGGCTGACAACTTGTTGTAGCTCCATGATTTCTTGATATGTTCAAACTTTTAGGACTTCCAGTAGTGGGAGCTTGTTCTTCAATTCTTCTTGGAGAACTAGAAACAAGTCTATGTAACTCAAACATTTGATCTTCATAGATGTCTCTTTGAGTTCCTGTTCTAGCTGAAACATTCTCACAAGATGGTTTAGAATAGTTTGGAAACAATTCTAGATTGAAGATATGATCAGGCCCATTCCCTCTAACAAAAGGAGTGTGCTCATTAACAACAATGTTGGATGATTCCTCAATTTTTTTATTTTTAATATTATACACTCTATAAGCAATAGAGATTGAGGAGTATCCAACAAAGATAGCATCATCTGACTTTTCAGCAAATTTTGCTAAATTGTCTTTTGTGTTGAGTATGGTACACCAGCTGCCAAAGGACCTAAGAAAGCCAATGAATGGTGGCCTCTTGTTTCATAACTCATAAGGGGTCTTTCCATAGGCCTTAACAATAAGAACCCTGTTCTGCACATTGCATACAGTGCTGACTGCCTCTGTCCAGAAAGTTAGAGACAGCTTTGAATCAGCTAACATGGTTCTTGTAGCCTTAATAAGTGTCATGTTCCTCCTCTCAGCAATACCATTTTATTGAGGAGTTCTAGGAGCACTGTATTGTCTGGTGATCCCTTTTGAGTTGTAGAATGAGTCAAGAACTTGATTCTTGAACTCAGTCCCTTGATCACTTCTAATGATTTTTACCCTGAGATCTTTTTGATTTTCAATTTTAAGAATAAAAGATTTTAATGTTTCAGCCGTTTTTTCTTTAGTTCTCAAAAAGAATACCCATGTAAATCTTGTAAAAGCTTCAACAATCACAAGGCAGTATGATTTCCTTCCAATGCTCATTATACTTGTGGGACCAAAAAGATCCATGTGCAATAAGTGTAATGGAGTGGTGATGGAGTTAACTTCTTTGGATTTGTGAGAAACCTTGTGTTGCTTTCCTTTCAGGCAAGCAACACAATTTTCTTTATAGAAAAATTCCATTTTAGGCACACCATGTACCAAATTATTTTTAACCAGCTTATTCATGGTTTTAAAATTAACATGGTACATTCATTTATGCCAAAGAGTTGACTCATCACCATTAGCTTTAGGAAGAAAGCTTGATACTTCACCCAGTGGATAAGCATTATTCATATCAAGCTTGTACATATCCCCTCTCTTGGGAGATCTAAGAAGCACCAATTCCTGAGGAATTATCATCCCGGGTTTAAGGATAATGCACTCATATTCTGGAAAAGCATTTGGTGTATTTGATCACAGAATTGAGAAACACTCAAGAGATTGTTTCAAGTTGTTTGACAAAGTTTACTTTGTCAATGTTTAACTTACCATTGGATACACTACCTCTACCAGAAATGCATCCTCTGGCTTCACCTGGACCTTCATCAAAATGTTCAAACTGTTATAGGAGAGAGCTGTTCCCTGTCATGTGCCTGGAGCATCATCTATCCACAATCCATACATTTCCATTCTTGTCATGTGGATGTCCCTACACATAAGGTGAAATGATTAGTTATTGTTAGAAACCCAAGCCTTGTTGGTCTTGGGTTCTTCCAACACAGATGATATAAATGAACCAAATTGTATGCATGGGGGTTCAATTATAGTTTGTGAAGAAGAGACTTGGGCTACAGCATCTTTTCTGGTCTTCCATTCCATCCTATGGTTGACCTATATTGATGAGCCTAAGGAGGCTTGTGCAGCATGACTTGCTTTCGAAGCTTCTTTCTTTTCGGAAGAAGTCTTCACCACATTTTCTTCCGAAGTAGCCTTTTTCTTTGAAGGTTTCAAAGAAATGTTTTTGTTTCTTTGTTTGCCTTTTTGCTTGTCTTCCAAAGCTATTTTCCTTTCAGAAGAATGAGTTTCTTCCGAAAGCAACTTGGCTTCAGAAACAAGTTTTCTTTCCTTAACACTTGGTCCATATGTAAGGTCCAAATGTAAAACCATCCTTGACTCCTTCTTTATTAACATTGATTGCATAATGTGTGCTTGCTGGATTGTAGTAACAATCTTTAGCCATGTGGTTATGCAGGCCATATATTATGCATTCAATGTTAATCTTGGTGGGACATGTGGGCAGTTGTTTCTTGCACTTCTTCTCTACTTCAACAGCCTTTCCTTTTAGTTTCTGATCCTTTAGCTGGATAGGAGTGCTGTACCACTCTCCTGTCCTGAATCAGAACTTCCAACCACTTGGAATCCAGTTGAGATAAATACACCCTTTTGCCTTGGGTCTATTTTCATCTTAGTCTCAGCCACATTTTAGGCAGCTTTTCTTGCTTCCCTGATCTGGTTCATTCTTGCTTTGGTGGTCAAGGGTTTATCAACTGTAGGGATGAGGTTTTCTACCTTATCCTTCTCTATGGGTTTCCATTATTGCATCATTCTTCTACTCACTAGGTAGTGGGTCAATAGTTGGAACCTCTTGCTCATCAATACCACATCTTGGCTGTCTAATAGACACAAGAGAGTATGGTGGAGCAACTTCATTGGATGCCAACCCACTTTTGTTTCGATAAAATACCTTGGAGTGGGAGGATGATGCTATAATGGTGTTGAAGTTATGCTCTTGAATAGCATACTTCTCCGCTTTAGCCTCAGCTATGACTAGCTGGGCTTGAGCTTTAGTCAAATTGGATATTAGATCTTTTATTTGAGTCCTATAGTTGGTGTGTTCATGTTTTAAAGAGGACATATTTTTCTCTAACTCTTCAATTTTGAGTTTGTAGTCAGATTCTGCTCTCTTTAAATTAGATTTTAGGATATTTAAAGACTCAATATCAGATCTAATTTCCATGTTGTAGTCCTGATACAATTTAACCTTAGCAATACAAGCTGGAGTACAGAGGTGTTCATATACCTTGTTGTCTTCAGTTCCAGCCATGAGAGCTTGAGCAGGAGTGACATCTTGCACCATAAAGCTCCAGTCAACCACTTGAGTAACAGCAGTGGTTTGTGGCTTAGTGAGATTGGTTACGGCCTATGAGGTAGCAGGATGTTGAGAGGCTTGAGCTGCTCTAGGATTAGATCATGAAGCTTTACATTCCCTTGCAAAGTGACAAAGCTGGTTACAGTTGTAACATTTGGCCATGCTTTTGTCAAACCCGAATTTGCTACTGGTTGGGTTCTGAGGAAATTGCCTTCTGGTTCTTTTGAAAAACTTCTTTGCTTTATAGGTTAAAAGATCCATTTGTTGGACAATGTCCATGTATTCAACATCATCTGGGCTGAAACACTCTAGATCATCAAAACAATATTGAAAATCTCCAGAGTGCTCGTTCCCTGAAACAAAAGCACAACTCTCCTAGAAGGGAGTGTGTTGAGCTTGTTGAGACCTGGGTGTCTTAGGGAAAGTGATGTATGGCCCAGAGGATGATGATGGCTGTTGGGGGTAGTTCAGGTACAACTATGGATGGGGAGCTCTTGATCCTTTAGCAACATGTAGAGCATTGTTGACTGCAAGATTTGAGTGTCTGTTCATCTGTTGGCTCTTCTGAGTCTTCATCTCCATACGGTATCCATCAAGGATGCCGTACAGTTTAGTCATAGTGAGAGTGTTGAGATTTTCGGTTCTCTTGATTGAGACACAGTAAAAAGTCCACTCATGAGGAAGTACACTCATGAATTTTCTCACTATGTCTATTTTCTCAAGAGCAACTCTCATAGTCTGAAGAGAGGTGATCAAGTCCATATACCTGAAGTATTGTTGGCTCAAGGTCTCACCAACAATATAAGTGAAGTTTTTGAACTTCTACTTCAGCATATCCTTCTTGGTCTCCTTGGATTCAGTGGAACCGGAGTACTTCAGCTTCAAAGCAGCAAAGAGTTCTTTGGCGGTCTCGCGTTGCTTAAAACCTGCCATTATGGAGTTTGGTATGGCAGTGAGCAATACGGTCATCGCTTTGTAGTCGATGTCCAGCCTCTTGATGTCTTCATCAGAGTAGTCTTTAATAGCTTTCTCAATCATGGCGCCATTACCATCCAGGTCCGCCACCTTTGGCTTGTAAGGACCATGAGTAACAGATCTCCATATGCGGCTGTCTTGGTACATGATAAAACCTTCAATATGTTGTAACCAGGTTCCAAAATCATCAGGGGTGATGATAGGAGCCTTGGTCATGGTTCCCATTTCGATGTTGATCTGTCAACACAAGTTTTGTATCTCACAAACTCACTTTGTCACACTCGGTTGATGAAGAGGAATCTCTAACTAAGTTGACAATAATATAATAAGTTGACGAACACAAGAAAGGTTTTCAAGATACTTGTATATATTATTTCTCAACTTAGTATTACAAGACTCTTACAAGCATGGTCACATAAGTTACAATGAGAAACTATATATACTACTATCTACAATCGGTTATACTTGGAAAACCAGCTAGAATTTACCGCTAAGAAAATACTACATTGCTAGAAATAAAATATCTAAGATAAAATAATATCCTAGATTAGGTAGTCATGATAGGTCCATGACTTACCATTTGTCACCAACTAACTATGGTAGCTGTACTAACTGAAAATGATAAACAGTGGATTAAAGTATGGTCAACTACATGGGAGTGGGAAAAGGCCATGCAGTGTATCAGAGTTGTCAGCAGATGTCAGACAGCCCATACTTATGTCCATTGGTTCATAGTTGATTCTTCAGAAGGTAAAATGGCTTCGGAAAAATAAGTTCTTCTGAAGCCATTTATACTTCGGAAGAATCATCTTCTTCCAATTCTTCTGCAAGTCTTTGTGACTTCATTCTTCGGAAGACTTTGTCTTGGATCTTCTATGTGTGAATGCTTCGGAAGGAGAATTACTTGGTCTTCATATACTTCGGAAGACTTGATTCTACCTTTGAAAGTTCTTCATATACTTCGAAAGTAAAACCACTTAGTCTCAAAAGACTTAGTTTTACTTTCGGAAGTTCATCATACTTAAGCTTTGGAAGAACTTCAACTTGTCTTCGGAAGAACAGCTTTAGCTTCGGAAGACTTCTTCAGTTGTACTTCAAAATTATTCTAAGTATTGTTTTGGTTGCACCAGCCTCATATGATCCAACAATTCTTCCCCTTTTAGGTAGTACCATCTTGAGAAGTTGTAAGGCCCCGTTCCCGGGAACCCCACAGTTGGTCAATCACAACCTCATTTATATCAAAACATATTAAGATCTATTAAGTAATAAAATATTGCAGCGGAATGATTCATCAAAACCATTTCATGCTTTAATAAACCCATTTGCCAAGTAATACATCGTTTTTTGCAAGATTACAAAATATCACTTAGTTGTATTACGAAACAACATCATTATTATTGCATGAGATGGATGCCAGTCTTTGCCCGCCAAGTAGCTTCACCCTCGTGCCATCCTCAGCAACAAGTTACCTGCCAACTGAAAAGGCATGAAAAGTCAGCGTCGCTGAGTGAGTTCTAGTTTTATATAATAAAATACTCTACCTTTAGTAAAAACCTTTTCGTTTGTGATCACACAACATAAGTACAACTTGGTAATATAATTATTATCTTTTAACATTCTTTTCATTCATTTCGTACTTTTATCATTATCTTTCACTTTCATCTAGACCCATGTCATATGCTATACCCCAAACATTGTGCACGAAGCTGGTACTGGGCCAAAGTCTATAAATAGACCCCTAACATTATGCACGATGCTAACTCCAGTACCGGGGCAAGCGACAAGGGTCCCGTTTCATACATATTGGTCAATCACAAGGATTGACCCCTGTGCGCATCCTCATGGGTTAGCTAAACCGCACACAGTTGAGCTAACAACCCCTCAATGAGTTGTGAACCTCCTTTCAGTTGCTTACAAGACTTTACATCCTTTTATTAGGTTCCACTTCGTTAATAATGTCTTTCACTTTCATTATATAATACTTTACGTATAAGAGCATTAACACACCACGTAAAGTCACGTAATAATACGTAATAAGGAACATCAATAACAGGCCACAACATGTATAAATAGAACAAACATAACCCACCAAAACATTCCAGAACTTAAACATAAATTTCCATTTTTCCCAAAATTTTAGAAAAATTCTAAGGCTACTTAGGTGCATGAGCACTATGTAGGCGCATGGGCACTATGCAGGCGCATGAACAGTTGGGCGCATGGGAACACTTGGGTGCATGGGGAAAACCTTAGGCGCATGGGAAAAACTTAGGCGCATGGGTACTATGCAGGCGCATGAGCACTGTGCAGTCACATGGAACTAGGGCGCATGGGAAACTTATGCGCAAGAGCAACACTTACGCGTATGGGCAAAAAGCTTAGGCGCATGGGAACAATGCAGGCATATGAGTACTATGCAGGCACATGATTACTTGGGCGCATGGGAAACTTAGGATCATGAGCAACACTTAGGGGTATGGGCAGTTACTTAGGCGCATGGGCACTATACCAGTTCTAACTTATGCAAATTTTTCAGTTCCCGATCATCATTATTACATAATCCTAGCCCAAATCTAGCATACTAAGCTCATAAAACAAGCATACAACCACATTATTCAGTCAAACATTCACAAACACACATACCCACTAAAAACAGAGGTGATACATATGGTTTAATACTAGAATTTTCAAAAATAATAGTTTACACGAATTTCAGCCCCAAAACATGTTTAAAACAGAAAAACCAGGGATCTAGAACTCACCTACCTCAGCCTTCGAGTAAAACTCCTCCAAACTCGAGAGCACTTGGAGTTCAAATACTTAAACACACCAAAAACACCCAATCGAAAACAGAGAAACACATAAGACTCGGTCTACAAGCTGAAAACCCAGTTGAAACTGAACAAAACACACAAAATCTTACCTTCTGGATGATCTTCTTCTTCTTCTCTCTAAAAACCGATGGAACTCTGCTTTTCTTCTTTTTCTGCTATCGAAGGCAGTTGGTGAGTAGAAGGAGTGGGCGGCCATGCCCACTTTTAAACATAATAATATTAAAGTTTGTCTCTTGCATAACTTCAACCCCTCAACTTGGGTTATTTTACCTTTATTTCTTTATACTTCTCTTTTTCTTTTCTTTTTCTCTTCTTTTCTTGTTTTTAAAATATCCAGGTGTTACAAGTCCACCACCCTTATATAGATTTCATCCCCGAAACCTATCACTCCTCGAACAGTTGGGGATAATGCTATCTCATTTCTTCCTCGGTCTCCCACGTAGACTCGGATCCCTTCCTATGCCTCCACTGTACTCGCACCAGTGGAACCACTTTATTCCGTAATCTCTTCTCTTTTCTGTCAATGATGGCCACCGGTTGCTCCACATAATTGAGCCTTTCATCCACCTCAATATCCTCTAGTGGCACAGTCATATCCTCGTCGGCTAAGCACTTTCTCAAATGAGATACACAAAATGTTGGATGAATCCAACTTAACTCATCGGGTAGCTCCAACCTATAGGCCACCTCTCCTACTCGAGCAATGATTCGAAAAGGTCCTATATACCTTGGGCTCAGGTTACCCTGCTTTATGAACCGAATGATCCCCTTCAAAGGTGAAACCTTCAGCATAACTTTATCACCCACCTTAAATTCAATCGGTCTATGCCTCTTGTCAGCATATGAGTTTTGCCTATCTTTTTCCGCCTTCATAAAGGCCTTGATCTTCTCCAACTTTTCAGTCGTAGCCTCCCCAACTCCTTCTGTCCGATGTCTCCCCAACATACAGGTGTTCTACACTTTTGACCGTATAGCATATCATATGGTGGCATACTAATGCTGGCATGATAACTGTTGTTGTATGAAAATTCAGCTAACGGTAAGTGTTCTTCCCAACTTCCTCCAAAATCAATCACGCATGCCCGTAGCATATCTTCCAATGTCTGAATCATCTTCTCTAACTGACCATCTGTCTGAGGATGGTACGCCGTACTGATATGCAACCTCGTCCCCATCGCGTCATGAAATCTCTTCCAATACTTGGATGTAAACCGAGTGTCACGGTCAGACATGATAGACACTGGTACACCATGACGTGTCACAATCTTCTTAATGAACAAATCCGCCAACCTCTTAGATGAATACGTCTCACGGATTGGCAAGAAATGAGCACCCTTCGTCAGACGGTCTACTATCACCCATATGGCATCATACCCTCTTGCCGTATGCGGTAACTTCGTAATGAAGTCCATGGTGATATGCTCCCATTTTCACTCGGGTATATCCAAAGGTTGGATCTTCCTGTATGGCTTCTGATGCTCAGCCTTCACTTGCAAGCAAGTAAGGCACTTGCTCACATACTCCGCTACATCGCGTTTCATACCCGACCACCAGTAATCTTTCTTCATATCATGATACATCTTCATAGTTCCGGGATGAATAGAGTATCGAGTCTTATGAGCTTCATCCATGATTTTCCCCTGTAGGTCTCCTTAACAAGGGATCCACATAAACCCGAAGCAGGTTCTAACTCCAAGAGTGTTCTCACCCAACTCCGAGACTAGACCTCTGATCCTTTCGGAGTTAAGGCGCTCTTATTTCAACGCCTCATCTTGGAACCCCTTGACCTGTGTCATCACATCGGAGGTCATCACCAACTGGTAAGCTTTAACCTGGATTGGCTCGGGTCTCTCTTTTCGGCTAAGGGCATCCGCCACTATGTTAGCCTTGCCCGGATGGTAGTGGATCTCACAATCATAATCCTTGATCAACTCTAACCACCTCCTTTGCCTCATATTGAGGTCCTTCTGCTCGAAGAAGTATTTCAAGCTCTTATGGTCAGTGAAGATAGTGCACTTCATCCCGTACAAGTAGTGCCACCAAATCTTCAATGCAAAGACCATAGCCGCTAGCTCTAAGTCATGAGTAGGATAATTAGCCTCATGGATTTTCATCTGTTGGGACGCATAGGCTATAACCCTTCCCCGTTGCATCAGCACTCAAACCAAACCTGAATAAGAAGCATGTGAATAGACCACCAAGTCTTCATTCGCTTTGGGTAACGTCATGACAGGAGCTTGAGTCAATCTTGTCTTTAACTCCTCAAAAGCATTCTCCTGTTCTAAACCCCATACAAACTTCACATCCTTGAGGGTCAGCTTGGTCAATGGTGAGGCTATCTTAGAAAAGTCTTGAATGAATCTCCTATAATGGCCCGCTAAACCTAAGAAACTGCGGATCTCGGATGGCATCTTTGGAGTCTTCCATTGCATCACCACCTCCACCTTTACCGGGTCTACCATGATCCCTTCGGAATTTACCACATGACCTAAAAACTGAACCTCGCGCGACCAGAAAGCGCACTTGGAGGACTTAGTTTACAGCTTCTCTCTTCTAAGTGTCTCCAATACCTCATGAATGTGACAGGCATGCTCTTCTTCGCTCTTCGAATAAATCAGGATATCATTAATAAACACAATCACTAATTTATCCAACATCGGCCAACACACCCAGTTCATCAAATTCATAAAGGCAGCTGGCGCGTTAGTTAGACCAAAAGACATAACAAGAAACTCGTAGTGTCCATAACACGTGCGAAAAGCTGTTTTAGTTATATCCTGCTCCTTCACCTTCAACTAATGGTAACCAGATCAGAGATCTATCCTCGAGAACCAACTGGCACCTTGGAGCTAATCAAATAATTCATCAATTCTTGTTAGCGGATACCGGTTCTTCACCGTCAACTTGTTTAACACATGGTAGTCGATTCACATCCTCATACTAACTTCCTTCTTTACAAACAAGACCAGAGCACCCCAGGGAGAGATACTTAGTCGAATGAACCATTTGTCTAATAACTCTTGCAACTGAACCATCAGTTCCTTCATCTCGGACGGAGCCAATCGATACGGTGCCTTGGCAACAGGTTGAGCACCAGGTATCAAATCGATCTGGAACTCGATCTCACGGTCTGGTGGCACACCTGGTAAATCCTCAGGGAACACGTCTGGAAAGTCACACATAACTGGTAGGTCGGACAATTGTGGTACTGACGCATCCATATCCTTCATGTAAGCCAGGTAGGCACTACATCCACGATTCATGCACTTCTCTGCCACCACCATCGAAATCACATTCGAAACCATAGTAACTCGATCACCGTAGATCGTCATCAAACTCCCATCAGGCGCAGTCAATCGGATCATCTTCTTCCGACACAAAATATTTGCCTCATAGGCTGCTAACCAATCCATCCCTAGAACCACATCAAATCCGCCTAGGGGTATCATGAATAATTTAACAGAGAACCTATGGCGTTCCAACTCTATGTCGTAATTTTCTATCAGATCAAAAATCCTAATAGACTTACCAATGGTAGTTTCTACATCGAAGGGCTCATCAATCTTTCTACTCCTAACAGGCAACTTAGCACTGAAGGCAGCAGAAATAAAGCTCTTACTAGCACCAAAATCAAATAATACTGAGGCACAAGTTTGGTTTACTAGGATCGTACCTGACATGACATTGGGGTCCACTCTAGCCTCCTCCCAAGTCATGATGAATGCTCTAGCTTTTGCTCCCTGCCCATCCTTCAAGGTCCCCTTCTTTGCCGCAGAACTTTCAGCCCTCGACTTCTTGCAATCTCTACTCGTATGCCTAGTCTCGCCATAATTGTAGCACCTCGTCACTCCACAATCCCTTGCCCTATGATCGGGCTTCCCACACTTGAAGCAGAGATTTGATCCCCACTTACATTCCTCCGCATGCTCCTTCCCACACTTGTTACACATCCTTGACCCAGTACCTGCCATCACCACCCTCCTATCATCCATTCTTACCTTTTTGCTTTTGGGGGTGAAACCACGACTGCCAAATCTTTTCCCCTTCCAATTTATGTCACCGTCACCTTTCTTATTCACCTCTACCACTGCCACCTCTCTTTCATCATACAACCTCCCTACCAGATCAACTACCGACCTAAAAGTACTTGGCCAGGCGGTGATCATGTGCCTGCGGATGTCTGTCGGCAAACCCTAAATATACCTCTAGATCTTCCTTGACACCGACGTCACCTAATCCGGCACTAGCCTTGCTATCTCATTGAACTTGGTAGTATACTGCTGGTGTGTCATGGTTCCCACCTCCAGCTGTAAGAACTCACTCTCAATCTTATCGAGCTCCCTATGAGGACAAAATTCCTCAAACACCAGCTTCTTTAGCTCATTCCACCTCATCCTCCCAATCGCCCTGCTACCCTCGGCCTGGACAATGTTGTCCCACCAGCATAAGGCCAAGTCCATAAATGAGTGGGTAGCAAACTTCACCTTCTGATCCTCTCAGCACTCGCTGATATCAAGCACCACCTCCATCTCCATCACCTATCGGTGAGCAGCAGCAGTATTACCATTTCCATCAAAAGTTGGGGGCTTGCATCTCTAGAATGCCCTGTAACTACACCCCTTGGCAGTCTCCGGCACCGCTTCCTCCTCCTCATCATCATTGGAGACAACCATCTCAGTCTCTGGTTGCTCCCCTTCACCTGAACCTCTCCCAATGCTCATCCTCCTCTCCTCCTTCTTTTTTTTTTCATCCTCCCTCACAGTACGAATAACCTCGTCACCACAGATGGCAGGATCGTCTGCATGACCTGATGAACTTCCTCCACAACTGCCTCCTTCAGAGAGGCTCTCAAATTAGCACTCTCATCACCGCCTTCCTGGTGATGAAGCTCGGGCTCTGTAGGAGCCGTCTCAACAGCCTTAGCCTTGTTCCCGGTGACACGTGGCCAAGCACCACGACCACCCTGCACACCTCCTCAAAAAGCCTTCGAAGATCTACCACCCGCCATCCTCTAAACACTATAAGATTCAAACACCAACACGGTCATTCAAGGTAATAGCTCGGTTTATGTCAAGTATAGTAAGTCCCTAATTATAGTGGCCAGTTGCGATTAGCCAATTACTCTACTCTTCATCCCCAAGCATTGCCTATCCTAACTACATCAGTATCCAAATCTACTAAGAGTACACAAATCAGATAGCACATGCACATAATACCGGTTAACCTTAAGAAAGTAAATTACCTGATTGCACGTAGCTACTTGGGCTGGCATCCCTCCACTCGATCCCATTCTCAGTTTTAGTTTATGTTTTGAAAATATTTACCAATTTCTCTAAAACTTTGGCTATGATACCAACTTGTAAGGCCCCGTTCCCAGGAACCCCACAGTTGGTCAATCACAACCTTATTTATATAAAAACATATTAAGATTTATTAAGTAATAAAATATTGCAGTAGAATAATTCATCAAAACCATTTCATGCTTTTATAAACACATTTGCCAAGTAATACATCATTGTTTACAAGATTACAAAATATCACTTAGTTGTATTACAAAACAACATCATTATTATTGCATGAGATGGATGCCAGTCTTTGCCCGCCAAGTAGCTTCACCCTCATGCCATCCTCAGCAACAAGTTATCTGCCAACTAAAAATGCATGAAATGTCAGTGTCGCTGAGTGAGTTCTAGTGTTATATATTAAAATACTCTACCTTTAGTAAAAACCTTTTCGTTCGTGATCACACAACATACGTACAACTTGGTAATATCATTATCATCTTTCAACATTCTTTTCATTCATTTCGTACTTTCATTATATATTTCACTTTCATCTAGACCCATGTCATATGCTATACTCCAAACATTGTGCACGAAGCTAGTACTGGGCCGAAGTCTATAAATAGACCCCTAACATTGTGCACAAAGCTGACTCCAGTACTGGGGCAAGCGACAAGGGTCTTGTTTCGTACATATTGGTCAATCACAAGGATTGACCCCTGTGCACATCCTCATGGGTTAGCTAAACCGCACACTGTTGAGCTAACAACCCCTTAATGAGTTGTGAACCTTCTTTCAGTTGCTTGCAAGACTTTACATTTTTTCATTAGGTTCCACTTAATGTCTTTCACTTTCATTATATAATACTTTACGTATAAGAGCATTAACACACCACGTAAAGTCACATAATAATACGTAATAAGGAACATCAATAACAGGCCACAACATGCATAAAAAGAACAAACACAACCCACCAAAACATTCCAGAGCTTAATCATAAATTTCCATTTTCCCAAAATTTTAGAAAAATTCTAAGTCAACTTAGGCGCATGAGCACTATGTAGGCGCATGGGCACTATGCAAGCGCATGAATAGTTGGGCGCATGGGAACACTTGGGCGCATGGGGAAAAACATAGGCGCATGGGTACTATGTAGGCGCATGAGCACTATGCAGGCGCATGGATACTTGGGCGTATGGGAAACTTAGGCGCATGAGCAACACTTAGGCGTATGGGCCAAAAACTTAGGCGCATGGGAACTATGTAGGCTCATGAGTACTATTCAGGCGCATGAGTCCTTGGGCACATGAGCAACACTTAGGCGTATGGGTAGTTACTTAGGCGCATGGGCACTGTACCAGTTCTAACTTATGCAAAATTTTCAGTTCCCGATCATCATCCTTACATAATCCTAGCCCAAATCTAGCATAGTAAGCTCATAAAACAAGCATACAACCATATAATCCAGTTAAACATTCACAAACACTCATACCCACTAAAAACAGAGGTGATACAAATGGTTTTGATACTGGAATTTTCAAAAATAATAGTTTACATGCATTTTAGCCCCAAAACATGTTTAAAACAGAAAAACTAGGGATCTAGAACTCACCTACAGCAGCCTTCGAGTAAACCTCCTCTAAACTCGAGAGCACTTGTAGTTCAAACACCTAAACACACCAAAAACACCCAACCGAAAATAGAGAAACACATAAGACTCGGTCTACAAGCTGAAAGCCCAGATGCAACCGAACAAAACACATAAAATCTTACCTTCTAGATGATCTTCTTCCTCTCTCTAAAAACCGATGGAACTCTGCTTTTCTTCTTTTTCTTCCATCGAAGGCAGTTGGTGAGCAGAGGGAGTGGGCTGCCATGCCCACTTTTAAACATAATAATATTAAAGTTTGCCTCTTGCATAACTTTAACCCCTCAACTTGGGTTATTTCACCTTTATTTCTTTATACTTCTTTTTTTCTTTTCTTTTTCTCTTCTTTTCTTCTTTTTAAAGTATCCGGGTATTACAGAAGTAGATGAACTGGAGAAAGAACTTAAAGAAACCTGAATTGGTACATGCCTAACAGACTTCTTAATCTGTTTCTCAGCTAGTTAAGCCTTGAGATTTTCAATCTCAAGCTACTGAGTGGTTGACCTATCCTCTAAAGTCTTAACCTTTGATTCAAGGTTTGAGACTTTAGAAAGTAGGTCTCTAATTGTGAGTTACAGACTACGCTCATCTTCTTTTGAAGAATCATGAGGAGATGAGATAGCATACCTAGTATGTTTATCATCACCACCAGTAGTGGTTTCTTGGCACCCAGGATACCCTTGCTTACTGATGTCTCTTTCAAAGGCATCAATTGGCAAGGTTGCCATAGACTCAGTCTCACTGATGTTACCACTATTCTAAGAGGCTAGTGTAATACTCTTAGTAGTGGTAGTTGTGTCTACATGAGTCACCTCCACACCTGTTGGACTCACCTCAGTTAGGCTTAACTGATGTGGGCTAGACATTAGCAGCCTAGGGCTTAGTTGATCTTGGGAATGGTGTGGTAGATCAACATCATGGCCCTGATAGAATATGATAACCTCATCAGGTTAGCTTAAAAGGCCAAGAAAGGATAAGGAGGCTATATCTAATGACCCAGGACCTTGGTTAGCACCTAATGATTCTTCTTCAATAACAGTTGAGCCAATGATGTGGCTGTCCCTTTTTGGCTTCTCAAAGGAGTGTTGATACTCACCCTGAGGGCTTAAGGCTTTGGTAGTGGGCTTGTCAGGTTGAAACTGAGGAGACTCAATACTGAAATTGAGGTCAATGGTGGAGGATGGTTGGACCTCTGGCTGAGTGGGAGCCCTGAATTCCACTCTAACCTTTTTGGTTTGAACAGAGGGGACTTGACCAATCAGAGTAGATTGATCAAAGGGTTCATTTGGGGCGTCTTTTGTAGGTAACCTTGATTGGGTAGGTAGAAGTAATTGGCATCATAGTGGTGGTGTCTGGTGTGGATTCATCAACTGCTGGGCTTGCAGGGATGTCATCAGGAGCCGTTGGCTCAAGCATACCTAGAAGAAGATTAGTGAATCTTCCAGTGAAGTTGGTGGACACCTTCTTCAGAGTTTTGAAGATGCCAGGCCTTATGTGAGGGACCAGTAGAATATTTTCACATTGTAGTTTGTCCTGGTCCAGCTCACAGTTGATTATGTGCTGAATGAACCAGGGATACATATAGAATGGATCCTAGATAAGATTACCTCATAGATTGTTTAGCATAAATCTTGAGTAGTTGAAGCGTAGGCCTTTTACCAACTCGTGGACTAGGCATCCTAGATCATACAGGATTTGATCCCATCCCCCGAACTTGTTGGATACGCAGTGCAGGACAATGTGCAGTAAGAACTTCCAATTGTAGGAGAAATTAAACTTGTAGACTGTAGACTTGCTTACATCACCGCCATATCCCATCTGAGTGTAAGTATCTTCCAACTCAGACTTGGGGAATTCTGTAAGGGCGCCCTCATCATGGAGCTACAGATGCTCCCTGATGGTAGTTTCACGTATAATGATCTCATGTCCTCAGACCCTTGATCAAATAATCCTTTCATCATTTTGGGTTTCACAGCGACCAGAAATCGGCCAGATGGTTTGAGTAGACGGTAGGGTTTACGGTAAGGGCTGTGAAGTATACGGACTGTGACAGAAATTGGACAATGGGGGCCAAATCAACAACATCCTTTAAAGAATCAAGGATGGCGACTTGGTTATGTTGAGGATCAAGGCCATTGTTCGGAGATACTGTTTGATTGGGGAAATTAAGAGTGAGTGAAGAAGAAGATGTAAATTTTAGGCTTTAGCAATGGTAAAGAAAGTAGAGAAAGAGAGTCGAAAGTTTTTAAATGGGGGGTAAAAAGCTAAACCGATAAGGTGAGAAGATGGGTAAAAGGGCATTTTAGGTTTCGATTTGACTGGGGCGGCAAGGTAAACCATTTAAAATATTCTGACAATCATCAATAAAATCTTACTTTTTATAGAGTGGGGCCCAAAGATTTCTACTACACAGTAAAAGTTTTCTTCCGAGGGTAAAATTGCATCCGAGAGAAAAGACTTGTTTTTCTCAATATTGTCTTCTGAAGCCATTTTTACTTCCGAAAGCAAACCATGTCTCAATGATAAGTTTGCTTCTGAGAGTACAGTCTTCTTCCAAGAAAAGAAGTTAGTATGCTTTGAAAGTAGATTTGATCTATGATCAAATGTTCTTCCAAGGCTAAAAGCTCTTCGGAAGAGAATGTTTATGCAGAGAAATTTGCCTTCAGAAGATAGATAAAGATCTCTTCCGAGGGTAAATTTCTCTACGAAAGAATTCCCACTTAGAAATTTGAAGAAAGCCTTTTTGTAACAGGGCTTAGATTGTATTTAGACAACATAGACAAGACATATTTAAAAAGGTTTTTCAAAAGATAAAGTCTAGTCAATGTTGATCATCCCAATAGCTAAAATTAAATATTTAAATCTTTGTTCATCAAAGGCTTTTGTGAACAAGTCAGCATATTGTTCATCTGAATTGACTTTGACTAGTTTGATTAGATTTTACTCATGAATATCTCAAATGAAATGGTACCTGATGTCAATGTGTTTAGTCTTGGAGTGCTTGACCAGATTTTCTGTGATAGAAATGTCACTCTTGTTGTCTATGTGGATAGGAGTCTCTATGAAGTTGAAACCATAGTCCAACATCTAATTTTGAATCCATAGTAGTTGAGCACAACAGCTCGCAGTAGCAATGTATTTAGCTTTAGTAGTCGATGTAGAGACACATGATTGCTTCTTGCATTGCCAGGAGATGATCCTTCCACCAAGAAATTGACATCCTTCAGATGTCGATTTCTTATTGATGTTGCAGCCACCATAATCACTGTTAGTGTAACCATAGAGATTAAAATCCTTATTCTTAGGATACCAAAGACCCAGTTTGGGAGCTCCTTTGAAGTATCTAAGAATTCTCTTGGCAGCAATTAGGTGATACACCTTTGGAGAAGCCTGATATCTTGCACAGATGCATGCTGCAAACATGATATCAGGTCTACTTGTAGTGAGATACATCAGAGATCCAAAATCACCTTGTACTGATGTTGTTCAGTATCCTCCCCCTCAGAATCAGGACAAAGATTATGATTTTTGGGTATAGGTGTCTTGGCTGGCTTACTATCTTTCATCTTGAATCTTTCTAAGATGTCCTTGATATACTTAGATTGATTAGAGAAGAGCCATTCTTCCATCTGCTCACTTGAATTCCAAGGAAGAAGTCCATCTTTCCCATAGAACTCATCTCAAACTTCTTCCACATGATGCTTTCAAAGTCCTTGCAAATTTGGTCATTAGAGGAACAAACTATGATGTCATCAACATAGACTTGTACAAGCAACATGTCATTCCCAAACTTCCTTATAAACAATGTCTTATCTATGGTGCCTCTGGTATAGCCATTATTGAGAAGAAATTGAGACAGTGTCTCATACCACAGTCTAGGTGCCTGATGTAACCCATAAAGAGCTTTATCAAGTTTGCACATATAGTTGGGGTGCTGTGGATCATCAAATCCCGGTGGTTGGCACATATAGACTTCTCTATCAATATGCCCATACAAAAATGCACATTTGACATCAAGTTGATAGCTGTGAAGTTCTTGGATGTTGTAAAAGCTAGGAAGATTCGCATAGCCTCAAGTTTTGCAACAGGTGCGAAGTCATTAGGGTAATATATGCCTTCCTCTTGTGTGTATCCTTGAACAACAAGTCTTGCTTTGTTCTTGATGATCAAACATCTATCGTCTCTTTTGTTTCTAAACACCAACTTGGTGCTAATAGGGACTTGGCCAGTTGGCAATGGACATAAGTTCCATACCTTTTGCATTTTGAACTGAAGCAACTCCTCTTGCATTGCTTCAACCCAATTGATGTCCTTGAGGGCTTCTTCCACCTTCTTTGGATCCATTTGAGAAAGAAAGCATGAGTACATGCAGACATTCTCATTATGGGTCTGACTTGTTGTTCTCACACCTTCTGAGACATCCCTAATGATGTTTTTAGCTGGATGAGTGTTGTGTATCCTGAGCCTAGGAGTCACATCTAGTTGTATAGATAGATCCAGGTTTGAGAAGTTTTGCTTAGGATTTTGAACAACTTCACCAGTTGATGTCTCACACTAATTCAATGAGGACTGATTGAATGAATAAGTGACAACATCAATGGTATTTTGCTGAGAAGCAGCATCAACAGTTGCCTGTTCCTCCAGATTACTATCTTTATTAGCATAGTGTTGAGTACTTGAGTTGTCAGTTGTTAAGTTGTGAGGCTCAATTGGCTAACAACTTGTTGAAGCTCCATTGTTTCCTAAGATATTCATGCTTTCAGGACTTCTAGTAATGGGAGCTTAATCTTCAATTCTTCTTGGAGAACTGGGAATAGGTCGTAACTCAAACAATTGATCTGCATAGGGGTCACTTTGAGTTCCTGTTCCAGCTGAAACATTCTCATAAGATGGTTTAGAATAGTTGGGAAATAATTCTAAATTGAAGATATGATCAAGACCATTTCCCTTAACACAAGGAGTGTGCTCATTTACAACAATGTTGGATGATTCCTCAAACTGTTGATTTTTGATATTATACACTATATAAGCAGTAGAGGTTGAGGAATATCCAACAAAGATAGCATCATCCGACTTTTCAGCAAATTTTGCTAAATTATCTTTTGTGTTAAGTATGGTACACCTGTTGCCAAAGGACATAAGAAAGCCAATGAACGATGGCCTCTTGTTCCATAACTCATAAGGGGTCTTTCCATGGGGCTTAACAATGAGAACCCTGTTCCGCACATAGCATGCAGTGCTGACTGCCTCTGCCCAGAAAGTTAGAGGCAGCTTTGAATCAGCCAACATAGTTCTTGCAGCCTCAATAAGTGTCCTATTCCTCCTCACAGTAACACCATTCTATTGAGGAGTCCTAGGAGCACTATATTGTCTGGCAATCCCTTTTGGGTTACAGAATGAGTCAAGAACTTGATTTTTTAACTCAGTCCCTTGATCACTTCTAATGATTTTTACCTTGTAATCCTTTTAATTTTCAATTTTAAGAATAAAATTTTTTAAAGTTTTAGGTATTTCATCTTTAGTTCTTAAAATAAAACCCAAGTAAATCTTGTGAAATCATCAACAATCACAAGGCAATATGATTTCTTTCCAACGCTCATTATACTTGTGGGACCAAAAAGATCCATTTGCAATAAGTGTAATGGTGTGGTGATAGAGTTAACTTCTTTGGATTTATGAGAAACTTTGTCTTGCTTACCTTTCAGACAAGCAACACGGTTGTCTTTACTAGAAAAATTCCTTTTTAGGCACTCCTTGTACCAAATTATTTTTAACCAATTTATTCATAGTTTTAAAATTAACATGGCACATTCTTTAATGCCAAAGACTTGACTCATCACCATTTGCTTTGGAAGGAAAGCATGATTCTTCTCCCAGTGAGGAAGCATTGTTCATATCTAGCTTGTACATATCCCTCTCCTGGAAGATCTAAGAAGCACCAATTCCTAAGGAATTGTCATCTCGGGTTTGAGGATGTTGCACTCATGTTCTGTGAAAAGCATTTGGTGCTTTTGACCATAGAATTGAGAAACACTTAAGAGATTATGTTCAAACTGTTTGACAAAGTTTACTTTGTCAAATTTTAACTTACCCTTGGATACACTACCTCTACCAGATATGTATCCCCCCGGCTTCATCTCCAAATTGAACAAGACCTCCATCAAAGAGTTCAAACTGTTTGAGGAGAGATCTGTTCCCTGTCATGTGCCTAGCATCCACTGTCTGCAATCCATATATTTCCATTCTTGTCATGTGGATGTCCATGCATATAAGGTGAAATGATTAGTTACTATTGGAAACCCAAGCCTTATTAGGCTTGGGTTCTTCCAATGTAGATAATATAATTGTCCCAAAATGTATGCCTGGGGGTTCAGTTATGGTTAGAGAAGATGAGGGTTAGGCTGAAGCATCTTTTCTGATCTACCATTCCATCTTATAGTTGATCAGTATAGATGAGCCTAAAGAGGCTTGAGCACCAGGACTTGCTTTAGAGACTTCTTTCTTCTCGAAAGAAGTTATCGCCACCTTTTCTTCCAAAGCAGTCTTTTTCTCGGAAGGTTTCAAAGGATTCTTTTTGTTCCTTTGTTTGTTCTTTAGCTTGTCTTTCATAGCTATTTTCGTTTCGGAAGAATGAGTTTCTTCCGAAAGCAGCTTGGCTTCGGAAACAAGCTTTCCTTTCCTTAACACTTGGACCATGTGGTAAGGTCCAAATGTGAAACCATCCTTGACTCCTTCTTTCTTAACAATGGTTGCATAAGGTGTGCTTGCTGGATTGTAGTAACAATCTTTAGCCATTTGGTTATGCAGACTACAGATTATGCACTCAATGTTGTTCTTGATGACGCATGTGGGCTGTTGTTTCTTGCACTTCTTTTCTTCTTCAATAGCCTTTCCCTTCAACTTTTGATCCTTCATCTGGATAGGAGTGCTGGTACTACACTCTTTTCTAGAATCAGGCTTTCCAACCACTTGAAATCCAGCTGAGATGAATACACCCTTTTGCCTTGGTCTATCTTTATCTTAGTCTCAGCCACCTTTTTGGTAGTTTTACTTGCTGCCCTGATTTTGTTCTTTTTGGCTTTGGTGGTTAAGGGTTGATCAACTGTGGGGATGAGGTTTTCTACCATATCCTTCCCTGTGGAGGTCTCTATCATTGCATCATTCGTCTGCTCTTTGGGTAGTGGGTAAGCAGTTGGAACCTCTTGCTCATCAGTACCACATCTTGGCTGTCTAACAGACACAAAGGAGTATGGTGGAGCAATTTCATTAGTTCCCCACCCACTTTTATTTTAATAGCACACCTTGGAGTAGGAGGATGATGCAATGATGGTGTTGAAGTTATGCTCTTCAATGGCATACTTCTTTGCTTTAGCCTCAGCTATTACTGGCTGGGCTTTATCCTGAATCAACTTGGATATTAGATCTTTTATCTGAGTCCTGTAGTTTGAATGTTCATGTTTTAAAGAGGACACAGTTTTCTCTAACTCTTCTATTTTAAGTTTATAGTAAGATTATACTGTCTTAAAATCAAATTTTAGGATATATAAAGACTCAATGTCAGATCTAATTTCCATGTTGTAGTCCTGATACAATTTAACCTTAGCAATACAGGTTGAGTAAAAAGGTGTTCATATACCTTTCTGTCTTCAGTTCAGCCATGAGAGCTTGAGCAGGTATGACATCTTGCACCATGAAGCTCCAATCAGCTTTTTAAGCAACAGCGGCAGTTTATTGCTAAGTGGATTTGGTTGCAGCTTTAGAGGTAGCAGGATGTTGGGAGGCTTGACTTGCTCCAGGATTAGATCTAGGAGCTTTGCATTCCCTTGCAAAGTGACAAAGCTGGTTGCAGTTATAGCACTTGGCCTTTGTCTTTCAAATCCAAATTTGTTGTTGGTTGGGTTCTAAGGGAACTACCTTCTAGTTCTTTTGATAAACTTCTTTGCTCTGTAGGCCAGGAGAGCCATTTGTAGGGCAATGTCCATGTATTCAACATCATCTGGGCTAAAACACTCTAGATCATCAAAACAAAATTGAAAATCTCCAGAGTGCTCACTCCTTGAAAAAAAAGCATAACTATCCTGGAAAGAATTTTGTTGAGCCTGTTGAGTCCTAGGTGTCTCAGGCAATGTAATGTATGGCCCGAAAGAAGATGATGGCTGTTAGGGATAGTTTAGGTACAACTGAGGCTGGGGAGTTCTTGAACCTTCAACAACATGTAGAGCATTGCTAACAGGAGGGTTTGAGGAAGTGCACTCATGAATTTTCTTACTCTGAGGAACCTTCATCAGATGGCTTTTCTGAGTTTCCATCTCCATACGGTATCCATCAAGGATTCCATATAGTTCAGTCATGGTGAGAGTGTTGAGATTCTTAGTTCTCTTGATTGAGACAAAATAAAATTTCCACTCATGAGGAAGTACACTCATGAATTTTCTTACTATGTCTCTCTTCTCAAGAACCACTCCCATAGACTGAAGAGAGGTGATCAAGTCTATGTACCTGAAGTATTATGGGCTTAAGGTCTCACCAACAATATATGTGAAGTTCCTAAACTTCTGCTACAGCACATCTTTCTTGGACTCTTTGGATTCAGCAGAACCAGAGTACATCAGCTTCAAAGCATCGAAGAGTTCTTTGGCTGACTCGCATTGCTTAAAGCCTACCATTATGGAGTTTGGTATAGTCGTAAGCAAAATAGTCATGGATTTGCAGTCAATGTCCATCCTCTTAAAGTCTTCATCAGAGTAGTCTTCAACGGCTTTCTCAATCATGGCACCATTACTAGCTGGGAATTCCACCGTTGGTTGGTATGGACCACGAGTAACTGATCTCCACATGCGGCTGCCTTGAAACTTGATAAAGCCTTCAATACGTTTGCACCAGGTTCCAAAGTCATCAGGAGTTATGATAGGAGCCTTGGTCATGGTTCCCATCTCAGACTCAAAAAATTTCTAGTAAAGAGCCATTTGAGTGAAATGAGTGAGTGTGAAGAAAGCAAGGGTGATTTGGGATGGTATGATCTCACAATCAAGAGCCTAAAAAGCTCTGATACCAATTACAGGATCGGTGTTTGTCTCACAACAAAAGATAATCTCACAAACTCACTTAAAGTCACTCAGGGTTGATGAAGAAGAATCTCTACTAAGTTCACAAGTAATATAATAAGTTAATGAGAACACAAGAGTGGTTTTCAAGATACTTGTATATATTACTTCTCAACTTAGTATTACAAGACTCTTACAAGCATGGTTACTTAAGTTACAATGAGAAACTATATATACTACTATCTACATCCTGTTATACTTAGAAACTAGCTGGAATCTACGACTAGACAAATACAACATTGCTAGAAGTAAAGTATCTAAGATAAAATAATATCCTAGATAAGGTAGTCATGATAGGTCCATGACTTACCTTTTGTCACCAACTAAAAGTGGCAACTGTACAAGCTGATAATAGGTGAGCAGTGTTTTAAATTATGGTCAACTACATGGGCGTGGGAAAGCACCATGCATATATCAGAGTTTGCAGCGGACTG
The DNA here is from genome assembly GCA_025506505.1 of Flaveria sonorensis. NCBI lineage: Eukaryota > Viridiplantae > Streptophyta > Magnoliopsida > Asterales > Asteraceae > Flaveria > Flaveria sonorensis. The sequence goes on from CM046429.1 coordinate 50,351,175, forward strand.
TCAATACTTATGTCCAATGGTTCATAGTCGGTTCTTCCGAGGCTAAATGGCTTCGGAGGAATAAGTTCTTTCGAGGCCATTTATACTTTGAAAGAATCAACTTCTTCCGAGTCTTCTGCAAGTCTTCAGGACTTTATTCTTTGGAAGACTTTGTATTTAAGATCTTCTAAGTTGTATACTTCGGAAGGAGACTACTTAGACTCGGAAGACTGAGTTCTTTCTTTGGAATTTCTTCATACTTTGAGCTTCAGAAGATCTTTGACTTGTCATCGGAAGAGCAGCTTTTTCTTCAGAAGGCCACTTCAATTGTACATCAAAATCTTCTAAGTGTTGTTTTGGTTGCACCAGCCTCATAAGATCCAACAATAAGCATCGGTGACAATCTGGTTAATTAAATCTGGTCAATATATGTTGATTTTTATAAGTTAATATATCTTAACTGAAAATATTATTGGTGATGAAAAATAATTATTATTGTTATTAACCTTGATCTCATAAAATTAAGACTTTATAAATATTGCCTTGATGCAACGTACAGTCCGTTGCATGCTGTGTTAAACCATGTATATTTTTATTCTTGACTTTTGTTCACTATTTTTAAATGTTATGAACCCTTGGAAAGCCTCAAATTAATACTCTAATTTTATAGAAAATTTTTGCGTAAAAACTTGAATGTTTAAAATTTTTACAAAAACAATTAACAAGACCGACACCCGTCTTACACAAGGTGGCATCCCACTTGGGGACCCACCAGTCAATTTATAAACTTAATTATATGATTAGCTTAATCTAATCACAATTAATCATTACTATTTATACCCAACACTACACTCCACCTTTTACACAGACTCCACCACCAGTCTCTCTCTACTCTCTCTCTTCTCTCCCTCTCCTCCCTACCTACAGCCGAACCATCCCACCATCATCATCTCCATTTTCTTCATTTCAAGATTAAAAAAAGCTTTGATTTCTTGATTTCAAGGATCTCTTAGTGAGTTTGGTGCAAGAATTTGCATAAATCCAACTCTAAGGAGAAGAAATCTTCAAGGAAATCATTCTTGAATCTTCAAATTTGTTCTTCTTAGGTATGAACATTTCATCTTTTATCTCATGCAACATGACTTTTAGATGATTGTAACAAAAATGGTTCACCTAGAACTAGACTTTTTCTTGAAATCCAAGCTTCCAACAAATGGTTTTAAAACAAGAAAAAAATGGGTTGTAAAAGAAGGTATATGTGTGTGTGTAAACGTGTATGTGTTTGTGTGTGTTTGATGTTGATGATTTTGGAATTTCCTTTACATTTTATTGATTTCTCTTGCATGTAAGATGATCAAACTTTGATTTGTGTTTAGGAACATCATAAGAAACCCATCTTCAAAGGAGTTTACCAAAATGATGAAAATGTGTGATACATGAATGTATGTGTACATGATGTTCTTAAACTCATCTCTCGTTTTTATTTCATAAATGATTGAGATGATCCATGAATGATGGTGATCATGATCTGAAATCTAGTGATTTTTAAAGTGTGTTTTGTTAAAATGAAAATTCATAACACAAGATAATGATTTGGATTATATATGTATGTATAAAATCATGTATATGTATGTATGTATGGTTGACACTTTTGATAGTGATTTGTTCTTGATTTATGAGTTCAGAGATGATTGAAATGATTCATGTATACGGTGATCATAATCTGAAAACTTTGAGATTTTTATTCACTTTTGATTTAAAGAAAATATAAAAACAAGTTAGAAATAATGGTAATCAAGTATGGAGAAGGATCTTTGTAAAATATGGAGAAATAAGTTTAAAACATGTTAAATATAAGTTAAAAGCTAGTAATCTTACTGAAAATAAAATTTTTGATGATTGGGTTTAATCTCGTAAACGTTTTACGTTTAAAAACACGTTGAAAACAGTGTTTTCGTGTCTAAAACAAGCATTTTCATACAAATCCGGTTTTGGACAGAAAATAATATTGTGTTTTAAGTTAAAACTTATGTTTTCAAGTATATAACAAATCCATAGCAAGCATGGTCTTCGGTGATGACTTTATAGGCGCAAAAAAACCGAAAACCAACAATATCGGGTTAAAAATAATGGACTGTTTCAGAACTAATATTTAACAAAATATTTCAGAATATTTTGGTATAAAAGAATCTTTTTAAAGCATGTATAATGGTCATAAGGTGTATATGGGTTGATGTACAGTTTATGCGCGTAAACCCGTGCGGTTTTGGGTTAAAAATCACCGTATACGGGTGAAATTTGGGTTAAATATAATAGAACATACTTTTATGATAAGACTTGTCTAAAAATAAATTTATATATGTTTTACTGCAGGAAATTAATTATTTTTTAAAAAGATTAACCAATATTGATTTATGTCAAATAAAGTAATATTTATAAAAAGATTATAAAATAAGAAATAGTTTCCTTAACAAGAACAAGATTATAAATATGTCTCACAATTAGTCTTAAATAAAATAATATTATAAATTAATATTTATTTATTTATTTAATTAATTATTTATTTATTTAATACATGACTTAGTAAATTTTATGGTTATGTTTTATTTTATATATTTTTATGTGTTTATTTTGAGTGTTGCTATGTGGTTGTCATTTAAGGGTTAAATGGTATATTTAATAAATTAATATTTGTCACTTATAACATAAATTACTAAGCTAAACCAAAAGTCACCAATGGGTCTTTTAAAAATGGATTTCAAGACAAGTCTAGTAAGTTGGGTAAACAACTTACGTATTAGACTTATTACTCGACAATTAATAGATTCTTCGTGTTTAGGGCATTAATTGATTGTCTATTTCCCGGGCTCGATTTTTGCTAGACCATCTTCTTGTCATATTTTAAGGTGAGTTTTCACAGTCCCTATTTTTAAATAACGTTTTATTTAACTATTTTAAATGAAAAATATGATAACGTTTTATGTGTGATATGATTTAATTATAAAATACTGCGTGATCTTTATGATGGCCTTGAGTTGTTTTATTATTTTGCACACTGCCCTCTTCTATAATCATTAACCCTAGGAGGGCCACATGATATATTGGTAGATCTATTGGCTTTGACAACCGTTTCTCATGATCAGTAGCGCCGATCGGTTTATACGGAGCGAATATATGTTGAAAGTATTTGAGGGACTTTGTGTCTTGGTTTGATTATGGGGCTCTTGGTTGCGATCATAGTTAGTGGACCTAGCTAGTCCTTGACGATCCAGGGGTTGATTCTAGGATAATCATATCATTTTGTAAAAGGAAATTATGATAACCTTTGTATATAAACCTGTGAACTCACCAGCTTTTTGCTTATAAACTTTTGGGCATGTTTTTCAGGTGATTATGTATGCATAGCAATGAAAAGGGTTTGACGGCAAACTTATCAAGTTTGGATACCATTTTTGGGACCCAAATTCCGTTGCCGATTGAAACCTTTTGTTAACGTTTAAAAATAATATTATGTTATTACCATTTAAATTTTCAAGGTAAGACTTCTGTTTGGATCAATGTAATAACATTTTATAATAATATTTGACTTTGGTATCCATGATTTGTTTGCTTGATAATTGTTGGAAACAATCCAACTTCCATTATCTCTGTCACACGCGTGATCTTCTGGTGCGCTTTTCGGAGTGTGACATAAGTTTTTCTTGATAAGTGTGCCGATATGGTAGGTGATACTCAATCACCAGAACTAAATTTCACTAATTCAGATCTGTTAAACCAACTTGCTATGATTCCTCAACTGAGAATCCACAAGTCCCACCCCACAACAAACATCATTGGAGATGTTGAGACTCGGGTGAGAACAAGAGAACAAATCCATGATAAAAATTTATGTTTGTACTCGTGTTTCTTGTCCCAGATTGAGCCAAAGAAAGTTTATAAAGCTTTGAAAGATGAAAGCAGGTTGCAGCAATGCAGGAGGAGCAGCTTTAATTCAAAAGACAAAAGGTTTGGAACCTATGCCCTCTTCCTCATGGGAAGACACCAATAGGTACCAAGTGGGTTTTTAGAAATAAGAAGGATGATAGAGGACTTGTCATCAAGAACGAGGCAAGACTAGTTGTTCAAGGGTACACTTAAGAGGAAGGGATTGACTAAACAGATGTTTTTGCTCCCGTGGCAAGACTTGAAGTTGTTAGAATATTCCTTACTTTAACTCCATTCAAGGATTTCAAGGTCTACCAACTTGATGTCAAGTGTGCATTTTATATGGAGTGATAGATGAGGAAGTGTTTGTCAAGCAACCACCTGGCTTTGCAGACTCAGATTATCCTGACTATGTCTACAAGCTTGACAAAGATCCTTATGGGTTACATCAAGCTCCAAGGAAGCGGTATGAGACATAGTCACAGTACCTAGTTGAACATGGCTACAAAAGAGGTACTATTGATAGCACACTCTTCATCAAGAGAAAAGCAAATGACTTGATGCTGGTTCAAGTTTATATTGATGACATCATTTTTTGCTCAACTAATGAAAGACTCTGTAAAGAGTTTGAAAGGCTGATGAAGAACAGGTTTGAAATTAATGCCAATGGGGAACTCAATTTCTTTCTAAGAATTCAAGTGAAGCAAGTTGACAATGGCATCTTCATAAACCTGTCAAAGTATGAGTTAGGTCTAGATCCTTTGTAAAGGTTTAGATGATAAATCAACTCTTGTAATAACTCAATGTAATTCTCTTTTAATAACATAATGTACTGCACGAATTATATGTTAACCCATATTATTGTGTTTTCTGGTTTATATGTCATTGCAGAAAACATCAGACTTGGTAAATTTGGAAAATTAACCAAGTGTTAGAACAACTGCGGATGAACAATTTTGTTCTTCCGTGGATGTTCTCGGGGCATAACTAAAGTCTGTGCTTTCGTAAATCTCCTACGAAAGAACAACAAATGCTAAACAAATCCAAGATCAAGTGGAGCTACTGGAGAGCTTGCTGCTGAAGAAGTACAAGAACTCCTGCGGAAGCACAACCACTGAAGAACAAATGTTGAAGACCAAGTGTTGCTGCGAAAGACCCATTGCTACGGAAGAAGAACTTCCTACGGAAGACAAATTCCTATGGAAGATCAAAAAGTCAACATGTTAAAGCAACATCATCAAATCAATGACAGCAGAAGATATTGAAGTCAAGTGAATATTCCACGTCACATTAACAACATTCTTTTGTAATTTACAATTTCCAATGTAAATTGTGAACTCCTATGCTGATAAACAAGGCAAGGATGCACACATATAGAAACAGAATAGCAAAACAGAATAGTAAGATATTATTAAGAAAATAGGAACAGAATAAAGAGAGATTGAGAGATATCGATACTCAAATAGGTGTATATATTGATAGAAATGATATCAATCAATCAATCAATCATTCAAGAACAACAATATAGCAATCATAAGAACATCAAGAGCGTCAACATCAATTGTAATTGGTTCGTTGTGAGTGAAAAGCAATTGAAAATTATCTTTGTGTTACATTATTACATTGTGTTTTCAAGTTGTTTTATTTTGTTCATCAATTTCAATTAATAAACAATCCATTAAACAACAAGTATTGATAGTTCCGCGATCATTACTTGTTAAAATCAAATTGATAATTCCTGCATCGATCCTTGGATTCACAGGTGGTATCAGAGCTAAGTGCTCATTGATCTAGATCAATTGATCAATTAGTTTGATTTGTTTAATTGGTGTTTATTTTAAACAGGTTTGTTAATTTTTGATAATTAGCATAGTTAATTAAGATGAGCAATTCTGTGGTTGGGGCTTATCAAGCTCCGAAGTTGGAGAACAAATCTAATTTCAAAACATGGAAAATCAGATTCAGGAATCATGTTATTATGGGTGTTATCACTGAAGGTCCTTATATTCCACCTGCTTTAGGACCTGATTACAAAGATAATAATCAGCCCATATGTCTGAAAAATCTATCACCTGATGATGCCAAGAAAGTCAAAGTTGATATTAAGGCCTATAGTATGCTTACTATGGCTTTACCTGAAGACCTACTGATCAGGTGTGAAGCATACAAAATTGCTAACTCATTATGGAAAATTCTTCACACTTTGTGTGAGGGAAGTGATGAGATTAGAAGTATCAAGAAGGATACCCTGCGTTCATAATATGAAACATTCCATCATATTTAGGGTGAATCCATCCCTCAACAACTCCACAGGTGTATGCAACTTGTTACAAAGATGAATATCTTTGAACTGAAGTACAGCAATGAGGAGTTAAATAAAAAGATGCTTCATTCATTACCAGAAAGTTGGACTCACACTATGTCTATGTTCAAGAATACTCTTGATCTAAAGTCAATTCGGTTAGACACTTTGGTTGCAAAAGTGGAAGCTTTGGATTTGGGTGAGAAAACCAGAAACAAGAGTGTTAAAGCACATATAGCACCATACCAATTCAAAGAATCTAAGGGTGTTGGAAATGCCTTTGTCTCTAATGATGATTAAGGTAACTCTTATGTTGAGAGTGACAATGAAGAGGAAACTGGCTTCTATGCTGCCAAGCCCTCTAAATTGAACTCTCAAAACAATAAAAACAAAAAAGCAAAAGGAAGGCTGATGACTCCAAACCAATAAAACCGGCAATCAAATAGAACCAATCACTATGGTTCTGGAATCAGAAGAATAGAAGGCAACCTTTGTAGCTTTCAAGCTTACTTGGGAAGTACCTTGACTCCTGCCCACTTCTGTCAGCAAGACCTTGAAGAACTTCATCCTGATGAAGTGGAATAGATGGATCTACAATGACAAATGGCCATGATTGCTTACAAGGCCAAGATGTACATGAGAAGGAACAAAGGACTATCTATTGCAGGAAAAAACAAAAATTGGTGTTGACAAATCAAAAGTGAGGTGTTACAATGCAAACTGTATGGACACTTCTCAAGGGAATGCAACAACAATCAGCAATCCACAACAGACACAAGACAAGAAAATTAGAGAAGCTTGAAGCAACCTCAGCTAACAAACTCATCCCCACCAGCCACAGGTTCTTCAACATGTACTAGTAACTCTAAAGAAACTGGTTTGATTATTTTGTAGGATGGAACTTGTGATTGGAGCATGTATAAGAAGGAAGTGCAAGAGGAAAATCAAGCACTGATGGCAAACTTGGAAACCAAAGTTCCTCCAATGGCCAGAGAGGTAAGAGAAAGGTTATGTTCTTCCTTATGTGTTGATGAGGTTGAAAGATATAGGGTTCATGCTCAACAATTGGCTAATAAAGTCAAAGAAACTAAGCTTTTAAATGAATCTCATGTAAGAGAACATAAACTTTATCAGGTCAACAAAAGGATTTAGATAAACTTGTTTCTGAAAATTATAATCTGAAAGCACAAGTTGAGCATCTGACCACCTCTTTAACAAAGTCCATGTCTGATCATGCTTCTACTGAAGTGAAACTTCAGAAGTTCCAACTATAATCACAGCAATATGAGAAACTTTTGAGTTCTCATATTGAATCAAAGAACAGGTTTGGATTGGGATTTCATGCTATTGAACCACTAATAAATGATAACTACACCACTCTACCTGAATCCATGACCAACAGTCTATCAAATCATTTTGTGTCTAACAGCAAAACTGAGTCAAAAGTTGAAAATAATGAATTGGTAAATGATGAAGATACTGAAGTTAGTGAAATTGATTCATCTGAATCAAAATTTTCAAAAAAAAAATGAATCAAAATTGACTTTGATGACTGTGATGATCTGGATGAAGTTGATGAGCCTAATGAACAAGAAAGTGCTGGTTTGGGTAAGGGTAAAAATGTAATATTTGAACCAATAATTCCTAAAGTACTTGATGAAATCAAGCTACCTTATCCCCCAAAACAAAGAAATTTATTGAAGACCATCTACACAAGAATTGGTCAGCTGAATGAAGGGATTCAGGAGCTCAACAAAAAGCATAACAGTCAACCAGCAACAAGAACTACGGAGGAAGAAAAGAAAAAAACCTCCGCAGGACATCTATGGAAGAAGAAGATAGGTACTCACACATCCGTAGAAAAGAAAAAGATAAAAGTTCCAAAGTCAACATCCGTAGAAGATCTACGAAAGAAGACAAAACAGTCTTCCGTAGAAAATCTGCGAAAGAAGAAATCATCAGAACCAAAACAGTCATCCGTAGAAGATCTATGAAAGGAGGAAAACACCTGCTGATTCAACTGCTAACCGGAAAGGTACAACAAAAAAGAAGATCTTCAGCAGCTAAGTCTGAAAAAGAATTAAAGCAGCAAAAGAAGACACTGATAAAGAAACAGACAAAGATACAAGCTGACTCTGATAGTGAAGATGAAGAGATGTATTGCAAATGGTTGATATGCACAACCACATCACATAAGAATGCTACTTCAGCAGTTATTGCTCCATATGCAACATGAACAATCATATGACTTCTGATTGTTACTTTAACAAGTATTGTGCCATATGCAACAAGAACAAATTATACTCAAGAATGCTTCTTCAAACAAAAAGAACAAAACAAAGATTTCCAAGAAGCAAAAGTTGAGATAGCTAAATCAGATTCACAATCTTCTAAGAATGATGAATCAAAGCCTAAAAGCAAAAGAAGCAGCAACCAAAGCAGAAGATCTCAAAGACAAAGCCAACATCTGCTGATGATCAGCAAAGAAAAAGAAGGAGAAGCAACAATATCAAAGCAAGACTCCTCATAAGAAGGTAGTGTTACAGGAAGATGAAGCCTTCTTTGATCACTTTGAAAAGGGTAATCATGTACCTCAATCAAAAACAAAAGATGCTGAAACTTTTTCTAACAAAGCATCATCTTCAAGTTTGAAGACAAAGGTACTCAAAAAAGAAGTGACAGATGAAGTAACTGTGAATCAAGATCAAAGTGCATCAAGTTTATCTTCAACAGAATCATCATCAACCCAAATAGAACATAATGAATCAATTGGGGCTAAAAACAATCTTGAGACATCTAGGCTCATTCATGATAGAGTAACTATTCTAGATAACAATGGCAAGCCTAAGAGCATTAAGGCTTAGGCTCCATTTTCTAATTGATTTCATTATTTTGCAGGATCATCAATGGAGGACTGACAATAAGTGGTATGTAATAGTGGTTGTTCCAGGCATATGACAGGAAACTGTTCTCTCCTCCATGACTTCAAACATAAAAATGCTTCATATGTAGCATTTGGTGGGGATAAGAAGGGAGGTAAAATTGTAGGTGAAGGAATGGTAACAAAAGGAGTACTCAAGTTTGAGAAAGTTAATTTTTGTGAAAATTTACAATACAATTTACTCAGTGTATCTCAAATTTGTGATTAAAATTATACCACCTTATTTGATAACTCTTTCTGTTACATTCTTAAGAAAGGTTTTCAAGTTCCAATAGATTGGACCCTTCTTAAAGCACCAAGAAAAGGAAACACTTATGTTTTGGATATGAATAACACATCTATGACAAGCAATGAAACCTGCCTAATCTCTAAGTCATCAGAAGATGAATCACAACTATGGCATAGAAGGATGGTTCATTCTAACATGAAGAACTTGAATAAGTTGGTCAAACATGACTTAGTCATTGGCCTTCCCAAGAAAGAATTTTATTGTTCTAATCATTGTTCATCATGTTATAAAGGGAAACAACATAGGGTGTCACATAAGTCCAAAACAATCAACACAAACACAACACCACTCAAACTACTACACATGGATCTTTTTGGTCCAACCAATGACTAAGCATTAGTAAAAGGCAATATTGTTTGGTTATTGTTGATGATTTCACTAGATTCACATGGGTCTTTTTCTAAAACATAAAAGTGAAACATCATAAAATTTAATGGAGTTTATCACTAAGATTGAAAACCAACTTGATTTAAAGATCAAAATGTTAAGAAGTGATAATGGAACTGAATTGTCAATCATGTTTTAGATTCCTTTTGCAGGGATAAAGGAATAGCCAGACAATTCAGTGCACCAAGAATTCCACAACAAAATGGAGTTGTTGAAAGGAGAAACAGGACTCTAATTGAAGCATCAAGAACAATGCTAGCTGATTCACAGTTGCCTATCATATTTTGGGTAGAAGCAGTAGTGAACACAACATGCAATGTTGAAAACAGAACTTTAATTGTCAAAGAACATAATAAAACACCTTATGAACTTTTTTTTTTTAAAAAACAACCTTTTATAGGATATCTTAGAGCTTTTGGGTGTCATGTGTCAATTTTAACACCAAAGATCAATTAGGAAGTTTGATGAAAAAGCTTATGATGGTTCTTTGTTGGTTACTCATCAACACCTAAATCATATAGACTACACATTCCTCATCACAATATTGTAGAGGAAACACCTAATGTACCTTTTGATGAATCCTTATTTCCAAAATCTGTAAAAGGTTCATCTTGGTTGTTGATATAGATGCATTAACAAATTCATTTAACTCTGGTTATTTGAATGTTACAGGTCTGCAGATACATGTTATCCTTATGTACCTCCAAATTTGGGTGAAGTGTCATTATCAGCTGTCCTCCAAGATTACCCCAGACACATGCTTCAAATGTTGCTTATCCAGGCCCTTCATCTCAAACAAGAAATGAAAATACTGATGGACATGGAATTTTAACTTCAGCAGAAGTCAACAATGCATCCATAGAAGTTCCTTACACAAGCATAGATGTTCCATCTACTTCGGGAGATGCTTATTGCCTTCAACTAAAGTTCCAAACTTTCAGAAAACATTCCAACATTCACCTCTGCAGATCAACAAATTCCTACATCTGTAGTTATTCCTGTAGCTGCTACGGAAGTTGTAACTACATCTGCGGAAACACAAAATCATGAAGATGGAGTTCATTCGGCATTAAGGCCAAAATGATGAGGATCTTAATCACTTTGTTGATTCTCCATCTCAGCTGGGTCCATCTCCATCAACCAACGTTACCAACTTGGAATCATCCATTCCAGTTGAATCAGTACCAACAACAAGAATTCATAAGTATCATCCTATTGAAAACATTGTTCGTGATCTTACTAAAAGAACCACAAGAAGTAAAGGGAGAGCTTCTAATATATGTCTATTCTCCTGTTTTCTTTCATAAGTTGTTCCAGCCAACATAACTGCAGCATTGAAAGACAACGGCTGGATTCAAGCAATGCAAGAAGAACTTTAGCAATTCAAAAACAAAAGTCTGGAATCTAGTGATCTTCCTAAAGGCCAATATCCAATTGGCACAAGGTGGCTTTTCAAGAACAAACTAGATGACAGAGGTATCATTGCGAGAAATAAAGGAAGGCTGATATAGCACAAGGCTATACTCAAGAAGAAGGGATAGACTATGATGAAGTTTTTGCTCCTGTTGCCAGGATTAAAGCCATTAGAGTCTTTCTAGCCTATGCATCACATAAAAATTCACAATTTACCAGATGGATCTAAAATGTGCCTTCTATATGGTAAAATTGATGAAGAAGTCTATGTTGCCCAACCACCAGGCTTTGAAGACCCTAATTATCCACATAGGGTATACAAGCTTGACAAAGCTTTGTATGGTCTTCATCAGGCCCTAAGAAAATGGTATGAAACATTGTCATCCTTCTTACTCAAGCATGGTTACAAAAGGGGCACAATTGATTAGACTCTCTTCCTAAAACACGATCATCAAGATCTCTTAGTTGTCCAGGTCTATCTGGATGATATCATCTTTGGATCAACAAGCAAAGATTGTGTGAAGAGTTTGAATGTTTGATGAAATCTGAGTTTCAAATGAGTTCCTTGGGATAATTAACATTTTTCCTTGGTTTGCAAATTCATCAGAAACCAGATGGCATTTTCTTCAATCAGGAAAAGTATGTGAATCAAATCTTGAAGAAGTACAACCTTGCTGATTCAGCTTCATGCAAAACACCAGCATCAACAATTGATAAGATTGTACCTGATCCTAAAAGGAAATCAAATGATCAAAGATTATATAGATCTATGATAGGATCTTTAATGTACTTAATTGCTAGCAGAAATGACATAAAGTTTGCTGTGCGTGTTTGTGCTAGGTACCAATCAGACCCCAAGGAGTCACATATGAATGCAGTGAAGAGGATATTCAGATACCTCAAGGGAAGCCAGCTCTAGGACTTTGGTATCCCAAAGAAGGAGAATTCAACCTCTACTCATATTCTGATAGTGACTTTGGAGGGTGTAACAACAACAGAAAATCCACAACTGGTGGATGCCAATTCATAGGACCAAGACTTGTTTCTTGCCAGTACAAAAAGCAAACAAATGTATCAGTATCCACAGCTGAGGCTAAGTACATTGTTGCTTCAGCTGGTTGCTCTCAAGTTCTATGGTTACAAAACCAATTACTTGATTATGGTTACAACTTTCTTCAAACACCAATACATATTGATAACTCAGCTGCTGTTCATCACTGCTAATCCAGTGCAACATAGTAAAATAAAGCACATAGAAATTAGATATCATTTTTTAAGAGATTGCTCAGAAAAAGGTTTAATCAAGTTGATTAAAGTGGATACAACAAATCACCTAGCTGATTTATTCAGTAAAGCCTTTGACTCAGTGAGATTTAATTTCTTAATTGAGTCCTTAGGCATATCAACTTAGATAAATAATCAACATAAAGAAAAGCATGATTTGTCCTTAAAATTTTTAATATGAAAAAGCCAAAAACATTCATAAATCATATAAAATTCCAAAAATATTGTCTTAGTTTCATGTTTTCTTGAATAAGCAGTTCATATCATAGGAAATGATAGTACACTATACCTTGGCTTAATTTCCTGAATTTTATCACACAGTAAAGACTTATCAGATGTGATCTGATATGTGAGTAGGTTCAGCTTGAGTGGAAACTATACAAGTTCATGCATAACATAATGCCAAGGTGACTAATTATGGACAATTCATTTTGAGGAACAAACAAGTAAGTCTTATCCTGTTATGATCAACTTATTCACCTAAGCACACTATGTTGTGACACTTTATAACCTCTATCTTTGCACATCATGGACCCTTTGTTTGTGTAAACAAAGACCTGGGTTCATAGGCACCTCTGTTTTACATAAGTAAAGACCTGGTGTCTTGTGATGATGATCAAAAAGATTCCAAAAAGGAACAGCTCTAAAAGAATCCAATGTGATCAAATGTATATTAATTCAGAGCTTACAAATCATATCAGCATTAATAAGATTTCAAAGAAATCTTAAGATAGAGCTTATAACTTAAAGAACATAGTTTAAGTGTGAAAAAGTGATAAATTGACTCACAAATGGAGGACAAACTCTAATATGAATTGAATATGGAGTCCATATTTGCCTATCTTTCATTAGTACCAAAACATGATAAACAGCATGAAAGTTGAAACTACACTCTTGCTTGAATTTATGTGGATCATAACACTTGCAATCAGCACTAGATCTATGTATTCTATCATCAAACAAAACTGGTTCAGGAAGTTGCTTAGTGTCATAGTATGATCCCATTGTATGATGCAAATGCTGTAAATAGTTTTTGTTCTTTTCTTTGAAAATAAGTTGGACAGATAATTGCTTTTCATGCTATTCTCTTAATAAATTTTTGATAAATGCATAAGTTCATCATTAATCATAAATTTAGGGGGAGTAGTAATCAGCATGAAAATCTGAGTATCAAATGTGTTTTATTTTTAAATGAAGAAAGTTAGAACCTGAGCACTAACTTGGTTGCAGGATATCTAAAGTTTTTAACTAAATATCTATTTTGCACATTTGCCATGAAGCAGAGTTAACAAGATCAACAACAAACAACAAATGATTTAACAATATGTTAGTATCATATATCATAAACATTTGCTTGGAAGAAATTATTATCAAAAATAACTTCGGGAAGAAAACAAAAAATTTGTTTCGGAAGAAATTTTTTATCAAAATTAACTTCGGAAGAAAAACAAACATTTGCCTCGGAAGAAAATTTTACCTTCAGAAGAATCAACAGAACATAAATTTTGTCTTCCGTAGATGTGCTGCGGAAGAATAAAATTAAAACAAATCAAAAAGGAAGGTTTTGCCTTTCGGAAGAGTAAACTTGTGGATAACCACGAAAGGGTAATTAGGGTTAAGGGTCCCACAACAATAAATAAAAGGTTTTAATAGTATTCGAGGGAGTATAAATGATAATCCGACCGTTGTCATTTTTATTCACTTTTTCAGAACCCCTTTTCAGACCTAAAAAAACTCACTCAAACCAAAAACCCCTTTCTCCACCAACATTCAAATCTTTCATACCACAATAATCTTCACCTAAATCACCACTCCAACAACATCAATATGGCTAATCATTTTGCTAAAGATCATAATGTCTGTGCGTTTCTTAATCCAGAGGGTTCAGTAGCCGATGGGTGTCGGGATATTATCAGATATTTGAGACGATCAAGATTGTACTATGCTTTATCTGCAGACCCTGTTATCTATCAAGATCACATAATCGATTTCTGGAACTCAGCACGAATTAAGGAGGAGTAGGATGAAAAGGTGATTTATGCTACAATCATAAATGAAGAGCTAAGAGTGGATGAACGAACAATAAGGAGGGTGCTGGAGTTAGAAGAAGAAGTGAAGAAGGACACCCTGACATATTTGACCATTAATAAATTCAAAAAGTTTTTCAACTGATGGGATATGATGGTGATTATAAAAATGGTAAAATCAAGAAGGGAAGGTTGTGTAAGCCGTATAGATTTCTATGCCACACTTATCTGAAGTGTATGTCCAACAGGAAGTCAGGGTTGGACAGATTTTCAAGACATATCTCCTCTGGAATCATTGGTATATTTGAAGGAAGGACATATAACTATTCTAAGTACATTCTTGGATGTTTATGTTACCATATCAGGGTGGAGAAGGAAAATAAGATGTATATGTTCCTAAGGTTCCTTCAGCTAATCATAATGAAACTATGCCCAATGTTGATAGAGAAGGTGATGTCTTTGTCCAAACTCACCTGGGAAGATCTGTACTTAACAAGTTGAGTGGGCAATATCAAGGGGAAGATATGGAGATGTTCCCTCATGTGATTGATGAAATGCTATTATACTCAGGAACTCCTATTCCCTATACAACTATAAACAACCAAATTCGAGTCTTCTGATCAACCATAACAACAAACTCCACAGGATGAATCCGCTGAACCACCACATCATGAACCCAATCCTCCTTCACCACCATCCTTACCAACATACCTTTATCACCACTTGTACATCCCATCTCACACCAAGTGAGCACACTAACCACTATCTCCTTCATTGTCCCAAACATCAATGAATTCTGCTTCAACTGAAGTAGTCTCTTATGATCAACCATCATCTCAATCATCACTGCACTCTGGTGCAATAGAACCCATCTCCACCACTTCTACCAACAGAACCAACTTTCTCACCCACACCTACTGAACTGCTAAAAGCCAACTTATACTGACAACCACTCAACTTTCATAAGGATGAGCATGATGCTGTGAATGAAGGCACTACAGAGGAGATTTGTTTAGATGTAGAGGGGGAGAAGGATGAAGAGTTGAACAACAAGCTGAGACTGATAGTCATTTTGTTGATATCACTGCTTACAATAAGAATGATTTAAGAGATAAAGATAAATGTAAAAAAGAGTTTCTTGGTGGCAAAATACAATAATCTTATCATAAAAGCAATAAAAATTTAGATAAGTTAAGAAAAATAAAAGGGGAGATGATTGAGAAAGACAAGGCAATAGCAGCTAAAGATGCAACAATCAAGAAGTTGAAAGAAGAGATAGAAACAAACAATGATGTGATTGACTGGATGGATGAGGTTGTGACTGAGTCATGTGAATCTCTTGAGAAAGAGAAACAAGAAAAAGAAAAGGTCATGTCTGAGCTGAACAAGTCATTGAAAACTATCTCTCATCAGTCAATGTTGCTGAAAGTTAAAGATGATAATATAGAGACTTGAAGAAGAAAAATTATCTGATCAAGAGATGGGTAGTCAAAAAGAACACTCAAGGAAGCTGATATTCCATTGTTGAAACCAAAGGAACCAACAATCATGTACAACAGGAAGAGAAAGTACTTGGGAAAAGTTCAAGAAGATGTGATTGAACTTGGAGACACCCCCAAAAGACAAAAACAATATCTCCAAAGCACACACTGTCAATTGAACACATTAAAGTAGATAGTGATGATGAGTGGGGAAGAAATTAACAAAAGAAGAGCCTGCTGAAGCTGCTAAGAAGCAAAGTCTGATGACTTGCTATCAACTGAAGACATCGTTAAAGAAAGA
This sequence comes from Flaveria sonorensis, assembly GCA_025506505.1. Lineage (NCBI taxonomy): Eukaryota > Viridiplantae > Streptophyta > Magnoliopsida > Asterales > Asteraceae > Flaveria > Flaveria sonorensis. The sequence continues at coordinate 50,367,503 of CM046429.1, forward strand.
GCACAATCTTTCATGTTTATGGACTTGATAAACAATGGCTTTCCTTATGATATGGTGAAAGAATGAACATGTCTGAAATGATTCAAGTTTTGAAAGAGTTTGATGCTGCAAGGCTAATGCTGCCGGTATGCAATTATGAAACATTCTCAAAATACAAAGAAATAGAAAGATAAGGAATGAACTGGGCCATTACGACACAAAGAAGCTGACCATGTACAACATGACTTGTTGGTTACAAGTCATGACTATGAGCATCATGAGCTTAAAGAAAGAACAATGAGTAAATTGAGAGCAATGATGGAGAATTAATGAAGGTGAGCTAGACACAAGTGTAAGATTCAGGACTGGGGCTCCCAATCTGTACAAACAACAAGCAAAACAAAATCCTGCTGAGCCAATAGTAGTGAGAGCAGAGACATGTACAAGGTAAAAGAAAAGTTGATTAGAGAGCCAAGGGAGGTGATACCAACAAAATATGGCCATTGGGAACTACTGTGAGGGAGTAACTGAGGAAAAGACTACATTACTTCAACTCTTTGATCTGATGACCACACCTAGATTAGCTGAAGAAAATAGAATAATAGCATGGTGATTTGATGCAGAGTGGAATTGTGTCATTATAAAGAGAGCATCAGGGATGGTTCAATCCTATCCTGGATGGAGACTCTCCTCTCTCTACCTGATGTTGATCTGCAATGCCTTCAAGCCATTCTTATCACAACTATCCCATCAATCCAAGAGAAGGGATTTCTCTGGAATAGTGCCAAAAGCTCAGACATAAGTTCAAAGGGGATGTCCTAAAAGAAGTAAGAAGAGAAGATGAAAAGCAGAAGAGAAGAAGACAAAGATAGAAGAGGCCTCATACCAGTTCTTCTCAATTCATAGATGATGAATTTAACAAGAATTGACTATGAAACAAGGCAAAAGCTTCAGTCAAAACTATAGAAGGAAATCAATATTCAATCCCTATCACAGAGGTGGGTTATGTAGAAAGAACCAAAGAGCTGGTGTTGCTAAGGAATGATCCACAGAAGAAAGGATCAAGCATAAGACTGTTTGATCCAATGGAAATCAAATTGCTTCACCCAAGCTATATTTCATTCTAACATGACAAGTACTTCCAAGCTAAATGACCAAAATGCTCAAATGACCTGTGCTTGTATGTTCATATCATTCAAGTTATTGACAAGCTGTATGCTAAAGCTCACAAGAGAAGAAAATTTGAAGCGAGCCAGCTGATGGGAACAGAAGTTCAATCAATCACTGAGCTGAGAATATGAAAAACAAGATGAACTTGAAGTGGTTCAAATAATCATGTGTTGCAACACTTACCAGAAGGAGGACATCCTGGGTCTAAAATACAAGAAAATTGAAGAAAATTAAGAGGATGAAGATTAAGTACTTGTATGATGATCAGAAAAATGCAGTTGAATACTTCACAACAAGAATTTTGGGACGAATTCAAGAATTAAGAGCATTAAACCAATGATTACAAGAGTCTAAACCTATAAGGGGAGTATTGTTAGGTCTAGATCCTTTGTACAGGTTTAGATTATAAATCAACTCTTGTAATAACTCATTGCAATTCTCTTTTGATAACATAATGTACTGCAAGAATTATACGTTAACCAATATTATTATGTGTGTTGGTTTATGTGTCATTGCAAGAAACACCAGACTTGGTAAATTTGGAAAATTGACCAAGTGTTAGAACAACTGCGGATGAAAAATTTTGTTCTTCCGTAGATGTTCTCGGGGCATAACTAAAGTCTGTGCTTCTGTAGATCTCCTACGAAAGAACAACAAATAGTAAACAAATCCAAGATCAAGTGGAGCTACTGGAGAGCTTGCTGCTGAAGAAGTACAAGAACTCCTGGAAGCACAACCACTGAAGAACGAATGTTGAAGACCAAGTGTTGCTGCGAAATACCAATTGCTACGGAAGAAGAACTTCCTACGGAAGAAAAATTCCTACGGAGATCAAAAAGGCAACAAGTCAACATGTTAAAGCAATATCATCAAATCAATGACGGCAGAAGATATTGAAGTCAATCGAATATTCCACGTCACATCAACAATATTCTTTTGTAATTTACAATTTCCAATGTAAATTGTGAACTCCTATGCCGATAAACAAGGCAAGGATGCACACATATAGAAACAGAATAGCTAGATATAGCAAGAAAATAGGAACATAATAGAGAGAGATAGAGAGATATGATACTCAAATAGGTGTATATATTGATAGAAACAATATCAATCAATCAATGAATCACTCAAGAAACAACAACAATATAGCAATCATAAGAACATCAAGAGCATCAACATCAATTGTAATCAGTTCATTGTGAATGAAAAGCAATTGAAAATCATCTTTGTGGTACGTTATTACATTATGTTTTAAGTTGTTTTATTGTTCTTCTCGATTTAAATTTAAACAATCCATTAAACAGCAAGATTGATAGTTCCGCAATCGTTACTTGTTAAATCAAATTCATAATTCTGCGTCGATCTTGGATTCACAGTATGTGCAAGACATACTAACCAGATTCATCTGATTGAGTGCAAAGTAGCTAAGAAACCCATAGTCAGAAACCACTCCCTAGGACCTAACCTTAAGGGGAGTATGTTGATGAACATCTTTATAGGGCCATTATTGGGTCTCTTATGTACCTCACAGCTAGCAGGCCTGATATCATGTTTGCCATATGCATATGTGCAAGATATCAAGCCAACCGAAGATGTCATACCTGGTTCTGTCAAGAGGATTCTCAGATACCTCAAAGGAGCTCTCAAGCTGGGACTTTGGTATCCAAAGAATTCTGACAATTTCTATGCATATACAGATAGTGACTATGATAGCTGCAACATGACTGCAAAGTCTACATCAAGGGGATGTTTATTTCGTGGTGGAAGGATAGTCTCATGGTAATGCAGAACAATCTGGTGTCTGCATCAACTGCTGAAGCTGAATACATTGTGTTGCAAGCTGTTGCCTCAGGTGCTTTGGATTCAAAATTAGATGCTAGACAATGGTTTCAACTTCAAGGATCCTATCCATATAGACAACAACAGTGCTATCTCTATCACAAAGAATCCTATGCAGCACTCAAAGACAAAGACACATCAACAACAGGTATCATTTGATAAGAGATAATTTGAATAGGGATTGAATAAACTGGTCAAGTTAACACAAATGAACAATATGTTGATCTGTTCACAAAAGCTTTTAATGAACAAAGATTTAAGCATCTTGTATCAGCTATTGGGATGATTAACTTGAGTAGATTTTCTTAAATTATTTCAAGAGTCTTTTCAAATATGGTGTCTTTAAAGTTGTCTAAATTATCACTCAAATAAGCTTTGCATGGAAGAAAATTTTTCTAAATGATATTCCTTAGAATTTAAGAATTAAAGATATATTTTCGTTCAGAAGACATTAAATTGACTTCTAAAGAAAATATGTATTCAAAACTAATAACTACTTACTAAGAAATATACATTCGAAAGAAATTCTGATATATCTTCAAGTTTAAATATGCTTCTAAGTACTTATATGTTTTAAGGGATAATTTTCTTCCTAAAGCAAATAAATCTCGTAAGTTTTATATATCCTTTGAATAAACTTATGAAGTTTAATATCTTTCGAAATCAATATGTCTCGGAAGCAAAATTACTCTAAGTGTTTTTCTCCAAAGCAATTCTTGTCAAACTAAGGAATGTCTTCCAAAGTCAAATTGGCTTCGGAAGTTTTCTCAAAACTTCTAAAGACAAATTACTTTCAGAAGATTTTCAACTTCTTAGATAATTACCTTTGTAAATCCCCGGAATGTCGAAGTGAGCAACTTAGTAATAATGGGTTAAGTTGGGGGTTATTTAATAAAAAAAGGAGAATAAGAAAATGGATTATGGCCAAATTAGCTCCATGGGCAAGAATTTGATGGGTTTAAAGGGCATAAGTACTATTAAGCAACCCTAATCAGCCATCCTTCTCCTCATTTGCAACCAAAACCTAGCATTTCTAAAGAGAGTAGAGAAGAAAGTGAGGAATCAAAGGTGGGAAGCTTTGCTGGTTAGAGGATTGAAGATCTGGTGTTTGTGCTTTTAAAACACAAGAAAAGAGCAAGAAATCAGGTAAGAATCATCAACCAAACACCTCTAGATCAAAATCAGATTCTAGGGTTTTGGGTTTTGGAAAGTTGCAAAGAATAAAAAAAAGTTCACATTTTTAGTATAAATAATGTAAAAAGCTTAGATCTAATTTCATGGATGAAAAACTAAGGATTTGGACGTAAAAAGTTGAGATTTGTGTAAGGCCCCATTCCCAGAGACTCACAGTTAGACAATCACAATATTTTTCATATAAAATAAATACATTTCATAAAAAACATCAAGCGGATTAAGTTTTCAAAAATCATTCATGCATTAATATTGATGGTGCTAAATAATACATCATTGTATTTAAAAGTTACAAAAAGAATCGTTCAGTTGTATTACAAAACAACAACAATATCATTAAGCACGAATGGATGCCAGTCTTTGCCCGTAATGTAGCCTCACCCTCATGCCATCCCCAGCAACAAATTACCTGCCCAACTGAAAATGCAAAAAGTCAGCGTTGCTGAGTGAGTTCTAGTTTCACAAATAAAATACTTTACTTTTACCGAAAAACACTTACATTACTTTCGTAGTGATCACACATCATACATACAACTAGATAATATTCTTATTATCTTTCATTATCGTTCGTTTCGCACTTTTTTCATCATTATCTTTCACTTTATTGGACCTGTCATATGCTATGCCCATCATTGTGCATGAAGCAACTACCTCTGGGGGACAAGCGACAAGGGTCCGTTTTCGTACGTCTCGGATCAGTCACAAAGACTGAACCTCCCTGTGGTGAACCCTCATGGGTTAGCCAAAACGTACGTTATATAACACACAGTTAAGCTAAACAATTCTCAATGAGTTGTGGACAATCCTAAACATTTTACTTGCAAGTCTTTCATCATCCTTATGTTTCATTTTCATTATCATTAATCTTTCGCTTCGTTTATGAAAATATTTATGCATATGAGCATAAACACACCACCTAAAGTCACGTAAACTACGTAATATGGAACATAAAAAAGGCCACAAACATTCACAATGTCAACAAACATAACCACCAAAACATTTCAGGGTTAAGTCTTAAAATTTCTATTTCCCAAAAATTTCAGCATTTTTTCTAAGGCATTTATGCGTATTAACAATATGCAGGCGCATGAGTTACTATGCAGGCGCATGAGTACTATGCAGGCGCATGAGCCTTGCTTAGCGCATGAAACACTTTTCTGGGCGCATGAACTATCACTTAGGCGCATGAGAACACTTAGACTTAATGTTAGGGCATGGCGGTACCGTTTGGGGCGCATGATTAGGACTTAGGCACATGAACAATTTTCTGGGAGCATGGGTACGATTGGGGCGCATGGGTGATACTTAGGCTTTTGGGCAAAATTCTCAAGCGCATGAGCCCTATTTGGACGCATGAGAAGGGACTTAGGCGTCTGAGCAAAATTTCAGGCGCGATGCGCAGCAGTTATATTCAAACCTATA
>CM046429.1:50373203-50481402 GCA_025506505.1 Flaveria sonorensis
CACCAGTAATCTTTCTTCATATCATGATACATCTTCATAGTTCCGGGATGAATAGAGTATCGAGTCTTATGAGCTTCATCCATGATTTTCCCCTGTAGGTCTCCTTAACAAGGGATCCACATAAACCCGAAGCAGGTTCTAACTCCAAGAGTGTTCTCACCCAACTCCGAGACTAGACCTCTGATCCTTTCGGAGTTAAGGCGCTCTTATTTCAACGCCTCATCTTGGAACCCCTTGACCTGTGTCATCACATCAGGTCATCACCAACTGGTAAGCTTTAAACCTGGATTGGCTCGGTCTCTCTTTTCGGCTAAGGGCATCCGCCACTATGTTAGCCTTGCCCGGATGGTAGTGGATCTCACAATCATAATCCTTGATCAACTCTAACCACCTCCTTTGCCTCATATTGAGGTCCTTCTGCTCAAGAAGTATTTCAAGCTCTTATGGTCAGTGAAGATAGTGCACTTCATCCCGTACAAGTAGTGCCACCAAATCTTCAATGCAAAGACCATAGCCGCTAGCTCTAAGTCATGAGTAGGATAATTAGCCTCATGGATTTTCATCTGTTGGGACGCATAGGCTATAACCCTTCCCCGTTGCATCAGCACTCAAACCAAACCTGAATAAGAAGCATGTGAATAGACCACCAAGTCTTCATTCGCTTTGGGTAACGTCATGACAGGAGCTTGAGTCAATCTTGTCTTTAACTCCTCAAAAGCATTCTCTGTTCTAAACCCCATACAAACTTCACATCCTTGAGGGTCAGCTTGGTCAATGGTGAGGCTATCTTAGAAAAGTCTTGAATGAATCTCCTATAATGGCCCGCTAAACCTAAGAAACTGCGGATCTCGGATGGCATCTTTGGAGTCTTCCATTGCATCACCACCTCCACCTTTACCGGGTCTACCATGATCCCTTCGGAATTTACCACATGACCTAAAAACTGAACCTCGCGCGACCAGAAAGCGCACTTGGAGGACTTAGTTTACAGCTTCTCTCTTCTAAGTGTCTCCAATACCTCATGAATGTGACAGGCATGCTCTTCTTCGCTCTTCGAATAAATCAGGATATCATTAATAAACACAATCACTAATTTATCCAACATCGGCCAACACACCCAGTTCATCAAATTCATAAAGGCAGCTGGCGCGTTAGTTAGACCAAAAGACATAACAAGAAACTCGTAGTGTCCATAACACGTGCGAAAAGCTGTTTTAGTTATATCCTGCTCCTTCACCTTCAACTAATGGTAACCAGATCAGAGATCTATCCTCGAGAACCAACTGGCACCTTGGAGCTAATCAAATAATTCATCAATTCTTGTTAGCGGATACCGGTTCTTCACCGTCAACTTGTTTAACACATGGTAGTCGATTCACATCCTCATACTAACTTCCTTCTTTACAAACAAGACCAGAGCACCCCAGGGAGAGATACTTAGTCGAATGAACCATTTGTCTAATAACTCTTGCAACTGAACCATCAGTTCCTTCATCTCGGACGGAGCCAATCGATACGGTGCCTTGGCAACAGGTTGAGCACCAGGTATCAAATCGATCTGGAACTCGATCTCACGGTCTGGTGGCACACCTGGTAAATCCTCAGGGAACACGTCTGGAAAGTCACACAACTGGTAGGTCGGACAATTGTGGTACTGACGCATCCATATCCTTCATGTAAGCCAGGTAGGCACTACATCCACGATTCATGCACTTCTCTGCCACCACCATCGAAATCACATTCGAAACCATAGTAACTCGATCACCGTAGATCGTCATCAAACTCCCATCAGGCGCAGTCAATCGGATCATCTTCTTCCGACACAAAATATTTGCCTCATAGGCTGCTAACCAATCCATCCCTAGAACCACATCAAATCCGCCTAGGGGTATCATGAATAATTTAACAGAGAACCTATGGCGTTCCAACTCTATGTCGTAATTTTCTATCAGATCAAAAATCCTAATAGACTTACCAATGGTAGTTTCTACATCGAAGGGCTCATCAATCTTTCTACTCCTAACAGGCAACTTAGCACTGAAGGCAGCAGAAATAAAGCTCTTACTAGCACCAAAATCAAATAATACTGAGGCACAAGTTTGGTTTACTAGGATCGTACCTGACATGACATTGGGGTCCACTCTAGCCTCCTCCCAAGTCATGATGAATGCTCTAGCTTTTGCTCCCTGCCCATCCTTCAAGGTCCCTTCTTTGCCGCAGAACTTTCAGCCCTCGACTTCTTGCAATCTCTACTCGTATGCCTAGTCTCGCCATAATTGTAGCACCTCGTCACTCCACAATCCCTTGCCCTATGATCGGGCTTCCCACACTTGAAGCAGAGATTTGATCCCCACTTACATTCCTCCGCATGCTCCTTCCCACACTTGTTACACATCCTTGACCCAGTACCTGCCATCACCACCCTCCTATCATCCATTCTTACCTTTTTGCTTTTGGGGGTGAAACCACGACTGCCAAATCTTTTCCCCTTCCAATTTATGTCACCGTCACCTTTCTTATTCACCTCTACCACTGCCACCTCTCTTTCATCATACAACCTCCCTACCAGATCAACTACCGACCTAAAAGTACTTGGCCAGGCGGTGATCATGTGCCTGCGGATGTCTGTCGGCAAACCCTAAATATACCTCTAGATCTTCCTTGACACCGACGTCACCTAATCCGGCACTAGCCTTGCTATCTCATTGAACTTGGTAGTATACTGCTGGTGTGTCATGGTTCCCACCTCCAGCTGTAAGAACTCACTCTCAATCTTATCGAGCTCCCTATGAGGACAAAATTCCTCAAACACCAGCTTCTTTAGCTCATTCCACCTCATCCTCCCAATCGCCCTGCTACCCTCGGCCTGGACAATGTTGTCCCACCAGCATAAGGCCAAGTCCATAAATGAGTGGGTAGCAAACTTCACCTTCTGATCCTCTCAGCACTCGCTGATATCAAGCACCACCTCCATCTCCATCACCTATCGGTGAGCAGCAGCAGTATTACCATTTCCATCAAAAGTTGGGGGCTTGCATCTCTAGAATGCCCTGTAACTACACCCCTTGGCAGTCTCCGGCACCGCTTCCTCCTCCTCATCATCATTGGAGACAACCATCTCAGTCTCTGGTTGCTCCCCTTCACCTGAACCTCTCCCAATGCTCATCCTCCTCTCCTCCTTCTTTTTTTTTCATCCTCCCTCACAGTACGAATAACCTCGTCACCACAGATGGCAGGATCGTCTGCATGACCTGATGAACTTCCTCCACAACTGCCTCCTTCAGAGAGGCTCTCAAATTAGCACTCTCATCACCGCCTTCCTGGTGATGAAGCTCGGGCTCTGTAGGAGCCGTCTCAACAGCCTTAGCCTTGTTCCCGGTGACACGTGGCCAAGCACCACGACCACCCTGCACACCTCCTCAAAAAGCCTTCGAAGATCTACCACCCGCCATCCTCTAAACACTATAAGATTCAAACACCAACACGGTCATTCAAGGTAATAGCTCGGTTTATGTCAAGTATAGTAAGTCCCTAATTATAGTGGCCAGTTGCGATTAGCCAATTACTCTACTCTTCATCCCCAAGCATTGCCTATCCTAACTACATCAGTATCCAAATCTACTAAGAGTACACAAATCAGATAGCACATGCACATAATACGGTTAACCTTAAGAAAGTAAATTACCTGATTGCACGTAGCTACTTGGGCTGGCATCCCTCCACTCGATCCCATTCTCAGTTTTAGTTTATGTTTTGAAAATATTTACCAATTTCTCTAAACTTTGGCTATGATACCAACTTGTAAGGCCCCGTTCCCAGGAACCCCACAGTTGGTCAATCACAACCTTATTTATATAAAAACATATTAAGATTTATTAAGTAATAAAATATTGCAGTAGAATAATTCATCAAAACCATTTCATGCTTTTATAAACACATTTGCCAAGTAATACATCATTGTTTACAAGATTACAAAATATCACTTAGTTGTATTACAAAACAACATCATTATTATTGCATGAGATGGATGCCAGTCTTTGCCCGCCAAGTAGCTTCACCCTCATGCCATCCTCAGCAACAAGTTATCTGCCAACTAAAAATGCATGAAATGTCAGTGTCGCTGAGTGAGTTCTAGTGTTATATATTAAAATACTCTACCTTTAGTAAAAACCTTTTCGTTCGTGATCACACAACATACGTACAACTTGGTAATATCATTATCATCTTTCAACATTCTTTTCATTCATTTCGTACTTTCATTATTATATTTCACTTTCATCTAGACCCATGTCATATGCTATACTCCAAACATTGTGCACGAAGCTAGTACTGGGCCGAAGTCTATAAATAGACCCCTAACATTGTGCACAAAGCTGACTCCAGTACTGGGGCAAGCGACAAGGGTCTTGTTTCGTACATATTGGTCAATCACAAGGATTGACCCCTGTGCACATCCTCATGGGTTAGCTAAACCGCACACTGTTGAGCTAACAACCCCTTAATGAGTTGTGAACCTTCTTTCAGTTGCTTGCAAGACTTTACATTTTTCATTAGGTTCCACTTAATGTCTTTCACTTTCATTATATAATACTTTACGTATAAGAGCATTAACACACCACGTAAAGTCACATAATAATACGTAATAAGGAACATCAATAACAGGCCACAACATGCATAAAAAGAACAAACACAACCCACCAAAACATTCCAGAGCTTAATCATAAATTTCCATTTTCCCAAAATTTTAGAAAAATTCTAAGTCAACTTAGGCGCATGAGCACTATGTAGGCGCATGGGCACTATGCAAGCGCATGAATAGTTGGGCGCATGGGAACACTTGGGCGCATGGGGAAAAACATAGGCGCATGGGTACTATGTAGGCGCATGAGCACTATGCAGGCGCATGGATACTTGGGCGTATGGGAAACTTAGGCGCATGAGCAACACTTAGGCGTATGGGCCAAAAACTTAGGCGCATGGGAACTATGTAGGCTCATGAGTACTATTCAGGCGCATGAGTCCTTGGGCACATGAGCAACACTTAGGCGTATGGGTAGTTACTTAGGCGCATGGGCACTGTACCAGTTCTAACTTATGCAAAATTTTCAGTTCCCGATCATCATCCTTACATAATCCTAGCCCAAATCTAGCATAGTAAGCTCATAAAACAAGCATACAACCATATAATCCAGTTAAACATTCACAAACACTCATACCCACTAAAAACAGAGGTGATACAAATGGTTTTGATACTGGAATTTTCAAAAATAATAGTTTACATGCATTTTAGCCCCAAAACATGTTTAAAACAGAAAAACTAGGGATCTAGAACTCACCTACAGCAGCCTTCGAGTAAACCTCCTCTAAACTCGAGAGCACTTGTAGTTCAAACACCTAAACACACCAAAAACACCCAACCGAAAATAGAGAAACACATAAGACTCGGTCTACAAGCTGAAAGCCCAGATGCAACCGAACAAAACACATAAAATCTTACCTTCTAGATGATCTTCTTCCTCTCTCTAAAAACCGATGGAACTCTGCTTTTCTTCTTTTCTTCCATCGAAGGCAGTTGGTGAGCAGAGGGAGTGGGCTGCCATGCCCACTTTTAAACATAATAATATTAAAGTTTGCCTCTTGCATAACTTTAACCCCTCAACTTGGGTTATTTCACCTTTATTTCTTTATACTTCTTTTTTTCTTTTCTTTTTCTCTTCTTTTCTTCTTTTAAAGTATCCGGGTATTACAGAAGTAGATGAACTGGAGAAAGAACTTAAAGAAACCTGAATTGGTACATGCCTAACAGACTTCTTAATCTGTTTCTCAGCTAGTTAAGCCTTGAGATTTTCAATCTCAAGCTACTGAGTGGTTGACCTATCCTCTAAAGTCTTAACCTTTGATTCAAGGTTTGAGACTTTAGAAAGTAGGTCTCTAATTGTGAGTTACAGACTACGCTCATCTTCTTTTGAAGAATCATGAGGAGATGAGATAGCATACCTAGTATGTTTATCATCACCACCAGTAGTGGTTTCTTGGCACCCAGGATACCCTTGCTTACTGATGTCTCTTTCAAAGGCATCAATTGGCAAGGTTGCCATAGACTCAGTCTCACTGATGTTACCACTATTCTAAGAGGCTAGTGTAATACTCTTAGTAGTGGTAGTTGTGTCTACATGAGTCACCTCCACACCTGTTGGACTCACCTCAGTTAGGCTTAACTGATGTGGGCTAGACATTAGCAGCCTAGGGCTTAGTTGATCTTGGGAATGGTGTGGTAGATCAACATCATGGCCCTGATAGAATATGATAACCTCATCAGGTTAGCTTAAAAGGCCAAGAAAGGATAAGGAGGCTATATCTAATGACCCAGGACCTTGGTTAGCACCTAATGATTCTTCTTCAATAACAGTTGAGCCAATGATGTGGCTGTCCCTTTTTGGCTTCTCAAAGGAGTGTTGATACTCACCCTGAGGGCTTAAGGCTTTGGTAGTGGGCTTGTCAGGTTGAAACTGAGGAGACTCAATACTGAAATTGAGGTCAATGGTGGAGGATGGTTGGACCTCTGGCTGAGTGGGAGCCCTGAATTCCACTCTAACCTTTTTGGTTTGAACAGAGGGGACTTGACCAATCAGAGTAGATTGATCAAAGGGTTCATTTGGGGCGTCTTTTGTAGGTAACCTTGATTGGGTAGGTAGAAGTAATTGGCATCATAGTGGTGGTGTCTGGTGTGGATTCATCAACTGCTGGGCTTGCAGGGATGTCATCAGGAGCCGTTGGCTCAAGCATACCTAGAAGAAGATTAGTGAATCTTCCAGTGAAGTTGGTGGACACCTTCTTCAGAGTTTTGAAGATGCCAGGCCTTATGTGAGGGACCAGTAGAATATTTTCACATTGTAGTTTGTCCTGGTCCAGCTCACAGTTGATTATGTGCTGAATGAACCAGGGATACATATAGAATGGATCCTAGATAAGATTACCTCATAGATTGTTTAGCATAAATCTTGAGTAGTTGAAGCGTAGGCCTTTTACCAACTCGTGGACTAGGCATCCTAGATCATACAGGATTTGATCCCATCCCCCGAACTTGTTGGATACGCAGTGCAGGACAATGTGCAGTAAGAACTTCCAATTGTAGGAGAAATTAAACTTGTAGACTGTAGACTTGCTTACATCACCGCCATATCCCATCTGAGTGTAAGTATCTTCCAACTCAGACTTGGGGAATTCTGTAAGGGCGCCCTCATCATGGAGCTACAGATGCTCCCTGATGGTAGTTTCACGTATAATGATCTCATGTCCTCAGACCCTTGATCAAATAATCCTTTCATCATTTTGGGTTTCACAGCGACCAGAAATCGGCCAGATGGTTTGAGTAGACGGTAGGGTTTACGGTAAGGGCTGTGAAGTATACGGACTGTGACAGAAATTGGACAATGGGGGCCAAATCAACAACATCCTTTAAAGAATCAAGGATGGCGACTTGGTTATGTTGAGGATCAAGGCCATTGTTCGGAGATACTGTTTGATTGGGGAAATTAAGAGTGAGTGAAGAAGAAGATGTAAATTTTAGGCTTTAGCAATGGTAAAGAAAGTAGAGAAAGAGAGTCGAAAGTTTTTAAATGGGGGGTAAAAAGCTAAACCGATAAGGTGAGAAGATGGGTAAAAGGGCATTTTAGGTTTCGATTTGACTGGGGCGGCAAGGTAAACCATTTAAAATATTCTGACAATCATCAATAAAATCTTACTTTTTATAGAGTGGGGCCCAAAGATTTCTACTACACAGTAAAAGTTTTCTTCCGAGGGTAAAATTGCATCCGAGAGAAAAGACTTGTTTTTCTCAATATTGTCTTCTGAAGCCATTTTTACTTCCGAAAGCAAACCATGTCTCAATGATAAGTTTGCTTCTGAGAGTACAGTCTTCTTCCAAGAAAAGAAGTTAGTATGCTTTGAAAGTAGATTTGATCTATGATCAAATGTTCTTCCAAGGCTAAAAGCTCTTCGGAAGAGAATGTTTATGCAGAGAAATTTGCCTTCAGAAGATAGATAAAGATCTCTTCCGAGGGTAAATTTCTCTACGAAAGAATTCCCACTTAGAAATTTGAAGAAAGCCTTTTTGTAACAGGGCTTAGATTGTATTTAGACAACATAGACAAGACATATTTAAAAAGGTTTTTCAAAAGATAAAGTCTAGTCAATGTTGATCATCCCAATAGCTAAAATTAAATATTTAAATCTTTGTTCATCAAAGGCTTTTGTGAACAAGTCAGCATATTGTTCATCTGAATTGACTTTGACTAGTTTGATTAGATTTTACTCATGAATATCTCAAATGAAATGGTACCTGATGTCAATGTGTTTAGTCTTGGAGTGCTTGACCAGATTTTCTGTGATAGAAATGTCACTCTTGTTGTCTATGTGGATAGGAGTCTCTATGAAGTTGAAACCATAGTCCAACATCTAATTTTGAATCCATAGTAGTTGAGCACAACAGCTCGCAGTAGCAATGTATTTAGCTTTAGTAGTCGATGTAGAGACACATGATTGCTTCTTGCATTGCCAGGAGATGATCCTTCCACCAAGAAATTGACATCCTTCAGATGTCGATTTCTTATTGATGTTGCAGCCACCATAATCACTGTTAGTGTAACCATAGAGATTAAAATCCTTATTCTTAGGATACCAAAGACCCAGTTTGGGAGCTCCTTTGAAGTATCTAAGAATTCTCTTGGCAGCAATTAGGTGATACACCTTTGGAGAAGCCTGATATCTTGCACAGATGCATGCTGCAAACATGATATCAGGTCTACTTGTAGTGAGATACATCAGAGATCCAAAATCACCTTGTACTGATGTTGTTCAGTATCCTCCCCCTCAGAATCAGGACAAAGATTATGATTTTTGGGTATAGGTGTCTTGGCTGGCTTACTATCTTTCATCTTGAATCTTTCTAAGATGTCCTTGATATACTTAGATTGATTAGAGAAGAGCCATTCTTCCATCTGCTCACTTGAATTCCAAGGAAGAAGTCCATCTTTCCCATAGAACTCATCTCAAACTTCTTCCACATGATGCTTTCAAAGTCCTTGCAAATTTGGTCATTAGAGGAACAAACTATGATGTCATCAACATAGACTTGTACAAGCAACATGTCATTCCCAAACTTCCTTATAAACAATGTCTTATCTATGGTGCCTCTGGTATAGCCATTATTGAGAAGAAATTGAGACAGTGTCTCATACCACAGTCTAGGTGCCTGATGTAACCCATAAAGAGCTTTATCAAGTTTGCACATATAGTTGGGGTGCTGTGGATCATCAAATCCCGGTGGTTGGCACATATAGACTTCTCTATCAATATGCCCATACAAAAATGCACATTTGACATCAAGTTGATAGCTGTGAAGTTCTTGGATGTTGTAAAAGCTAGGAAGATTCGCATAGCCTCAAGTTTTGCAACAGGTGCGAAGTCATTAGGGTAATATATGCCTTCCTCTTGTGTGTATCCTTGAACAACAAGTCTTGCTTTGTTCTTGATGATCAAACATCTATCGTCTCTTTTGTTTCTAAACACCAACTTGGTGCTAATAGGGACTTGGCCAGTTGGCAATGGACATAAGTTCCATACCTTTTGCATTTTGAACTGAAGCAACTCCTCTTGCATTGCTTCAACCCAATTGATGTCCTTGAGGGCTTCTTCCACCTTCTTTGGATCCATTTGAGAAAGAAAG
The DNA here is from genome assembly GCA_025506505.1 of Flaveria sonorensis. Taxonomy (NCBI): domain Eukaryota; kingdom Viridiplantae; phylum Streptophyta; class Magnoliopsida; order Asterales; family Asteraceae; genus Flaveria; species Flaveria sonorensis. The sequence goes on from CM046429.1 coordinate 50,382,931, forward strand.
CATGAGTACATGCAGACATTCTCATTATGGGTCTGACTTGTTGTTCTCACACCTTCTGAGACATCCCTAATGATGTTTTTAGCTGGATGAGTGTTGTGTATCCTGAGCCTAGGAGTCACATCTAGTTGTATAGATAGATCCAGGTTTGAGAAGTTTTGCTTAGGATTTTGAACAACTTCACCAGTTGATGTCTCACACTAATTCAATGAGGACTGATTGAATGAATAAGTGACAACATCAATGGTATTTTGCTGAGAAGCAGCATCAACAGTTGCCTGTTCCTCCAGATTACTATCTTTATTAGCATAGTGTTGAGTACTTGAGTTGTCAGTTGTTAAGTTGTGAGGCTCAATTGGCTAACAACTTGTTGAAGCTCCATTGTTTCCTAAGATATTCATGCTTTCAGGACTTCTAGTAATGGGAGCTTAATCTTCAATTCTTCTTGGAGAACTGGGAATAGGTCGTAACTCAAACAATTGATCTGCATAGGGGTCACTTTGAGTTCCTGTTCCAGCTGAAACATTCTCATAAGATGGTTTAGAATAGTTGGGAAATAATTCTAAATTGAAGATATGATCAAGACCATTTCCCTTAACACAAGGAGTGTGCTCATTTACAACAATGTTGGATGATTCCTCAAACTGTTGATTTTTGATATTATACACTATATAAGCAGTAGAGGTTGAGGAATATCCAACAAAGATAGCATCATCCGACTTTTCAGCAAATTTTGCTAAATTATCTTTTGTGTTAAGTATGGTACACCTGTTGCCAAAGGACATAAGAAAGCCAATGAACGATGGCCTCTTGTTCCATAACTCATAAGGGGTCTTTCCATGGGGCTTAACAATGAGAACCCTGTTCCGCACATAGCATGCAGTGCTGACTGCCTCTGCCCAGAAAGTTAGAGGCAGCTTTGAATCAGCCAACATAGTTCTTGCAGCCTCAATAAGTGTCCTATTCCTCCTCACAGTAACACCATTCTATTGAGGAGTCCTAGGAGCACTATATTGTCTGGCAATCCCTTTTGGGTTACAGAATGAGTCAAGAACTTGATTTTTAACTCAGTCCCTTGATCACTTCTAATGATTTTTACCTTGTAATCCTTTTAATTTTCAATTTTAAGAATAAAATTTTTTAAAGTTTTAGGTATTTCATCTTTAGTTCTTAAAATAAAACCCAAGTAAATCTTGTGAAATCATCAACAATCACAAGGCAATATGATTTCTTTCCAACGCTCATTATACTTGTGGGACCAAAAAGATCCATTTGCAATAAGTGTAATGGTGTGGTGATAGAGTTAACTTCTTTGGATTTATGAGAAACTTTGTCTTGCTTACCTTTCAGACAAGCAACACGGTTGTCTTTACTAGAAAAATTCCTTTTTAGGCACTCCTTGTACCAAATTATTTTTAACCAATTTATTCATAGTTTTAAAATTAACATGGCACATTCTTTAATGCCAAAGACTTGACTCATCACCATTTGCTTTGGAAGGAAAGCATGATTCTTCTCCCAGTGAGGAAGCATTGTTCATATCTAGCTTGTACATATCCCTCTCCTGGAAGATCTAAGAAGCACCAATTCCTAAGGAATTGTCATCTCGGGTTTGAGGATGTTGCACTCATGTTCTGTGAAAAGCATTTGGTGCTTTTGACCATAGAATTGAGAAACACTTAAGAGATTATGTTCAAACTGTTTGACAAAGTTTACTTTGTCAAATTTTAACTTACCCTTGGATACACTACCTCTACCAGATATGTATCCCCCCGGCTTCATCTCCAAATTGAACAAGACCTCCATCAAAGAGTTCAAACTGTTTGAGGAGAGATCTGTTCCCTGTCATGTGCCTAGCATCCACTGTCTGCAATCCATATATTTCCATTCTTGTCATGTGGATGTCCATGCATATAAGGTGAAATGATTAGTTACTATTGGAAACCCAAGCCTTATTAGGCTTGGGTTCTTCCAATGTAGATAATATAATTGTCCCAAAATGTATGCCTGGGGGTTCAGTTATGGTTAGAGAAGATGAGGGTTAGGCTGAAGCATCTTTTCTGATCTACCATTCCATCTTATAGTTGATCAGTATAGATGAGCCTAAAGAGGCTTGAGCACCAGGACTTGCTTTAGAGACTTCTTTCTTCTCGAAAGAAGTTATCGCCACCTTTTCTTCCAAAGCAGTCTTTTTCTCGGAAGGTTTCAAAGGATTCTTTTTTTCCTTTGTTTGTTCTTTAGCTTGTCTTTCATAGCTATTTTCGTTTCGGAAGAATGAGTTTCTTCCGAAAGCAGCTTGGCTTCGGAAACAAGCTTTCCTTTCCTTAACACTTGGACCATGTGGTAAGGTCCAAATGTGAAACCATCCTTGACTCCTTCTTTCTTAACAATGGTTGCATAAGGTGTGCTTGCTGGATTGTAGTAACAATCTTTAGCCATTTGGTTATGCAGACTACAGATTATGCACTCAATGTTGTTCTTGATGACGCATGTGGGCTGTTGTTTCTTGCACTTCTTTTCTTCTTCAATAGCCTTTCCCTTCAACTTTTGATCCTTCATCTGGATAGGAGTGCTGGTACTACACTCTTTTCTAGAATCAGGCTTTCCAACCACTTGAAATCCAGCTGAGATGAATACACCCTTTTGCCTTGGTCTATCTTTATCTTAGTCTCAGCCACCTTTTTGGTAGTTTTACTTGCTGCCCTGATTTTGTTCTTTTTGGCTTTGGTGGTTAAGGGTTGATCAACTGTGGGGATGAGGTTTTCTACCATATCCTTCCCTGTGGAGGTCTCTATCATTGCATCATTCGTCTGCTCTTTGGGTAGTGGGTAAGCAGTTGGAACCTCTTGCTCATCAGTACCACATCTTGGCTGTCTAACAGACACAAAGGAGTATGGTGGAGCAATTTCATTAGTTCCCCACCCACTTTTATTTTAATAGCACACCTTGGAGTAGGAGGATGATGCAATGATGGTGTTGAAGTTATGCTCTTCAATGGCATACTTCTTTGCTTTAGCCTCAGCTATTACTGGCTGGGCTTTATCCTGAATCAACTTGGATATTAGATCTTTTATCTGAGTCCTGTAGTTTGAATGTTCATGTTTTAAAGAGGACACAGTTTTCTCTAACTCTTCTATTTTAAGTTTATAGTAAGATTATACTGTCTTAAAATCAAATTTTAGGATATATAAAGACTCAATGTCAGATCTAATTTCCATGTTGTAGTCCTGATACAATTTAACCTTAGCAATACAGGTTGAGTAAAAAGGTGTTCATATACCTTTCTGTCTTCAGTTCAGCCATGAGAGCTTGAGCAGGTATGACATCTTGCACCATGAAGCTCCAATCAGCTTTTTAAGCAACAGCGGCAGTTTATTGCTAAGTGGATTTGGTTGCAGCTTTAGAGGTAGCAGGATGTTGGGAGGCTTGACTTGCTCCAGGATTAGATCTAGGAGCTTTGCATTCCCTTGCAAAGTGACAAAGCTGGTTGCAGTTATAGCACTTGGCCTTTGTCTTTTCAAATCCAAATTTGTTGTTGGTTGGGTTCTAAGGGAACTACCTTCTAGTTCTTTTGATAAACTTCTTTGCTCTGTAGGCCAGGAGAGCCATTTGTAGGGCAATGTCCATGTATTCAACATCATCTGGGCTAAAACACTCTAGATCATCAAAACAAAATTGAAAATCTCCAGAGTGCTCACTCCTTGAAAAAAAAGCATAACTATCCTGGAAAGAATTTTGTTGAGCCTGTTGAGTCCTAGGTGTCTCAGGCAATGTAATGTATGGCCCGAAAGAAGATGATGGCTGTTAGGGATAGTTTAGGTACAACTGAGGCTGGGGAGTTCTTGAACCTTCAACAACATGTAGAGCATTGCTAACAGGAGGGTTTGAGGAAGTGCACTCATGAATTTTCTTACTCTGAGGAACCTTCATCAGATGGCTTTTCTGAGTTTCCATCTCCATACGGTATCCATCAAGGATTCCATATAGTTCAGTCATGGTGAGAGTGTTGAGATTCTTAGTTCTCTTGATTGAGACAAAATAAAATTTCCACTCATGAGGAAGTACACTCATGAATTTTCTTACTATGTCTCTCTTCTCAAGAACCACTCCCATAGACTGAAGAGAGGTGATCAAGTCTATGTACCTGAAGTATTATGGGCTTAAGGTCTCACAACAATATATGTGAAGTTCCTAAACTTCTGCTACAGCACATCTTTCTTGGACTCTTTGGATTCAGCAGAACCAGAGTACATCAGCTTCAAAGCATCGAAGAGTTCTTTGGCTGACTCGCATTGCTTAAAGCCTACCATTATGGAGTTTGGTATAGTCGTAAGCAAAATAGTCATGGATTTGCAGTCAATGTCCATCCTCTTAAAGTCTTCATCAGAGTAGTCTTCAACGGCTTTCTCAATCATGGCACCATTACTAGCTGGGAATTCCACCGTTGGTTGGTATGGACCACGAGTAACTGATCTCCACATGCGGCTGCCTTGAAACTTGATAAAGCCTTCAATACGTTTGCACCAGGTTCCAAAGTCATCAGGAGTTATGATAGGAGCCTTGGTCATGGTTCCCATCTCAGACTCAAAAAATTTCTAGTAAAGAGCCATTTGAGTGAAATGAGTGAGTGTGAAGAAAGCAAGGGTGATTTGGGATGGTATGATCTCACAATCAAGAGCCTAAAAAGCTCTGATACCAATTACAGGATCGGTGTTTGTCTCACAACAAAAGATAATCTCACAAACTCACTTAAAGTCACTCAGGGTTGATGAAGAAGAATCTCTACTAAGTTCACAAGTAATATAATAAGTTAATGAGAACACAAGAGTGGTTTTCAAGATACTTGTATATATTACTTCTCAACTTAGTATTACAAGACTCTTACAAGCATGGTTACTTAAGTTACAATGAGAAACTATATATACTACTATCTACATCCTGTTATACTTAGAAAACTAGCTGGAATCTACGACTAGACAAATACAACATTGCTAGAAGTAAAGTATCTAAGATAAAATAATATCCTAGATAAGGTAGTCATGATAGGTCCATGACTTACCTTTTGTCACCAACTAAAAGTGGCAACTGTACAAGCTGATAATAGGTGAGCAGTGTTTTAAATTATGGTCAACTACATGGGCGTGGGAAAGCACCATGCAATATATCAGAGTTTGCAGCGGACTGTCAATACTTATGTCCAATGGTTCATAGTCGGTTCTTCCGAGGCTAAATGGCTTCGGAGGAATAAGTTCTTTCGAGGCCATTTATACTTTGAAAGAATCAACTTCTTCCGAGTCTTCTGCAAGTCTTCAGGACTTTATTCTTTGGAAGACTTTGTATTTAAGATCTTCTAAGTTGTATACTTCGGAAGGAGACTACTTAGACTCGGAAGACTGAGTTCTTTCTTTGGAATTTCTTCATACTTTGAGCTTCAGAAGATCTTTGACTTGTCATCGGAAGAGCAGCTTTTTCTTCAGAAGGCCACTTCAATTGTACATCAAAATCTTCTAAGTGTTGTTTTGGTTGCACCAGCCTCATAAGATCCAACAATAAGCATCGGTGACAATCTGGTTAATTAAATCTGGTCAATATATGTTGATTTTTATAAGTTAATATATCTTAACTGAAAATATTATTGGTGATGAAAAATAATTATTATTGTTATTAACCTTGATCTCATAAAATTAAGACTTTATAAATATTGCCTTGATGCAACGTACAGTCCGTTGCATGCTGTGTTAAACCATGTATATTTTTATTCTTGACTTTTGTTCACTATTTTTAAATGTTATGAACCCTTGGAAAGCCTCAAATTAATACTCTAATTTTATAGAAAATTTTTGCGTAAAAACTTGAATGTTTAAAATTTTTACAAAAACAATTAACAAGACCGACACCCGTCTTACACAAGGTGGCATCCCACTTGGGGACCCACCAGTCAATTTATAAACTTAATTATATGATTAGCTTAATCTAATCACAATTAATCATTACTATTTATACCCAACACTACACTCCACCTTTTACACAGACTCCACCACCAGTCTCTCTCTACTCTCTCTCTTCTCTCCCTCTCCTCCCTACCTACAGCCGAACCATCCCACCATCATCATCTCCATTTTCTTCATTTCAAGATTAAAAAAAGCTTTGATTTCTTGATTTCAAGGATCTCTTAGTGAGTTTGGTGCAAGAATTTGCATAAATCCAACTCTAAGGAGAAGAAATCTTCAAGGAAATCATTCTTGAATCTTCAAATTTGTTCTTCTTAGGTATGAACATTTCATCTTTTATCTCATGCAACATGACTTTTAGATGATTGTAACAAAAATGGTTCACCTAGAACTAGACTTTTTCTTGAAATCCAAGCTTCCAACAAATGGTTTTAAAACAAGAAAAAATGGGTTGTAAAAGAAGGTATATGTGTGTGTGTAAACCGTGTATGTGTTTGTGTGTGTTTGATGTTGATGATTTTGGAATTTCCTTTACATTTTATTGATTTCTCTTGCATGTAAGATGATCAAACTTTGATTTGTGTTTAGGAACATCATAAGAAACCCATCTTCAAAGGAGTTTACCAAAATGATGAAAATGTGTGATACATGAATGTATGTGTACATGATGTTCTTAAACTCATCTCTCGTTTTTATTTCATAAATGATTGAGATGATCCATGAATGATGGTGATCATGATCTGAAATCTAGTGATTTTTAAAGTGTGTTTTGTTAAAATGAAAATTCATAACACAAGATAATGATTTGGATTATATATGTATGTATAAAATCATGTATATGTATGTATGTATGGTTGACACTTTTGATAGTGATTTGTTCTTGATTTATGAGTTCAGAGATGATTGAAATGATTCATGTATACGGTGATCATAATCTGAAAACTTTGAGATTTTTATTCACTTTTGATTTAAAGAAAATATAAAAACAAGTTAGAAATAATGGTAATCAAGTATGGAGAAGGATCTTTGTAAAATATGGAGAAATAAGTTTAAAACATGTTAAATATAAGTTAAAAGCTAGTAATCTTACTGAAAATAAAATTTTTGATGATTGGGTTTAATCTCGTAAACGTTTTACGTTTAAAAACACGTTGAAAACAGTGTTTTCGTGTCTAAAACAAGCATTTTCATACAAATCCGGTTTTGGACAGAAAATAATATTGTGTTTTAAGTTAAAACTTATGTTTTCAAGTATATAACAAATCCATAGCAAGCATGGTCTTCGGTGATGACTTTATAGGCGCAAAAAAACCGAAAACCAACAATATCGGGTTAAAAATAATGGACTGTTTCAGAACTAATATTTAACAAAATATTTCAGAATATTTTTGGTATAAAAGAATCTTTTTAAAGCATGTATAATGGTCATAAGGTGTATATGGGTTGATGTACAGTTTATGCGCGTAAACCCGTGCGGTTTTGGGTTAAAAATCACCGTATACGGGTGAAATTTGGGTTAAATATAATAGAACATACTTTTATGATAAGACTTGTCTAAAAATAAATTTATATATGTTTTACTGCAGGAAATTAATTATTTTTTAAAAAGATTAACCAATATTGATTTATGTCAAATAAAGTAATATTTATAAAAAGATTATAAAATAAGAAATAGTTTCCTTAACAAGAACAAGATTATAAATATGTCTCACAATTAGTCTTAAATAAAATAATATTATAAATTAATATTTATTTATTTATTTAATTAATTATTTATTTATTTAATACATGACTTAGTAAATTTTATGGTTATGTTTTATTTTATATATTTTTATGTGTTTATTTTGAGTGTTGCTATGTGGTTGTCATTTAAGGGTTAAATGGTATATTTAATAAATTAATATTTGTCACTTATAACATAAATTACTAAGCTAAACCAAAAGTCACCAATGGGTCTTTTAAAAATGGATTTCAAGACAAGTCTAGTAAGTTGGGTAAACAACTTACGTATTAGACTTATTACTCGACAATTAATAGATTCTTCGTGTTTAGGGCATTAATTGATTGTCTATTTCCCGGGCTCGATTTTTGCTAGACCATCTTCTTGTCATATTTTAAGGTGAGTTTTCACAGTCCCTATTTTTAAATAACGTTTTATTTAACTATTTTAAATGAAAAATATGATAACGTTTTATGTGTGATATGATTTAATTATAAAATACTGCGTGATCTTTATGATGGCCTTGAGTTGTTTTATTATTTTGCACACTGCCCTCTTCTATAATCATTAACCCTAGGAGGGCCACATGATATATTGGTAGATCTATTGGCTTTGACAACCGTTTCTCATGATCAGTAGCGCCGATCGGTTTATACGGAGCGAATATATGTTGAAAGTATTTGAGGGACTTTGTGTCTTGGTTTGATTATTGGGCTCTTGGTTGCGATCATAGTTAGTGGACCTAGCTAGTCCTTGACGATCCAGGGGTTGATTCTAGGATAATCATATCATTTTGTAAAAGGAAATTATGATAACCTTTGTATATAAACCTGTGAACTCACCAGCTTTTTGCTTATAAACTTTTGGGCATGTTTTTCAGGTGATTATGTATGCATAGCAATGAAAAGGGTTTTGACGGCAAACTTATCAAGTTTGGATACCATTTTTGGGACCCAAATTCCGTTGCCGATTGAAACCTTTTGTTAACGTTTAAAAATAATATTATGTTATTACCATTTAAATTTTCAAGGTAAGACTTCTGTTTGGATCAATGTAATAACATTTTATAATAATATTTGACTTTGGTATCCATGATTTGTTTGCTTGATAATTGTTGGAAACAATCCAACTTCCATTATCTCTGTCACACGCGTGATCTTCTGGTGCGCTTTTCGGAGTGTGACATAAGTTTTTCTTGATAAGTGTGCCGATATGGTAGGTGATACTCAATCACCAGAACTAAATTTCACTAATTCAGATCTGTTAAACCAACTTGCTATGATTCCTCAACTGAGAATCCACAAGTCCCACCCCACAACAAACATCATTGGAGATGTTGAGACTCGGGTGAGAACAAGAGAACAAATCCATGATAAAAATTTATGTTTGTACTCGTGTTTCTTGTCCCAGATTGAGCCAAAGAAAGTTTATAAAGCTTTGAAAGATGAAAGCAGGTTGCAGCAATGCAGGAGGAGCAGCTTTAATTCAAAAGACAAAAGGTTTGGAACCTATGCCCTCTTCCTCATGGGAAGACACCAATAGGTACCAAGTGGGTTTTTAGAAATAAGAAGGATGATAGAGGACTTGTCATCAAGAACGAGGCAAGACTAGTTGTTCAAGGGTACACTTAAGAGGAAGGGATTGACTAAACAGATGTTTTTGCTCCCGTGGCAAGACTTGAAGTTGTTAGAATATTCCTTACTTTAACTCCATTCAAGGATTTCAAGGTCTACCAACTTGATGTCAAGTGTGCATTTTTATATGGAGTGATAGATGAGGAAGTGTTTGTCAAGCAACCACCTGGCTTTGCAGACTCAGATTATCCTGACTATGTCTACAAGCTTGACAAAGATCCTTATGGGTTACATCAAGCTCCAAGGAAGCGGTATGAGACATAGTCACAGTACCTAGTTGAACATGGCTACAAAAGAGGTACTATTGATAGCACACTCTTCATCAAGAGAAAAGCAAATGACTTGATGCTGGTTCAAGTTTATATTGATGACATCATTTTTTGCTCAACTAATGAAAGACTCTGTAAAGAGTTTGAAAGGCTGATGAAGAACAGGTTTGAAATTAATGCCAATGGGGAACTCAATTTCTTTCTAAGAATTCAAGTGAAGCAAGTTGACAATGGCATCTTCATAAACCTGTCAAAGTATGAGTTAGGTCTAGATCCTTTGTAAAGGTTTAGATGATAAATCAACTCTTGTAATAACTCAATGTAATTCTCTTTTAATAACATAATGTACTGCACGAATTATATGTTAACCCATATTATTGTGTTTTCTGGTTTATATGTCATTGCAGAAAACATCAGACTTGGTAAATTTGGAAAATTAACCAAGTGTTAGAACAACTGCGGATGAACAATTTTGTTCTTCCGTGGATGTTCTCCGGGGCATAACTAAAGTCTGTGCTTTCGTAAATCTCCTACGAAAGAACAACAAATGCTAAACAAATCCAAGATCAAGTGGAGCTACTGGAGAGCTTGCTGCTGAAGAAGTACAAGAACTCCTGCGGAAGCACAACCACTGAAGAACAAATGTTGAAGACCAAGTGTTGCTGCGAAAGACCCATTGCTACGGAAGAAGAACTTCCTACGGAAGACAAATTCCTATGGAAGATCAAAAAGTCAACATGTTAAAGCAACATCATCAAATCAATGACAGCAGAAGATATTGAAGTCAAGTGAATATTCCACGTCACATTAACAACATTCTTTTTGTAATTTACAATTTCCAATGTAAATTGTGAACTCCTATGCTGATAAACAAGGCAAGGATGCACACATATAGAAACAGAATAGCAAAACAGAATAGTAAGATATTATTAAGAAAATAGGAACAGAATAAAGAGAGATTGAGAGATATCGATACTCAAATAGGTGTATATATTGATAGAAATGATATCAATCAATCAATCAATCATTCAAGAACAACAATATAGCAATCATAAGAACATCAAGAGCGTCAACATCAATTGTAATTGGTTCGTTGTGAGTGAAAAGCAATTGAAAATTATCTTTGTGTTACATTATTACATTGTGTTTTCAAGTTGTTTTATTTTGTTCATCAATTTCAATTAATAAACAATCCATTAAACAACAAGTATTGATAGTTCCGCGATCATTACTTGTTAAAATCAAATTGATAATTCCTGCATCGATCCTTGGATTCACAGGTGGTATCAGAGCTAAGTGCTCATTGATCTAGATCAATTGATCAATTAGTTTGATTTGTTTAATTGGTGTTTATTTTAAACAGGTTTGTTAATTTTTGATAATTAGCATAGTTAATTAAGATGAGCAATTCTGTGGTTGGGGCTTATCAAGCTCCGAAGTTGGAGAACAAATCTAATTTCAAAACATGGAAAATCAGATTCAGGAATCATGTTATTATGGGTGTTTATCACTGAAGGTCCTTATATTCCACCTGCTTTAGGACCTGATTACAAAGATAATAATCAGCCCATATGTCTGAAAAATCTATCACCTGATGATGCCAAGAAAGTCAAAGTTGATATTAAGGCCTATAGTATGCTTACTATGGCTTTACCTGAAGACCTACTGATCAGGTGTGAAGCATACAAAATTGCTAACTCATTATGGAAAATTCTTCACACTTTGTGTGAGGGAAGTGATGAGATTAGAAGTATCAAGAAGGATACCCTGCGTTCATAATATGAAACATTCCATCATATTTAGGGTGAATCCATCCCTCAACAACTCCACAGGTGTATGCAACTTGTTACAAAGATGAATATCTTTGAACTGAAGTACAGCAATGAGGAGTTAAATAAAAAGATGCTTCATTCATTACCAGAAAGTTGGACTCACACTATGTCTATGTTCAAGAATACTCTTGATCTAAAGTCAATTCGGTTAGACACTTTGGTTGCAAAAGTGGAAGCTTTGGATTTGGGTGAGAAAACCAGAAACAAGAGTGTTAAAGCACATATAGCACCATACCAATTCAAAGAATCTAAGGGTGTTGGAAATGCCTTTGTCTCTAATGATGATTAAGGTAACTCTTATGTTGAGAGTGACAATGAAGAGGAAACTGGCTTCTATGCTGCCAAGCCCTCTAAATTGAACTCTCAAAACAATAAAAACAAAAAAGCAAAAGGAAAGGCTGATGACTCCAAACCAATAAAACCGGCAATCAAATAGAACCAATCACTATGGTTCTGGAATCAGAAGAATAGAAGGCAACCTTTGTAGCTTTCAAGCTTACTTGGGAAGTACCTTGACTCCTGCCCACTTCTGTCAGCAAGACCTTGAAGAACTTCATCCTGATGAAGTGGAATAGATGGATCTACAATGACAAATGGCCATGATTGCTTACAAGGCCAAGATGTACATGAGAAGGAACAAAGGACTATCTATTGCAGGAAAAACAAAAAATTGGTGTTGACAAATCAAAAGTGAGGTGTTACAAATGCAAACTGTATGGACACTTCTCAAGGGAATGCAACAACAATCAGCAATCCACAACAGACACAAGACAAGAAAATTAGAGAAGCTTGAAGCAACCTCAGCTAACAAACTCATCCCCACCAGCCACAGGTTCTTCAACATGTACTAGTAACTCTAAAGAAACTGGTTTGATTATTTTGTAGGATGGAACTTGTGATTGGAGCATGTATAAGAAGGAAGTGCAAGAGGAAAATCAAGCACTGATGGCAAACTTGGAAACCAAAGTTCCTCCAATGGCCAGAGAGGTAAGAGAAAGGTTATGTTCTTCCTTATGTGTTGATGAGGTTGAAAGATATAGGGTTCATGCTCAACAATTGGCTAATAAAGTCAAAGAAACTAAGCTTTTAAATGAATCTCATGTAAGAGAACATAAACTTTATCAGGTCAACAAAAGGATTTAGATAAACTTGTTTCTGAAAATTATAATCTGAAAGCACAAGTTGAGCATCTGACCACCTCTTTAACAAAGTCCATGTCTGATCATGCTTCTACTGAAGTGAAACTTCAGAAGTTCCAACTATAATCACAGCAATATGAGAAACTTTTGAGTTCTCATATTGAATCAAAGAACAGGTTTGGATTGGGATTTCATGCTATTGAACCACTAATAAATGATAACTACACCACTCTACCTGAATCCATGACCAACAGTCTATCAAATCATTTTGTGTCTAACAGCAAAACTGAGTCAAAAGTTGAAAATAATGAATTGGTAAATGATGAAGATACTGAAGTTAGTGAAATTGATTCATCTGAATCAAAATTTTCAAAAAAAAATGAATCAAAATTTGACTTTGATGACTGTGATGATCTGGATGAAGTTGATGAGCCTAATGAACAAGAAAGTGCTGGTTTGGGTAAGGGTAAAAATGTAATATTTGAACCAATAATTCCTAAAGTACTTGATGAAATCAAGCTACCTTATCCCCCAAAACAAAGAAATTTATTGAAGACCATCTACACAAGAATTGGTCAGCTGAATGAAGGGATTCAGGAGCTCAACAAAAAGCATAACAGTCAACCAGCAACAAGAACTACGGAGGAAGAAAAGAAAAACACCTCCGCAGGACATCTATGGAAGAAGAAGATAGGTACTCACACATCCGTAGAAAAGAAAAAGATAAAAGTTCCAAAGTCAACATCCGTAGAAGATCTACGAAAGAAGACAAAACAGTCTTCCGTAGAAAATCTGCGAAAGAAGAAATCATCAGAACCAAAACAGTCATCCGTAGAAGATCTATGAAAGAGGAAAACACCTGCTGATTCAACTGCTAACCGGAAAGGTAAACAACAAAAAGAAGATCTTCCAGCAGCTAAGTCTGAAAAAGAATTAAAGCAGCAAAAGAAGACACTGATAAAGAAACAGACAAAGATACAAGCTGACTCTGATAGTGAAGATGAAGAGATGTATTGCAAATGGTTTGATATGCACAACCACATCACATAAGAATGCTACTTCAGCAGTTATTGCTCCATATGCAACATGAACAATCATATGACTTCTGATTGTTACTTTAACAAGTATTGTGCCATATGCAACAAGAACAATCATTATACTCAAGAATGCTTCTTCAACAAAAAGAACAAAACAAAGATTTCCAAGAAGCAAAAAGTTGAGATAGCTAAATCAGATTCACAATCTTCTAAGAATGATGAATCAAAAGCCTAAAAGCAAAAGAAGCAGCAACCAAAGCAGAAGATCTCAAAGACAAAGCCAACATCTGCTGATGATCAAGCAAAGAAAAAGAAGGAGAAGCAACAATATCAAAGCAAGACTCCTCATAAGAAGGTAGTGTTACAGGAAGATGAAGCCTTCTTTGATCACTTTGAAAAGGGTAATCATGTACCTCAATCAAAAACAAAAGATGCTGAAACTTTTTCTAACAAAGCATCATCTTCAAGTTTGAAGACAAAGGTACTCAAAAAAGAAGTGACAGATGAAGTAACTGTGAATCAAGATCAAAGTGCATCAAGTTTATCTTCAACAGAATCATCATCAACCCAAATAGAACATAATGAATCAATTGGGGCTAAAAACAATCTTGAGACATCTAGGCTCATTCATGATAGAGTAACTATTCTAGATAACAATGGCAAGCCTAAGAGCATTAAGGCTTAGGCTCCATTTTCTAATTGATTTCATTATTTTTGCAGGATCATCAATGGAGGACTGACAATAAGTGGTATGTTAATAGTGGTTGTTCCAGGCATATGACAGGAAACTGTTCTCTCCTCCATGACTTCAAACATAAAAATGCTTCATATGTAGCATTTGGTGGGGATAAGAAGGGAGGTAAAATTGTAGGTGAAGGAATGGTAACAAAAGGAGTACTCAAGTTTGAGAAAGTTAATTTTTGTGAAAATTTACAATACAATTTACTCAGTGTATCTCAAATTTGTGATTAAAATTATACCACCTTATTTGATAACTCTTTCTGTTACATTCTTAAGAAAGGTTTTCAAGTTCCAATAGATTGGACCCTTCTTAAAGCACCAAGAAAAGGAAACACTTATGTTTTGGATATGAATAACACATCTATGACAAGCAATGAAACCTGCCTAATCTCTAAGTCATCAGAAGATGAATCACAACTATGGCATAGAAGGATGGTTCATTCTAACATGAAGAACTTGAATAAGTTGGTCAAACATGACTTAGTCATTGGCCTTCCCAAGAAAGAATTTTATTGTTCTAATCATTGTTCATCATGTTATAAAGGGAAACAACATAGGGTGTCACATAAGTCCAAAACAATCAACACAAACACAACACCACTCAAACTACTACACATGGATCTTTTTGGTCCAACCAATGACTAAGCATTAGTAAAAGGCAATATTGTTTGGTTATTGTTGATGATTTCACTAGATTCACATGGGTCTTTTTCTTAAAACATAAAAGTGAAACATCATAAAATTTAATGGAGTTTATCACTAAGATTGAAAACCAACTTGATTTAAAGATCAAAATGTTAAGAAGTGATAATGGAACTGAATTTGTCAATCATGTTTTAGATTCCTTTTGCAGGGATAAAGGAATAGCCAGACAATTCAGTGCACCAAGAATTCCACAACAAAATGGAGTTGTTGAAAGGAGAAACAGGACTCTAATTGAAGCATCAAGAACAATGCTAGCTGATTCACAGTTGCCTATCATATTTTGGGTAGAAGCAGTGAACACAACATGCAATGTTGAAAACAGAACTTTAATTGTCAAAGAACATAATAAAACACCTTATGAACTTTTTTTTTTTAAAAACAACCTTTTATAGGATATCTTAGAGCTTTTGGGTGTCATGTGTCAATTTTAAACACCAAAGATCAATTAGGAAAGTTTGATGAAAAAGCTTATGATGGTTTCTTTGTTGGTTACTCATCAACACCTAAATCATATAGACTACACATTCCTCATCACAATATTGTAGAGGAAACACCTAATGTACCTTTTGATGAATCCTTATTTCCAAAATCTGTAAAAGGTTCATCTTGGTTGTTTGATATAGATGCATTAACAAATTCATTTAACTCTGGTTATTTGAATGTTACAGGTCCTGCAGATACATGTTATCCTTATGTACCTCCAAATTTGGGTGAAGTGTCATTATCAGCTGTCCTCCAAGATTACCCCAGACACATGCTTCAAATGTTGCTTATCCAGGCCCTTCATCTCAAACAAGAAATGAAAATACTGATGGACATGGAATTTTAACTTCAGCAGAAGTCAACAATGCATCCATAGAAGTTCCTTACACAAGCATAGATGTTCCATCTACTTCCGGAGATGCTTTATTGCCTTCAACTAAAGTTCCAAACTTTTCAGAAAACATTCCAACATTCACCTCTGCAGATCAACAAATTCCTACATCTGTAGTTATTCCTGTAGCTGCTACGGAAGTTGTAACTACATCTGCGGAAACACAAAATCATGAAGATGGAGTTCATTCGGCATTAGAAGGCCAAAATGATGAGGATCTTAATCACTTTGTTGATTCTCCATCTCAGCTGGGTCCATCTCCATCAACCAACGTTACCAACTTGGAATCATCCATTCCAGTTGAATCAGTACCAACAACAAGAATTCATAAGTATCATCCTATTGAAAACATTGTTCGTGATCTTACTAAAAGAACCACAAGAAGTAAAGGGAGAGCTTCTAATATATGTCTATTCTCCTGTTTTCTTTCATAAGTTGTTCCAGCCAACATAACTGCAGCATTGAAAGACAACGGCTGGATTCAAGCAATGCAAGAAGAACTTTAGCAATTCAAAAAACAAAAAGTCTGGAATCTAGTTGATCTTCCTAAAGGCCAATATCCAATTGGCACAAGGTGGCTTTTCAAGAACAAACTAGATGACAGAGGTATCATTGCGAGAAATAAAGGAAGGCTGATAGCACAAGGCTATACTCAAGAAGAAGGGATAGACTATGATGAAGTTTTTGCTCCTGTTGCCAGGATTAAAGCCATTAGAGTCTTTCTAGCCTATGCATCACATAAAAATTCACAATTTACCAGATGGATCTAAAATGTGCCTTCTTATATGGTAAAATTGATGAAGAAGTCTATGTTGCCCAACCACCAGGCTTTGAAGACCCTAATTATCCACATAGGGTATACAAGCTTGACAAAGCTTTGTATGGTCTTCATCAGGCCCTAAGAAAATGGTATGAAACATTGTCATCCTTCTTACTCAAGCATGGTTACAAAAGGGGCACAATTGATTAGACTCTCTTCCTAAAACACGATCATCAAGATCTCTTAGTTGTCCAGGTCTATCTGGATGATATCATCTTTGGATCAACAAGCAAAAGATTGTGTGAAGAGTTTGAATGTTTGATGAAATCTGAGTTTCAAATGAGTTCCTTGGGATAATTAACATTTTTCCTTGGTTTGCAAATTCATCAGAAACCAGATGGCATTTTCTTCAATCAGGAAAAGTATGTGAATCAAATCTTGAAGAAGTACAACCTTGCTGATTCAGCTTCATGCAAAACACCAGCATCAACAATTGATAAGATTGTACCTGATCCTAAAAGGAAATCAAATGATCAAAGATTATATAGATCTATGATAGGATCTTTAATGTACTTAATTGCTAGCAGAAATGACATAAAGTTTGCTGTGCGTGTTTGTGCTAGGTACCAATCAGACCCCAAGGAGTCACATATGAATGCAGTGAAGAGGATATTCAGATACCTCAAAGGGAAGCCAGCTCTAGGACTTTGGTATCCCAAAGAAGGAGAATTCAACCTCTACTCATATTCTGATAGTGACTTTGGAGGGTGTAACAACAACAGAAAATCCACAACTGGTGGATGCCAATTCATAGGACCAAGACTTGTTTCTTGCCAGTACAAAAAGCAAACAAATGTATCAGTATCCACAGCTGAGGCTAAGTACATTGTTGCTTCAGCTGGTTGCTCTCAAGTTCTATGGTTACAAAACCAATTACTTGATTATGGTTACAACTTTCTTCAAACACCAATACATATTGATAACTCAGCTGCTATGTTCATCACTGCTAATCCAGTGCAACATAGTAAAATAAAGCACATAGAAATTAGATATCATTTTTTAAGAGATTGCTCAGAAAAAGGTTTAATCAAGTTGATTAAAGTGGATACAACAAATCACCTAGCTGATTTATTCAGTAAAGCCTTTGACTCAGTGAGATTTAATTTCTTAATTGAGTCCTTAGGCATTATCAACTTAGATTAAATAATCAACATAAAGAAAAGCATGATTTGTCCTTAAAATTTCTTAATATGAAAAAGCCAAAAACATTCATAAATCATATAAAATTCCAAAAATATTGTCTTAGTTTCATGTTTTCTTGAATAAGCAGTTCATATCATAGGAAATGATAGTACACTATACCTTGGCTTAATTTCCTGAATTTTATCACACAGTAAAGACTTATCAGATGTGATCTGATATGTGAGTAGGTTCAGCTTGAGTGGAAACTATACAAGTTCATGCATAACATAATGCCAAGGTGACTAATTATGGACAATTTCATTTTGAGGAACAAACAAGTAAGTCTTATCCTGTTATGATCAACTTATTCACCTAAGCACACTATGTTGTGACACTTTATAACCTCTATCTTTGCACATCATGGACCCTTTGTTTTGTGTAAACAAAGACCTGGGTTCATAGGCACCTCTGTTTTACATAAGTAAAGACCTGGTGTCTTGTTGATGATGATCAAAAAGATTCCAAAAAGGAACAGCTCTAAAAGAATCCAATGTGATCAACTGTATATTAATTCAGAGCTTACAAATCATATCAGCATTAATAAGATTTCAAAGAAATCTTAAGATAGAGCTTATAACTTAAAGAACATAGTTTTAAGTGTGAAAAAGTGATAAATTGACTCACAAATGGAGGACAAACTCTAATATGAATTGAATATGGAGTCCATATTTGCCTATCTTTCATTAGTACCAAAACATGATAAACAGCATGAAAAGTTGAAACTACACTCTTGCTTGAATTTATGTGGATCATAACACTTGCAATCAGCACTAGATCTATGTATTCTATCATCAAACAAAACTGGTTCAGGAAGTTGCTTAGTGTCATAGTATGATCCCATTGTATGATGCAAATGCTTGTAAATAGTTTTTGTTCTTTTCTTTGAAAATAAGTTGGACAGATAATTGCTTTTCATGCTATTCTCTTAATAAATTTTTGATAAATGCATAAGTTCATCATTAATCATAAATTTAGGGGGAGTAGTAATCAGCATGAAAATCTGAGTATCAAATGTGTTTTATTTTTAAATGAAGAAAGTTAGAACCTGAGCACTAACTTGGTTGCAGGATATCTAAAGTTTTTAACTAAATATCTATTTTGCACATTTGCCATGAAGCAGAGTTAACAAGATCCAACAACAAACAACAAATGATTTAACAATATGTTAGTATCATATATCATAAACATTTGCTTTGGAAGAAAATTATTATCAAAAATAACTTCGGAAGAAAAACAAAAATTTGTTTCGGAAGAAATTTTTATCAAAATTAACTTCGGAAGAAAAACAAACATTTGCCTCGGAAGAAAATTTTACCTTCAGAAGAATCAACAGAACATAAATTTTGTCTTCCGTAGATGTGCTGCGGAAGAATAAAATTAAAACAAATCAAAAAGGGAAGGTTTTGCCTTTCGGAAGAGTAAACTTGTGGATAACCACGAAAGGGTAATTAGGGTTAAGGGTCCCACAACAATAAATAAAAGGTTTTAATAGTATTCGAGGGAGTATAAATGATAATCCGACCGTTGTCATTTTTATTCACTTTTTCAGAACCCCTTTTCAGACCTAAAAAAACTCACTCAAACCAAAAACCCCTTTCTCCACCAACATTCAAATCTTTCATACCACAATAATCTTCACCTAAATCACCACTCCAACAACATCAATATGGCTAATCATTTTGCTAAAGATCATAATGTCTGTGCGTTTCTTAATCCAGAGGGTTCAGTAGCCGATGGGTGTCGGGATATTATCAGATATTTGAGACGATCAAGATTGTACTATGCTTTATCTGCAGACCCTGTTATCTATCAAGATCACATAATCGATTTCTGGAACTCAGCACGAATTAAGGAGGAGTAGGATGAAAAGGTGATTTATGCTACAATCATAAATGAAGAGCTAAGAGTGGATGAACGAACAATAAGGAGGGTGCTGGAGTTAGAAGAAGATGAAGAAGGACACCCTGACATATTTGACCATTAATAAATTCAAAAAGTTTTTCAACTGATGGGATATGATGGTGATTATAAAAATGGTAAAATCAAGAAGGGAAGGTTGTGTAAGCCGTATAGATTTCTATGCCACACTTATCTGAAGTGTATGTCCAACAGGAAGTCAGGGTTGGACAGATTTTCAAGACATATCTCCTCTGGAATCATTGGTATATTTGAAGGAAGGACATATAACTATTCTAAGTACATTCTTGGATGTTTATGTTACCATATCAGGGTGGAGAAGGAAAATAAGATGTATATGTTCCTAAGGTTCCTTCAGCTAATCATAAATGAAACTATGCCCAATGTTGATAGAGAAGGTGATGTCTTTGTCCAAACTCACCTGGGAAGATCTGTACTTAACAAGTTGAGTGGGCAATATCAAGGGGAAGATATGGAGATGTTCCCTCATGTGATTGATGAAAATGCTATTATACTCAGGAACTCCTATTCCCTATACAACTATAACAACAAACATCATCTGAGTCTTCTGATCAACCATAACAACAAACTCCACAGGATGAATCCGCTGAACCACCACATCATGAACCCAATCCTCCTTCACCACCATCCTTTACCAACATACCTTTATCACCACTTGTACATCCCATCTCACCACCAAGTGAGCACACCTAACCACTATCTCCTTCATTGTCCCAAACATCAATGAATTCTGCTTCAACTGAAGTAGTCTCTTATGATCAACCATCATCTCAATCATCACTGCACTCTGGTGCAATAGAACCCATCTCACCACTTCTACCAACAGAACCAACTTTCTCACCCACACCTACTGAACCTGCTAAAAGCCCAACTTATACTGAACCACTCAACTTTCATAAGGATGAGCATGATGCTGTGAATGAAGGCACTACAGAGGAGATTTGTTTAGATGTAGAGGGGGAGAAGGATGAAGAAGTTGAACAACAAGCTGAGACTGATAGTCATTTTGTTGATATCACTGCTTACAATAAGAATGATTTAAGAGATAAAGAGATAAATGTAAAAAAGAGTTTCTTGGTGGCAAAATACAATAATCTTATCATTAAAAGCAATAAAAATTTAGATAAGTTAAGAAAAATAAAAGGGGAGATGATTGAGAAAGACAAGGCAATAGCAGCTAAAGATGCAACAATCAAGAAGTTGAAAGAAGAGATAGAAACAAACAATGATGTGATTGACTGGATGGATGAGGTTGTGACTGAGTCATGTGAATCTCTTGAGAAAGAGAAACAAGAAAAAGAAAAGGTCATGTCTGAGCTGAACAAGTCATTGAAAACTATCTCTCATCAGTCAATGTTGCTGAAAGTTAAAGATGATAATATAGAGACTTTGAAGAAGAAATTATCTGATCAAGAGATGGGTAGTCAAAAAGAACACCTCAAGGAAGCTGATATTCCATTGTTGAAACCAAAGGAACCAACAATCATGTACAACAGGAAGAGAAAGTACTTGGGAAAAGTTCAAGAAGATGTGATTGAACTTGGAGACACCCCCAAAAAGACAAAAACAATATCTCCAAAGCACACACTGTCAATTGAACACATTAAAGTAGATAGTGATGATGAGTGGGAAGAATTAACAAAAGAAGAGCCTGCTGAAGCTGCTAAAGAAGCAAAGTCTGATGACTTGCTATCAACTGAAGACATCGTTAAAGAAAGAGCACAATCTTTCATGTTTATGGACTTGATAAACAATGGCTTTCCTTATGATATGGTTGAAAGAATGAACATGTCTGAAATGATTCAAGTTTTGAAAGAGTTTGATGCTGCAAGGCTAATGCTGCCGGTATGCAATTATGAAACATTCTCAAAATACAAAGAAATAGAAAAGATAAGGAATGAACTGGGCCATTACGACACAAAGAAGCTGACCATGTACAACATGACTTGTTGGTTACAAAGTCATGACTATGAGCATCATGAGCTTAAAGAAAGAACAATGAGTAAATTGAGAGCAATGATGGAGAATTTAATGAAGGTTGAGCTAGACACAAGTGTAAGATTCAGGACTGGGGCTCCCAATCCTGCTTACAAACAACAAGCAAAACAAACTCCTGCTGAGCCAATAGTAGTTGAGAGCAGAGACATGTACAAGGTAAAAGAAAAGTTGATTAGAGAGCCAAGGGAGGTGATACCCAACAAAATATGGCCATTGGGAACTACTGTGAGGGAGATAACTGAGGAAAAGACTACATTACTTCAACTCTTTGATCTGATGACCACACCTAGATTAGCTGAAGAAAATAGAATAATAGCATGGTGATTTGATGCAGAGTGGAATTGTGTCATTATAAAGAGAGCATCAGGGATGGTTCAATCCTATCCTTGGATGGAGACTCTCCTCTCTCTACCTGATGTTGATCTGCAATGCCTTCAAGCCATTCTTATCACCAACTATCCCATCAATCCAAGAGGAAGGGATTTCTCTGGAATAGTTGCAAAGCTCAGACATAAGTTCAAAGGGGATGTCCTAAAAGAAGTAAGAAGAGAAGATGAAAAGCAGAAGAGAAGAAGACAAAGATAGAAGAGGCCTCATACCAGTTCTTCTCAATTCATAGATGATGAATTTTTAACAAGAATTGACTATGAAACAAGGCAAAAGCTTCAGTCAAAACTATAGAAGGAAATCAATATTCAATCCCTATCACAGAGTGGGGTTATGTAGAAAGAACCAAAGAGCTGGTGTTGCTAAGGAATGATCCACAGAAGAAAGGATCAAGCATAAGACTGTTTGATCCAATGGAAATCAAATTGCTTCACCCAAGCTATATTTCATATCTACATGACAAGTACTTCCCCAAGCTAAATGACCAAAATGCTCAAAATGACCTGTGCTTGTATGTTCATATCATTCAAGTTATTGACAAGCTGTATGCTAAAGCTCACAAGAGAAGAAAATTTGAAGCGAGCCAGCTGATGGGAACAGAAGTTCAATCAATCACTGAGCTGAGAATATGAAAACAAGATGAACTTGAAGTGGTTTCAAATAATCATGTTGTTGCAACACTTACCACTGAAGAGGACATCCTGGGTCTAAAATACAAGAAATTGAAGAAAATTAAGAGGATGAAGATTAAGTACTTGTATGATGATCAGAAAAATGCAGTTGAATACTTCACAACAAGAATTTTGGGACGAATTCAAGAATTAAGAGCATTAAACCAATGATTACAAGAGTCTAAACCTATAAGGGGAGTATTGTTAGGTCTAGATCCTTTGTACAGGTTTAGATTATAAATCAACTCTTGTAATAACTCATTGCAATTCTCTTTTGATAACATAATGTACTGCAAGAATTATACGTTAACCAATATTATTATGTGTGTTGGTTTATGTGTCATTGCAAGAAACACCAGACTTGGTAAATTTGGAAAATTGACCAAGTGTTAGAACAACTGCGGATGAAAAATTTTGTTCTTCCGTAGATGTTCTCCGGGGCATAACTAAAGTCTGTGCTTCTGTAGATCTCCTACGAAAGAACAACAAATAGTAAACAAATCCAAGATCAAGTGGAGCTACTGGAGAGCTTGCTGCTGAAGAAGTACAAGAACTCCTATGGAAGCACAACCACTGAAGAACGAATGTTGAAGACCAAGTGTTGCTGCGAAATACCAATTGCTACGGAAGAAGAACTTCCTACGGAAGAAAAATTCCTACGGAAGATCAAAAAGGCAACAAGTCAACATGTTAAAGCAATATCATCAAATCAATGACGGCAGAAGATATTGAAGTCAATCGAATATTCCACGTCACATCAACAATATTCTTTTGTAATTTACAATTTCCAATGTAAATTGTGAACTCCTATGCCGATAAACAAGGCAAGGATGCACACATATAGAAACAGAATAGCTAGATATTAGCAAGAAAATAGGAACATAATAGAGAGAGATAGAGAGATATTGATACTCAAATAGGTGTATATATTGATAGAAACAATATCAATCAATCAATGAATCACTCAAGAACAACAACAATATAGCAATCATAAGAACATCAAGAGCATCAACATCAATTGTAATCAGTTCATTGTGAATGAAAAGCAATTGAAAATCATCTTTGTGGTACGTTATTACATTATGTTTTAAGTTGTTTTATTTTGTTCTTCGATTTCAATTTATAAACAATCCATTAAACAGCAAGTATTGATAGTTCCGCAATCGTTACTTGTTAAAATCAAATTCATAATTCCTGCGTCGATCCTTGGATTCACAGTATGTGCAAGACATACTAACCAGATTTCATCTGATTGAGTGCAAAGTAGCTAAGACACCCATAGTCAGAAACCACTCCCTAGGACCTAACCTTAAGGGGGAGTATGTTGATGAACATCTTTATAGGGCCATTATTGGGTCTCTTATGTACCTCACAGCTAGCAGGCCTGATATCATGTTTGCCATATGCATATGTGCAAGATATCAAGCCAACCCGAAGATGTCATACCTGGTTCCTGTCAAGAGGATTCTCAGATACCTCAAAGGAGCTCTCAAGCTGGGACTTTGGTATCCAAAGAATTCTGACAATTTCTATGCATATACAGATAGTGACTATGATAGCTGCAACATGACTGCAAAGTCTACATCAAGGGGATGTTAATTTCTTGGTGGAAGGATAGTCTCATGGTAATGCAGAACAATCCTATGTGTCTGCATCAACTGCTGAAGCTGAATACATTGTTGTTGCAAGCTGTTGTGCTCAGGTGCTTTGGATTCAAAATTAGATGCTAGACAATGGTTTCAACTTCAAGGATACTCCTATCCATATAGACAACAACAGTGCTATCTCTATCACAAAGAATCCTATGCAGCACTCAAAGACAAAGCACATCAACAACAGGTATCATTTGATAAGAGATAATTTTGAATAGGGATTGATAAAACTGGTCAAAGTTAACACAAATGAACAATATGTTGATCTGTTCACAAAAGCTTTTAATGAACAAAGATTTAAGCATCTTGTATCAGCTATTGGGATGATTAACTTTGAGTAGATTTTCTTAAATTAATTTCAAGAGTCTTTTTCAAATATGTGTGTCTTTAAAGTTGTCTAAATTATCACTCAAATAAGCTTTGTCATGGAAGAAAATTTTTCTAAATGATATTCCTTAGAATTTTAAGAATTAAAGATATATTTTCGTTCAGAAGACATTAAATTGACTTCTAAAGAAAATTATGTCTTCAAAACTAATAACTACTTACTAAGAAATATACATTCGAAAGAAATTCTGATATATCTTCTAAAGTTTAAATATGCTTCTAAGTACTTATATGTTTTAAGGGATAATTTTCTTCCTAAAGCAAATAAATCTCGTAAGTTTTATATATCCTTTGAATAAAACTTATGAAGTTTAATATCTTTCGAAATCAATATGTCTCGGAAGCAAAATTACTCTAAGTGTTTTTCTTCCAAAGCAATTCTTGTCAAACTAAGGAATGTCTTCCAAAGTCAAATTGGCTTCGGAAGTTTTCTCAAAACTTCTAAAGACAAATTACTTTCAGAAGATTTTCAACTTCTTAGATAATTACCTTTGTAAATCCCCGGAATGTCGAAGTGAGCAACTTAGTAATAATGGGTTAAGTTGGGGGTTATTTAATAAAAAAAGGAGAATAAGAAAATGGATTATGGCCAAATTAGCTCCATGGGCTAAGAATTTGATGGGTTTAAGGGCCATAAGTACCTATTAAGCAACCCTAATCAGCCATCCTTCTCCTCATTTGCAACCAAAACCTAGCATTTCTAAAGAGAGAGTAGAGAAAGAAAGTGAAGGAATCAAAGGTGGGAAGCTTTGCTGGTTAGAGGATTGAAGATCTGGTTGTTTGTGCTTTAAAACAACAAGAAAAGAGCAAGAAATCCAGGTAAGAATCATCACCCAAACACCTCTTTAGATCAAAATCAGATTCTAGGGTTTTGGGTTTTGGAAAGTTGCAAAGAATAAAAAAAAGTTCACATTTTTACGTATAAAATAATGTAAAAAGCTTAGATCTAATTTCATGGATGAAAAACTAAGGATTTGGACGTAAAAAGTTGAGATTTTGTGTAAGGCCCCATTCCCAGAGACCTCACAGTTAGACAATCACAATATTTTTCATATAAAATAAATACATTTCATAAAAACATCACAGCGGATTAAGTTTTCAAAAATCATTCATGCATTAATATTTGATGTTGCTAAATAATACATCATTGTATTTTAAAAGTTACAAAAAGAATCGTTCAGTTGTATTACAAAACAACAATATCATTAAGCACGAATGGATGCCAGTCTTTGCCCGTCATGTAGCCTCACCCTCATGCCATCCCCAGCAACAAATTACCTGCCAACTGAAAATGCATAAAAGTCAGCGTTGCTGAGTGAGTTCTAGTTTCACAAATAAAATACTTTACTTTTACCGAAAAACACTTACATTACTTTCGTATGTGATCACACATCATACATACAACTAGATAATAATTCTTTATTATCTTTCATTATCGTTCGTTTTCGCACTTTTTTTCATCATTATCTTTCACTTTATCTGGACCTGTCATATGCTATGCCCCATCATTGTGCATGAAGCAACTACCTCTTGGGGACAAGCGACAAGGGTCCCGTTTTCGTACGTCTCGATCAGTCACAAAGACTGACCCTCCTGTGTGTGAACCCTCATGGGTTAGCCAAAACGTACGTTATATAACACACAGTTAAGCTAACAATTCTCAATGAGTTGTGACACTCCTTAAACATTTTACTTGCAAGTCTTTCATTCATTCCTTATGTTTCATTTTTCATTATCATTAATCTTTCGCTTCGTTTATGAAAATACTTTATGCATATGAGCATAAACACACCACCTAAAGTCACGTAATAATACGTAATATGGAACATAAAAACAGGCCACAAACATTCACAATGTCAACAAACATAACCACCAAAACATTTCAGGGTTAAGTCTTAAAATTTCTATTTCCCAAAAATTTCAGAATTTTTTCTAAGGCATTTATGCGTATTAACACTATGCAGGCGCATGAGTACTATGCAGGCGCATGAGTACTATGCAGGCGCATGAGCCTTGCTTAGGCGCATGAACACTTTTCTGGGCGCATGAACTATCACTTAGGCGCATGAGAACACTTAGACTTAATGTTAGGCGCATGGGGTACCGTTTGGGCGCATGATTAGGTACTTAGGCACATGAACAATTTTCTGGGCGCATGGGTACGATTGGGGCGCATGGGCTGATACTTAGGCTTTTGGGCAAAAATTCTCAAGCGCATGAGCCCTATTTGGACGCATGAGAAGGGACTTAGGCGTCTGAGCAAAATTTCAGGCGCATGAGCAGCAGTTATATTCAAACCTATAAATTTCAGCCCCAAACATTATTCTTACATGTCCATAACTTAAATCTTACATACTAAGCACCTAAAACAAGCATAAAACCATAGAACACAACCAACCATACACAAACATACATACTGTTACAAAATATAAGCTGTAAAACATTTTTATATGCATTTTCAGCCCCAAAAATACGGTTAAAACAAGAAAACCGGGGATCTAGAACTCACCAATGCAGCCTCCAAGCAAAACTCCACCAAACATGAGGGCACAAAGAGTTCAAACAACCTAAACACACCAAAACACAAAACCAAGCACAAAGAACACATAAGAATCGGTTCGCAAGCTGAAAACTCAGCTGAAACCGAACCAATTACACAAAAAAATACTCACCTTCGAAATTTCAGCTTTCTCTCACTAGAAACCAAGAGAACATCAGTTCTTCTTTCTTCTTTCTTGTTCCAGCTTAAAAGCAATATGAAAAAGGTAGTGGCATGGGTGGCCATGCCCTTTTAAACAATAAAATAATAAGGTTTTGCACTTTGTACACTTTACCCCCTCCACTTGCGTCCATTATCATTTCTTTCAAGATACTTTTCTTTTCCTTTATTTTAAACAAATTTTCAGGTGTTACATTTTGGGTTAAAAACGAGCTGGTTAGTCATTTTTATACGTCCAGCGAAACTGCTAGTTCATCCTGCGAAACTGTGAGTTCTTCCTACGAAACTAAGAGAATCTCCTTATAGAAAAACTATAATTTCGCTAGTAATTTCGCAAGTGCATAGTTAAACCTGTAGATTTAGCGAATCTAGGAGATTCCACCGAAATTTGGGCAATTTTGGCAACCAAACTGGCAGCAAAACTACCATGTGAAACTGCTGCTGAAACTGTGTAGAAAATGACCTATTTGTGTGTTAACTTATATGCAAACCATGCACCATGATCCTAGCTTAGAAGGCTTAGACGTGAAGTTGCTTACTGACCAGGTGAGTTCTAGATCCCCTTTATTTTGACATTTTCAATGTTTTGGGGGTGATATGCATACTAAATATATGATTTTTATGGCAAAGATTTCAAGAGGTTTTAACAAGAAAAATTGAATTTTTATAACAAATTATGCTATATAAAGTCTTCAAATAAACACTACAAGATGGAAAGAGACTTGTCAAACGGGATGGAAAACGCCATCGGAATACTTATGGAAATAAAAGAACACAGAAGCATGTTAGCTGTGCAGCACAACCCATACCACCGCGGTTCAAGCAATGTGCTAACATCATGACTAGCACCTGACCCACCCTACCCGCAGCCTCTAAAAGTATTTGAACAAGTTAGTTCAATAATTCACCTAGTGTAGTGCCCTCAATAAAGTAAAAATGAAATATTTTGAACCATAATTGGAGTTCAACATTAAAACCAAACTAAGAAAGTACAACCATAAAATCACAATAAAACACTTGAAATGGGTTCATAAAACAAAGGGTACAAAGACAAACACCTATTAATTCATCAAATATTTCACTAGTAAATAAGGTTAGCAAAATCAATGAAGCATTGACACAAAGACAAACACCTATTAATTCATCGAAGACAGACACACACCTCATGTTCTTCAGGTCCGGCATGATGTTTGGGCACGATTATCTCAAGCATGGTCCCCGTTTTGTCCCTATAAGCTTCTAAATTTGCATCTTCAGGAATTGGTAATGGCAGCAGGATCTTCCTAACAAACTCTCCGGGACGACAATGCTCTGGTGCTGAATCAATCATTCTAAACATCCGGTTTTGCCTCTTTAACACCGACTTACACCCGATGCTTACACAAGAAATCTTGACTACCCCTTGAGAGTGTGTGTTTGTCCATGTAACTTTCACCCTTTCAAGATCAACACAATGCAAACTCACCAGTATCAAGAAACCATCTAGGGGCTACTGCCCCTAGAACCCCACTATCAGGGGCTGCTGCCCCCAAACCCCCGCTGTCATGCGGGGGGTCAGTTATACTGTTTGTATTCTTTTGATTGAAGATGTTAATATATGGACTATGAATTGATTCTTAGCATGAATAAGTATATGTATAACTAAAGATGAAAGTGAAACCTAAAGAAATGTTATTGAGCTCATAACAATGTACCATTGCTAAAGTAAAGTCTTGCAAGCAAAGGATAAAGGAGAGTTGCATTTGTTATGCTCTCATGGATAAAGTAAAGTCTTGTGTTCATCACAAGCATGGATAAAGTAAAGTCTTGTGTTCATCACAAGCATGGATAAAGTAAAGTCTTATGTTCATCAAAAGTAGGGGTCTAGTCCTTGGGCAGATCCCGAGACGTAGTAACTGGGAATTGACGGATAAAGAAGTGTAATAGAAAATAAATAAGCAAAAGCCTTACTGATAAAGTATTGATAAAGTGATAGTTTGTGTATAGTAAATGTTTGTTCATGTGAAGGCTATTTTAGAATGATAAAGTTAACATACCTCATTAAAAGATTATCTGATAAAATAAACGTAGATCGCACTCAGCGAAACTGACTTTTGTATGCATATCAGTTGACAGATGAGTTGTTGGGCTTAGAAGAGCGAGGGCATGGATCCAAAGCTTCTTGGCAACTGAAGATTAACATCCCTGATTAAGAAGATTATTAAACACTTTTTTTAAGACTTGCTTGATGTATTTAAGATAAAGTTAATGTTTCCTTTGAGTTATGTCATGACAAATTTGAATTAAAGTAATTTCCGCTGCAAATGTTATTTAAATGAATGTCTTAATTCCTTGTTTTGCTGTGATTGACCAACTGTGAGGATTCCTGAAATCAGGGCCTTACAACCTTTTTGGGCAATTTTCAGAGGTGGGACCGACATTCGGATTTCAAAGTTTATCCTTTAGCATTAACTTTGTCTCACATCCAACCATATATATAGCCTTACAACAGTTCTCTTTCTTTCTTCTTCCTCTACATCTGCAAACTTCTAACCATAAATTCACCCACAAACCCTCATTGTTCTTAGCTTTCATTTTGCTGAAGCTTTCTCAAATGGCCAACCCTTACCCATAAAACCAGCCAGATTTCTCCGTGCACCTTCACAGGCAATACAACCAGACTGCTCTGTTATCGTCTGAGAAAGATCCTATTTTCTCAAATGTTTGCCACTTTCTTACTCAATCATCCTACCTCACCGCACTCATAATAGACCCTCCACTATACGAAGAACAACTGCTTGAATTCTGGAGGATCTACCAAGAGGACATCTTGGATGGTGAGAAGGCACTGTCTACATCAGTGCAGGGGAAGACAATTTTCATCACCCCAGCCACAATCAACACTCATCTCAGGCTGTATGATTCATGAAGTGGACTTTATAGTCAGAACCTTCAATAAGGGCAATGTCTCCTACCAATGGAAGTACCTCCTCCATGTTGTAATCCACTCTTTATCAAATAAACATGGATGCTGGGATCAAATTCCTGAGGACTTATCCTATATAGTCCATGGAAAGGTTCAAGGGGTCAAGTTCAAGTACTCCCAGTTTGTCTACACAAACTTGCTTACCAACTTGGATTCCTTAGAGTACTACCAGGATATGATCACATTTCTAAAGAAAAGAAGAAGCACATTTGGTTGGAGACATGAAGACATCACAGGTATCTCCAAGGATATTATAACTCATATACTTGGTTTGGATGTAAATTGCAGGACAATTCACCAAAAGAGGAGGAAGTTTGCACCCGAAAGAAATCGAATCATCCAAGAAGAGGTGGAGAGACTACTGAAATCCAGGATGATTAGAGAAGTGAAGTTTACAAGGTGACTTGCAAATATGGTAGTGGTCCAGAAAAAGAATGGAAAATGGAGGGTGTGTGTGGATTATACCAACCTCAACAAAGCTTGTCCAAAAGACCCATTCCCATTGCCACACATTGACTCCATGGTAGATGCTACTACTGGCCATGAAATGCCGACTTTCATAGATGCCTCATCAGGATTTTAACAAATCCAAACGGAGCCCTCGGATCAAGAAGACACAGCGTTCATGACCCCAACAGGTATTTATTATTTTATTGCCATGCCTTTTGGTCTTAAAAATGCAGGTGCTACATACCAAAGGCTGGTCAACAAAATGTTCAAAAACAAGATGGGGGACACCATGGAGGTCTATATTGATGATGTGGTAGTCAAGTCAAAGAGAGCTGAGGATCACCTCCGGGTGTTGAAGAAGCTTTTGATATCCTGGACCAATTTAATATGAAGCTGAATCCTACCGAGTGTTATTTTGGTGTGGGGGGAGGAATGTTCTTGGGATACATGGTCACCAAAAGGGGGATAGAGGCCAGCCCAGAGCAAATTAAAGCTATCATGAACCTGAAATCCCCAACTAATGTCAAGGATATCCAAAGGTTAACCGGGAGAGTTGTAAAGAATTCTATGATATCCTGAAAAAGAATAAAAGTTTGAGTGGGGACAGAAACATGAAGAGGCTCTTCAAGCTCTTAAAGAATACCTTGCCTCAGCCCCTCTATTGATGAAGCCCGAAGATGGAGAGCAACTTTCATTATACCTGGTAGTATCCCGGATCACTATAAGTGTTGTTCTTGTTAAGGGACATGATGGGAATTAGCATCATATGTATTATGTGAGTAAAAGTCTACTTGATGTTGAAACCAGGTATTCTCATTTGGGAAAACTTATTTTAGATTTGATAACGGCTTCTACTAAGCTTAGGCATTATTTTGAAACACATAGGATATGTATTAAAACAAATTATCCAATTAAAAATGTTCTTAGAAAACCTGTAATGTCTGGTAGGATGGCTAAATGGTCTGTAAAGCTTAGTGCCTTTGATATAATATATGAGCCTAGGACTGCTATAAAATCCCAAGCCTTAGCTGATTTTGTGGCGTATTTTAGTCAGGATATCCAGTAGGAAGTAGACTTAGAAGTTCAGAACTTAGAATCTAATAATGAAATATGGACCTTTCATACTGATGGAGCATCTAATATAAGAGGAATAGGACTAGGAATCATTCTAAAATCGCCATAGGGGGACATACAACCCCAGCCATTAGATGTGAATTCCAGGCTATGAATAATGAATCAAAATATGAAGCCCTCATAGAAGCATTGCAATTGGTTAGATATATGAATATCAAATGCTTGCATGTTTATATTGATTCCTTGTTATTAAATAATCATTTTAATGGATCGTATGCTATAAAAGGAGATAAATTAGCTAAATATCTCCAAATTGTTAAGAAATTAGCAAAATGTTTCAAAATATTCTCCATAGAACAGGTACCAAGAGAAGATAATGCTAAAGCAGATTCTTTGGCTTATCTTGGATCGACTGTCAGGATACCGGAAGGGGTAAAGATACCTATTACCCATATCCTGAAACCAGCTATACATGATGATGAACTTGTTGCTGGAGATGTCTAGGGAGTGATGACCACTATAGATGAAGAGCTTCAGGATCCTGATCAGGATACCAAATCCTGGACTTGTCCAATCCTGAACTACATAACGAATGGGGGCATCCCGAAGGAAGGAAACCCAAGAGCCTTCAGAACCAAGATATCCTGATACACTATTATTGATAATATATTATATAAGAAATCTCTTGGAGGTCCTTATCTGAGATGCTTGGAGGATCCCAAAACCAATGAAGTGCTTAAGGATATCCACAAAGATGACTGTGGGAATCATTCTGGAGACTATTCTCATAGGTAATGCAAATAGGATACTACTTGCCTTCTATGAGGAAGGATGCCATGATATATGCTCAAAAATATGATGCTTATCAAAGGCATAGTAACATTCTTCAACAGCCTGCTGAGCCTATGCACCCGATTCTATCCCCATGGCCTTTCATGAAATGGGGGAGGAATATTGTGGGAAAGTTTTTGAAAGCTCCTGGAGGAAAGGTGTTTATGCTTGCAATGATAGATTAGCTCTCTAAATGGATTGAAACAGAGGCATTTGCTCAGGTTACTGAAAGAGAAATGGTGTCCTTCATCAAGAGAAATATCCTAACAAGATTAGGAATCCCAACCGAGATAACCTGTGATAATGGATCCTAATTTATAGGAAAGTGAACATCAAGTTTCTATGAAAGCTAGGGAATAAAGATGATAACTTCAACTCCAGTCCATCCTCAGGCTAATGGACAAGCAAAATCCTCAAACAAGATCATCCTCAATAACTTGAAAAAGAGATTGAAGGACAAAAAAGGCAAATAGGAAGAAGAATTACCATTTGTACTTTGGCAAGATAGAACTACAACCAAGAATGCAATAGGCCAAACCCCATTCTTATTGATATTTAGAGCTGAGGCCATGATTCCAACTGAGAAGACCATCCGGACAGCAAGATCCAGCCTACAAGCCAGTCAGGATAACGACCAGAATATGATTTATAATTTGGAGATATTGGATGAAGTTAGAGATGCTACTAAAGTCAGGATAGCAGCTTATCAACAAAGAATTGCAAGAGCCTACAATAAGAACTTGAGAACTAAAAGATTCCAAGTAGGTGATTTGGTGTTAAGAAAAGCATTCCAGAATACTATTAATGCAAGTGATAGGAAGTTGGCACCAAAGTGGGAAGGCCCTTACATGATTGATTCTGAGGCTGGGAAAGGAGCATATTGGTTGGCTACCTTGGAAGTAGATATTCTACCCAGATCTTGGAATGTAATTCATCTTAAAGCATATTTCATGTGAGGTAAACCAAGATTACTTGGAATCAAGACTCGTACATTTGCTATCCCTACCAATATTTTCATTCATATTCCTAGCTATATCCTGATGTATTAATTTTTGATTGGTATTCTCAAAAACATTACTGACTTAAGCATTGGAGGGGTGTTAGCCTGGCTAACACCCACCTCACTAAGGTTTGAAGTGTTTTGTAGAAAACTCCTAAGGATTTTGCTCAAGATACCGGTTCAAAATATTAGAGGATTGGCCCCCTCTCTATATTTAAGATACCCTGGACATCTTCTCAAGGTTTAAAGCTTTTCACCTTTCTCAGAAATTGTGTTTAAACACTCCGCTTGGAGCGCACGAATATTTGGGTGTATTTGAGATTGTGGAATCAGTTCACGCTTTAGTGGCTGGCAAATTCATGATCCTCACTTATATTCCGAATCAGACGAATAATGTTTGAACACGTTATCTATTGGTTTAACACTTAGGTGTTAACTTATGGTTTAAAGGTATCCACCTTTCATCTGTTGCTTGTCCCAAGGAAATTATAAGGTTTTGGCATATACATGTCACTCAAGTGGTTTATCCCAAGTTATATCCTAAGCGATATCCAAAGTTTGGCTTGGCCCACATATTTCTGGCTAGGCCCACGTATTTTTGGCTTGGCCCACATTTTTCTGGTTTGGCCCATGTATTTTTGGCTTGGCCTATGACTTAAATGGTATTGCCCACATTTAACCACTTAGGAATGGTTTTTATCCATTCACTTATGTTTTTGCAGAAGTTACCAACTTATATCCTGAAGCATATTCCTAGGCGATATTGGGGACAACTTAAAGGTTATGTTATATCCTATAAATAGACTAAGTTAAGAAATTCTGGTATGACTTTCCTACTCGTTTATTTGTGGGTACTATTAACATCTGAATTGAAGATATTCTCAAATTTTTCTACGTATGAAACTATTTTTTAAAACTTTTCCAGGATATCAAATCTCAAAGCCTTATTCATAACCAACAAAAAAATTCAAATATTAACATAGCAGAATAAAGATGAGGGTAATATATTATCAAAATAAGGATATCCGGGGCTTTACCCCAAAACAGGGCCCATCCACCTGGGATACCAGACAGAAAATGATATCCCCGTCGGGATACCCAGAGTTATCTTAAATATTATTCTAACTAAATTAGGGCTTCATCCTGGAACCCAGGATCTCTCCACCCTGATTTTTGTTCAAAATGCAGAAAATTAAAATTGTCAGTGCAGGAAAGTTAAATGGTGAAACATGAACTTGACTTCAAGATATCTATATCTCAGATTCTGGAAAATAAGTGTCAAGATTTTCTTCAGCAATAGAAGCCTCAAAGGCGGGATGTTCTCTTAACAATAAGGATCTCCTGGAACTGGTCTATCATGGAGTTTTAAAAAAATTAACAGTTGTTTATGGTTATAACAACTGTCAACTTTTAGGGACAATTGTTGTGGGTGAAAATCTTGTGCAGTATTCTGCTCAGTATTCCAGTGCTCAGGATATGCTGACAGGTTTGGTATCCTGAACCTTATTCCCAGCAAATATCCTTGACATATTTCTTACAAATATTGTTATTTTTAATAGAGGAAATAATTGCATGACTTGGTCCAAGCTAGAAGATCTGGATGTGATTAAATACATGAACGTTGAACATGTATGAGAGACTTCGAATGGTCATTTAATGAGTTATAATGAATAAATGGTTGTTGCAACAGCTAAAGACTTGGTCTATGCTGAATACCCAGACGTATGGTTGTTAGAAACGTGTAGCAAAGACTTGTAACGGTTAAGAGGTGAAGAAAACGTGTTCAATTAATGGGATAACAGCTAACTAGTCAAAGTAACTGCTGAGGATCCTGGAAATCTCGCTGAATATCCTGAAAATATCTCACATTTTATTTATTTCATGTACTATATATAATGAGGCTTGGCTAATCATTTTAGGTCACTTATTCATGTTCACACACCTGTTCTCTGCTCACAAACACTCAAACACACTAAAATAATCATTGCAACACTTAGATACAATCATTCAAGCTCTCGAGTTGTACTTGTTTTTTGTTATTAATCAAAGAACCAGCTGCCGATGTTTTGTCAGGCGCCAATGGGTTTTTTGTGCCGGAGATCACTCTGATCAAGGACTTTTTCCCCTTCAAAAATTCGTTTGTCTTTGTTCTTACTTGGTTTACTTGTTCGTTTCTGTGATATCTTGATCAATATTCTGATATTGATCCCATATCTCAATCAGTATTCTGATATAGCACACTACCTCACTTAACTAATTTGTTTATTAATTACCTTGTTAGTTTTTGACCAAAACAATTGTGATTAGTCTCATAACTTATGTTGGGGGCCGAGCATATGACACTGATTTATGAAAGTGAAAGATAATGAACAAATGAAGGAATGAAATAATGATGAAAGATAATGAAATGAACGTATTGATGTACGCTAACATTTTAGAAGGGAAATATATTTATCAAGCGAAAACTATTTATTATAAACTAGAACTCACTCAACGTCGCTGACTTTTGTATGCATAATAGTTGATAGGTAATCGATGATGCTGAGGAGGTTCAGGCGTGGACATGGATGCTACTGGGGTAGTTCAAGTCTGGCATCAATATTTTTGGAGAGAACATTCATATTTATACCATTTTTGAAATGTAAAGGAAATGACACAATGTTTTGATACACCTATGATGTGAATGAAAGTATGTTTTCCCCTGCAAATGTAAAGTTATTAATGTTTTATGCTATTAATGAACAACTGTGAGGCTTCCCGGGAATGGGGCCTACAACATGTTAATCAAGCAATTTAATTTGATCATTTATCTTGTTAAACAGCTTCCCCCATAAGCGGGTTTTTCAATAATGCACAAGATAGACGAAGGAAAAGGAAAGAATACCTAGACACGAGAAAGTTAAAGGTTTTATCCAGCATGGAAGTTCAATTTGTCTCGAACCGGAACTCCATTGAAAGCTTTGATATGTGGACAAGTAACACCATTCCTATTTTTTCTATTCATATCTAATCCATTTTTGCAAACTATAATCACATAATTACTTTTGGTATTATTTATAGAACACATAGTCGTTATCAAATTTACATTTAACATTTGTTTAACATACTATTTATTTACAATTGTTTTTGGTTTAACCACAACTAATAATTTTATGTCTATATTTGAATAATAACAATGATGGAGCATCGTCATCCAAAATTTCTTGATTTTTGGTTTTGTCTACACCGTTGGATTCTATAAACAAATCCTCAACTTAGAAAAATAACTCCCTCAGCAGATTACACCAATGAATATCCAGGTTAAGAAGCAAAAAATTAAACATCAATCAAGTTCAAACATTTGACTTGACATAAGAGGATCAAATTTACTATGGATAAATTTCCAATGACTTATTTAGTGGAATATCAAAAGGTTAGTATTTTCTTAAATATTAAACTTTGTTGTTATTTTTTTGGGGTACTACCTGACAACTCATTTGTAAGGCCCCAGCCCCGGGAAACCCACAGTTGGTCATTCATAGCACTATCCATATTAAAACACATTATAATACATTAAAATAAGAAAACATTGCAGCGGAATAATTTAACAAAAACCATTTCATGCATTTATAATAATTTTTGCCAAGAAATACATCGTTGTTACAAGGTTCAAATTTAACATTTATGTTGTATGACAAGACAATAACATCATTATAGATAAATATGGGTGCCAGTCTTTATTAGCGAAGTAACTCCAGTCTTGTGCCATCCCCATCAACTTCATTTCCTGCCAACTGATATGCATACAAAGTCAGTGTTGCTGTGTGAGTTCTAGTATTGTTAATATACAAAAATATACATTTGAAAGCTTCCTTTGGTGATCATCCATCATTACACATAATATTCATTAAGGCATTCTTTATCTTTCTTTCTTGCTTTATCTTTCTCTTTCATTAACTAGGATTGCATAAAGCAAGAGCCTACATTGTTAGTTGGTAACAAATGCCAAACCCCTACCAGTACATATTTATAAGTGGTAGCTAACCACTGACAGTTGACCCACACTGCTAGGCAGGAAGCCTGCTCATGAATACAGGCAACATTCATTCATTCATTAGTTAATCACAAGGATTAGATCCCAGATGTGCATCCTCATGGGCTGAAATAGCCGTACATCAGTTGAGTTAATGACAACAAGGTCGTGCACCTCCAATCATTGTGCTTGCAAGACTTTTCATTTATCATAAGGGCCTGGGGGTAACGTTTATTAGGTTCCACTATCTTTCTTTTATTCCTTTGTGACCACTTGATTATGAATAATACTTTTAAGATATTCATAGTCTTATAATCACATAGCATGAAATAGTAAATATTATTCATAACAGTAGCCCATAAGAAAAGAATATAACATTAGAAATATTAAACAATCATAATCTTCCATTAAACATAAGTACTTATCACTTAAATTCTATCCCCCAAACTTTCAGAAAAAACCTAAGTGTTCATATCACATGAATATGGCATACAGCGAACGACTTAAATACTAAGTGTCCATAGCAGATAGCCAAGTCCACGGCGGATGAATTAAACACTAAGTGTGTTCATAGCGGATGACTAAAGTCCACAGCGGACGACTAAAGGTTCACAGCGGATGACTAAAGGTTCACAGTGGATATGCATGCATACTTAAGTGTCAACAACGGGCTGTTAGTAGCCACAGAGGATAGCATTTTAACCCTTCCCAATTGTCCACAACGGACATGCAAGGCCTATAGCGGATAGTCACTAGCACTTATATCCAACCTAGGTGAATTCTAGTCCCAAACAACATCTTTAAACGTTAACTTTACATAGATCTATCAGATTCACACTCAGAACATCATTAACAACCATTAACATTGTAGAAATCTGTAAAAACACATACACTTTAGTAAAAAATCATTTTTAACAGTGGAAAACATAGTTTATCCGGTGACATCATTTTCTAGTAAACATATTAGCCCTAACAAGTAGAAAACAAGTAACATAGGGGATCTAGAACTCATATTAACCAGCTTTTGAGCAAAACACTACAAAACAGAGAGCAGCCTAGAGTTCTAACACCTAGACACACGTAAACATACAAGCTTAACACATAGAAACACACGAGAAGCTGTCTAGAAGCTTAACCCAACTAAATCTGAGAAGAAACACCTTTAAAATCTTTCCTCTTGATGAGTTCTTCTACTTTCTCACTCTAGAACCAGTGGGAGCTTTTCTCTTTTTCTAACCGTATGTTTGAGTGCATGGAAAAGAGGGTATGGGCGGCCATCTTTCTTTTTAAACCCCATTATGGGCTAGTTTGGACCTTGTACAATTTTACCTCCTACTTTTTGAAATAAAATCCCATTTGCTCCTTTACTTTTCTTTTCTTTTTAAAGTTGTTGGGTGTTACAAGTCCACCCCCTTATATAGGTTTCGTCCCGAAAACCTATCACTCCTTAAAGAGATCGGGGTAGTGCCGTCTCATTTCTTCCTCCATCTTCCATGTAGACTCTGACCCCTTCTTGTGTTTCCATTGTAACCGTACAAACAGAACACTTTATTTCTCAGGCGCTTCTCTTTTCTATCAAGAATGCTCACCAGCTGTTCCATGTAATTTAGCCATTCATCTTCCTCGATATCCTCGAGTGGCACGATTGTGTCATCATCTGCGAAACACTTTCTCAGATGAGACACATGGAAAGTTGGATGTATTCCTCTTAACTTATCGGGTAGCTCTAACTTATAAGCCACCTCACCAACTCTTGCAATAATTTTGAATGGCCTGATGTACCTTGGGCTCAATTTCCCTCTTTTGCGAAAACGGATGATTCCTTTCCAAGGAGATACTTTCAACATTACTCTATCCCCCACTTGGAACTCAATTGACCTTCTTCTCTTATCGGTGTTGGACTTTTTCCGATCCTCAGTTGCTTTCATAAAGGCCTTGATCTTTTCTAGCTTCTCCGACGTGGCCTCGATGATCTTGATACTTCCCAACTCCTTTTGTCCAATATCACCCCAACATATTGGGTTTCTACACCATCTCCCGTACAACATTTCAAATGGTGGCATGCCTATACCTGCATGATAACTATTGTTGTAGGAGAACTCTGCCAATGGTAGGTGCTCGTCCCAACATCGACCAAAATCAATAATGCATGCCCGAAGCATGTCCTCCAGAGTCTGAATCATTCTTTCTGATTGACTGTCTGTCTGAGGGTGGTAAGCTGTGCAAATGTGTAATTTCATCCCCACCGATCATGGAATTTCTTCAAGAACATGGATGTGAACCTAGTGTCCCTATCAGAGACAATGGACACCAACACATGATGACATGCTACAATCTCCTTGATGAACAGTCCGCCAACCTTTCTGACGAGTACGTCTCCCGGATTGGCAAAAAGTGAGCACTTTTCATCAAGCGGTCTACAATCACCCAAATGGTGTCATATCCTCTCGCCGTGCGGGGCAACTTCATGCTGAAGTCCATTTTGATGTGTTCCCACTTCTATTAGGATATATCCAAGGATTTGATCTTCCTGTATGGTTTTTGATGTTTTGCCTTCACTTGCAAACAAGTTAGGCACTTACTCACATACTCCACAACATCCCGCTTCATCCTCGACCACCAATAGTCCATCTTCAGGTCATGATACATCTTGGTGGCACCAGGATGAATGGAATACCGAGTCTTGTGGGCTTCATCCATAATCCTTTCCCTTAGATCCCCATAGCGAGGAATCCACATCCACCCGGATCGGGTTTTAACACCAACGGTGTTCTCCCCTAAATTCAATATCTGCCCCTTCATCCACTCGAATTTGATCCTATCATCCTTTACTGCCTCATCTTGAAACTT
Organism: Flaveria sonorensis; assembly: GCA_025506505.1. Classification (NCBI taxonomy): domain Eukaryota; kingdom Viridiplantae; phylum Streptophyta; class Magnoliopsida; order Asterales; family Asteraceae; genus Flaveria; species Flaveria sonorensis. Next base: position 50,423,766 of record CM046429.1, read on the forward strand.
CCTGATCTAACCCCTGACATTAGGTGTCACCACCAGCTGACAAGCCTTCACCCGAATCAGTTCAGGTCGTTCCTTTCGACTGAGGGCATCACCAACCACGTTCACCTTGCCCAGATGATAGTAAATTTCACAACCATAGTCTTTGATCAACTCTAGCCACCTTATTTGCCTCATGTTATGATTCTTTTGTTCAAAGAAGTACTTTAGGCTCTTGTGATCAGTGAAGATGGTGCACTTCGTCCTATACAAGTAGTGCCTCCAAATCTTTAGCGTCAAGACCACAACCGCAAACTCCAAGTCATGAGTAGTGTAGTTAACCTCATGGATTTTCAACTACCCGGATGCATAAGCTATAACCTTCCTCTGTTGCAACAACACGCAACCTAAACTTGAGTATGAAGCATCCGAATACACCACCAATTCATCACTCACTTCAGGCAATGACAAGACTGGGGCTCAGGTCAACTTCATCTTCAACTCTTGAAAGGCACCCTCCTGTTCGGAACCCCATTCGAACTTCATATCTTTCCGAGTCAACTTAGTCAATGGGGACGCCACCTTAGAGAAATCTTGAATAAACTTTCTATAGTAACCTGCCAAACCCCGGAAACTACGGATCTTAAATGGCGTTCTTGGGGATTCCCATAGCGTTACGGCTTTCACTTTGGCAGGGTCCACCTTTATTCCTTTGGATTAATCACATTGCCAAGAAATTGAACCTCTCGAAGCCAAAATGCACACTTAGAGAACTTTGCATACACCTTCTCATTTATAAGTGTCTCTAATACTTCCTTGAGATAACAGGTATCCTCCTCTTTGCTCTTGGAGTAGATTAGAATGTCATCTATGAACACAATCACCGATCTGTCCAGCATAGGTCGGCATACTCGATTCTTAAGATCCATAAAGGCAGCTGGTGCGTTGGTTAAACCAAAAGACATTACGAGAAACTCGTAGTGCCCATAACGCATGCGAAAGGATGTCTTAGGGATATCCTACTCTTTTACCTTCAACTGATAATAACCTGATCGAAGGTCTATCCTCGAGAACCAACTGGCACCAAAGAGCTGATCGAACAAGTCGTCAATCCTCGATAACAGATACTGGTTCTTCACAGTCAACTTGTTCAGCTCACGGTAGTCGATGCACATCCTCATGCTACCATCCTTCTTCTTCATGAATAAAACTGAAACACCCCATAGAGAGATGCTTGGTCGAATAAAGCTCTTATCCAAAAGATCTTGCAGTTGCGTCATTAACTCCTTTAGTTTGGATGGAGCCAACCGGTATGGTGCCTTGGCGACAGGTTGCACTCCTAGTATCAAGTCAATCTGAAACTTGATTTCACTATTGTGTGGGATCCCTGGCAGATCCTCAGAGAACACATCGGGGAAATCGCATACCACCTGCACATCTGACAGTTGAGGTGTTGTCGCATCCACATCCTTTACAAAAGCAAAGTAAGCACCACACCCTCGTAACCAAACTGCCATCGGGCGCAATCAAACGGATCATCTTCTTTTGACACACGATGTTTGTTTCGTAAGTCACCAACCAATCCATTCCTAAAACCATATCAAAACCTCCTAGGGCCATAACATATAATCTAGAAGAAAACCTATGACCGTCCAATTCTATGAAGCAATCATCAATCATATCAGTTACCTTGGTAGATTTTCCTATCGCAATCTCAATATGGAAAGGCACATCTATCTTCATACTCTTACCATGGATCACACGACAAAAGGCGACAGATACAAAGCTTCTACTAGCACCCAAATCGAAGAGCACAGAAGCATACAATTGGTTTACCATAAACATACCTGAAACTACTTCAGGGTCCACTCTAGCCTCTTCCTTGGTCATGTTGAATGCCTTTGCCTTTGCTTTGGCGCTATCACACTTCCCTTTTTCTCCCATCACCTTGACCCCTGAGATTCCTGCTCCACCCTTCTTGCAGTCCTTACCCGAGTGGCCTACCTCTTTGTGTAAAATCGATAATCGTAGGATCGAATATTGCAATTTTATTGTTGCTGTTTATCAGATCTGGGATGCGGAATCTCACAGACCTGTTGATGATTTCAAGTGAAGATCTATACAAGATTTATGTATGATGATGAATGAATGATGAACAATTCAAGAACACATATTCATAAAAATTTCATTCATTCATATGGATGATGTTGCTAGGAGATTACAAAGGGAGTTTGTAAGAAAATTCTCCCTCACACACACTCAACCTAATTGTTTCTCTCACTAGACTAATTCTTTCTTTTTTGTTATTATTAGTGCTTTCAATGCTTAGCAATGCTTAGAGTATAGAATGACTACACTTAGTCTATTTATACTCTTTATATAAATGAAGAAAATTACATTTAAGCCCTAATGATTACATAAATATTGTTCTAAGTCTGATAAATTCTCTATTGCTGATGCATGACTACTGGGTGCTGACGTCATTCGGGACGTCCGCTGATGTTGACAGTTGATTTTGACCACAGTTGACCAAGTTTGACTTTGATCAATTTTCATTCGTTTTGATCATATTTTCAGCATAGCTTCATCGTGTCCATTTTGGTAATCATCATGAGATTGGGTACTTAGGTTTTTGTAAGTATCATCTTCAAATAGTCCAACAACTACTGCCAAAACCTCATGATTATCAAAAACCTCGGATGTGAAGGAGAAGCATCAGACATTCTTCAGACTTAACATATACTCTCCCTTAACAAAAGCTTTAGAGGGTGAGAAACTTTTGTGTATGAGACACAAAGAGGAGGATTCTTAGTTCTCAGCAACTAGCAGGAGATCTTTGGAAGAAGTAGGAGTGTTCACTTGACATCTTGAACTGAATGAGAAACTCAGGCATGTTATGCAATTCATCACCTACAAAAGTCTAGATCCTCTCGGTAGAGGTATTGCATGGAAGTTTCACTCCTAAATCAATAACACATGTAAATCTGCCAAAACGAAGAAAAATACTAAAAATGACAAATCTTTTTAGAATTTTAGATTTTTCAAAATTATGATATTTATAAGCATGAATCCTTCAATTGCAATAAGATCATACTAATCCAAAATCCTCTACATCTAAGAATGTTTAAAGTTTGAATAGACATAGACAAAGAACAAAGTTGATTGTAAGTATGTTTGTCCACTTAAACTCATGCAATGATCTATTTTCAACACTTTGTGATATTTATCATGTTTAGGTTTGATTAGATATGCTAATTGAGTACCCCACACTTAGAAATATGGAAGAATAACCCTCCTCATGAAATGCAAGGTGGCACTTTATCATAACTTGAACTAAGCTACTTAGAATATAAATTCTCATGATATTATCCACTTTAGGATTCTTTTACACTTCACTTTGGAAGTTGATCCTCATTGGGATTCTTTTAGCTTTGTTCCACATTAGGATTCTTTTCTTTGCCTTTTTGGCATGCATTAGCACTTTTAGTGCAAGGTCAACTAGGTTTGTGATCAGCACAACAGAAGTTGTCCAGATGTTTAGTTCAGGTCTGTATTTACATACAACAAAGGAGAAACAGATGCTTTTATCAATGTGAAATTTATAAACCATTTTCGCATGGTGTGTTTCGGTAACCACACAAGTAAACACTTGGAAAAGTCATTGCTTACTAATACCCTAAGATGGTTTTGGTCCACAATGCATATTGATTTAGTTTATCATAAATATGCTTATCTTGAATCCAAGCTGAGCCTAATGACATATCAAACGGAGTCTTGTTAGTCTTTATTGATCGAAAAAAATAGATGTAGAGGATAGTAGATGAGTGTACTATCATTTCTCATGTAATTGCAAGAAGATTCAAAAATAATTACATAATAGTAATATTTTTGAACTTTTCTTGATTTTTTGATTTTTTAGGATTTTTGGTTTCGAGAAAATAAAGAAATGGCATATGTGTTATCAAATCAATAGAGATCGTCAACAGTTAGTCCATGTAGCAATGTAATCAGACTAAGTAGATGGAATGAAACATCGGTTGTTTCTTGCATTGCCATCATAGTTTTTGTGAATCATTAATGTCCTGCATTGAATCATGGTTAATTTCTACTCCATTTGGCTCAGTTGCATCATAAACATCATGAGCAAGAAGAACGTTCCTGTCATGGGAAGGGATCAACCACTACTAACTTTTCTTGGGTTAGCAGGCCTCTATAACTGTCCCTAATACACTAGCAAATCAGTTAGATATTTCAACCCAGGCCATTACTGTCCTGAGATGTCCATTAACATCTTTATATGTGACTTGCTGGCATGTGTATCGTTTTGCTTTATTTAATGATGTATCTGACTCACCTCCTAAAATTGTTTTCTTTCTCCAGCATTGTTTTGATTTTGAACCAATTGACTCAACTTTAGTTTGTTTAACAAAAGGAGTTTGTTTGGCTTTTGAAGATCTTTTGGTTGGTTTAGAAAATCTATTTTTCTTTTGAAAGTTTTATGGAGGTGTAGCAAAGGATGTATGTACTTGATCATGTTTGTTTCTTCTGGGCATGTGATCATATTCATCATAAGGATTATAATCATGATTATAATAATTTGATGGATGTGATCTTCTATGATAGCCATTATGCCAAGTATTATTCCTATATCCGTCATACTTATGTTGTGTGTATGACCTAGGATAATGTCTTGGTGCCCAATAATCATGAATATCATAATGTTTAAAACCATACCCATGCAGATATGATCGAGGAGTAGAGTAGCTATGACATCTGTTCTAGTACTCATGCTCTGATCTCGGTGAGTACGACTCTAATGGATGATAAGATCTTTGACCTCTTCTGTGTTGTGATGTTGGAGAGTTGTTGTATGAACACTCTGAAGTAGAATGATTCCCCATGTCATAATTTAAGCAGTAAGGAGAAGGTCTTGATCTTCTTCCCTTAGGCTTGGATGATGAAGTTGGATTTGATTGGAACTTCACAGCCTTTTGTCTTGGTTGTTTTTGTTGCTTTCTTTTATGAGGACATATATATGTATCATTCTCAATGTTTTGACACTCAGACGTGTTGTGTGAATCTGAATTCCATGTCTTGTAGAGAATTGGTTGTTGTTTGGCAGTTTCTAATGTAGCTTTCAAGGTTGATGGTTGGTTTGAATCAGGTGTAGAAGACTTGGTCTGATTTTTCTTCTTTCTTCTAGATATGGTTTTCTTCCTCTTGACCTATTCTTTGATTTCTTGTATCTCAGGCTTCTGCTTTTTCTTTAACTCCATCTTAATCTTTGCCTTTAGTTCGGCCTTTGTTAATTCTGGTTCAAGAGATTCGGCTGGTTTGAATTTCTCATAGAGAACCATAGCCTTTTGTTTGTTGTTAGGCTTTGCTACTTTGGATTTTTGTGGCTGTGTTTGTTTTGGGTTGATATCTTCAATAACATGATTAGTACATGTCAATGTTGCTTTGTTTGGTTGGTTTGCCTCTTCATCACTATCATCACTTACAGGATCCCCATCTTGACCTTCACAGGAGTGAATGGTTTCATTCTATGGTGATTCAGGTTTGAGGTACAGCTTTGATGCTGTTTCAGGAGAAGTGATTTGAGTGATAGTGTATGGTGTGTCTGTTGGAGGATGATCAAGCATATTTGAATCTTCTTTGACTGGACTTGTCATTAAAGTTGGCATTTCTGGGTAGCTATCATTGTAAGGAGGAGGAACAACATGGTATGTAGTTCCAGCACTCTTCTTTTAATCTCTTTATGCATTAAGTAGTTCTTCCATCTTGCTAGCAGTCAGCTTTAAATTCTCAAGTTCAACTTCTGTTGAATAATGATCTGCTTTTGTCTTTTTTAGAGACTCAGTGAGTCTTGTAACTTGGGCTTGAAGACTAAATCTTTCTCCAAGGAGTTTGTCTACATCCTTCAAAAGAGAATTGATTTTATCTTCAAAGGCTTTATGTTGTATCTTCAATTATGCATTTGTAACCTTTTCTATATTGATTGCTTGATTTAGAAGCTCAATGTAATGTTGCAAGTTATTGATTGTTATGGTTGTACTTGCTTATGATATTTTGGCTTCAACTTCAGCATTTGTGTTTGTTAACTTCACAGAGAGTTTAGTTATGTGAGCATTCAGCTTGTGGTTTTCTTTAATCAAGTTATCAACTTCTTTCTCTAGTGAACTGATGTGATTAACAGAAGTTTTTAGTTCCTCTGCATGTGAAGCTCTTTCCTCCTTTATCATGTATGCTAAATTGTTGCAATATTTCTGATATGCTTGTACTTCATCTATGCATGCTAATAAGCATAGATTGATCTTTTTGTCTTCTGGAATTTCGAGAAATGGAGGAATGTTTGTGTTGTTGATATTTGTGGCTTTTGCAAGCTCAGTAGCTAACTTTTCAAGTTTGATTTCTTGTTGAACCATTTTGTCTTGCAACTGGTTCATCTCTTGAGCTAAACTGATGTTTTGTTGATTCAACATCTTGATTTGTGCTTAATCATTTCTTTGAGATTGTTCCATCTCTGACCTGCATTTGATCAAATCATTAGACAATGTGTTGTTTGAGTTTGCAAGATCACACAAATGTAAATGCATCAGTTCTTTCTCAATGTGACTGATGTACAACTGAATATTTGTCTTGACAAACAATGAATTGTTGTTATTGTTTGATATGCTACTGTTGTTTGATTGGTTGCAGCTTTTGATTGATTTGTTGTTGTTGTTTGGTTGGTTGCATCTTTTGTTTGATTTGCTGCTGTTGTTTGGTTGGTTGCAGCTTGATTTCCTTTGTTTGAATTCTTGAAACCTCTTTCTACCTGCAGCAAGAAAGATAGCTTGGTTTCTTGAAACACGAATGTTAGTGAATGATGTTAAATTTTCCATTTTGTTTAAAAACAAAAATGATTTAACAATTGTTTTTGTGTTTCAAAAAAAATCAAATTTTAAAATTTTAATTGAATCCAAAGAACGTCAAAAGAAATCTTTCGAGACAAAAGAAATCTTTCGAGACCAACTCTTGATGTAGTGATGTTTACACGTCTGCTGTGTATGTTTAATGTCTGTTGTGCACCTGGTGTTTGTTTAGCATCCTTTGTTAATGTGGTTGTTTGTTTCTATGTCCGCTGTTGACCTGTGTTTACTCGTCCACTGTGGACTAAGTTGGTGTGGTCAATGTTCGCTGTGGACTTTCTCTCTTGTCCGCTGTGGATAAATGTGAATGTGTGTGATGATTTCTCGTCCGTTGTGGGTACAGTGCACAAAGTTGTGTGTTCAACGTCCGCTGTGAATGTATGAACGTCCGTTGTGGACAGATGAACATCTGCTGTGGACAAATGAACGTCCACTATGAGTTGTTAGTGTTTTGTACAACGTCCGCTGTGGACGTGGTTGTTTGTTTCTATCTGCTGCGAAGTTACACGTCTGCTGTGGACAAACGAATGTCCGCTATGGACCTGTTGTGTTCGCTGTGGACTGTTGTGTCCGCTGTGGACTGATGGTATATTAAGATTACTTGTTCGTTATGGACAGATGAATGTTCGCTATGGACAAATGAACGTTCGCTATGGACTTGATGTGTATGTCCACTTTGGATTTTCTTAAGCGTCCGCTGTGGACATTCTTAAACGTCCACTATGGACTTTCTTAAGCGTCCGTTGTGGACTTTCTTAAGCGTCCGCTGTGGATGTTTTTCTTCAACAGCTATGAATAGAAAAATTGTATGTTCTTGTTATTTACATGTCCGCTGTGGACATTTTGAATGTCCGCTGTGGACAATGTTGTGCATGCTCTTGTTCTTTACTTGTCCGCTATGGATAGATGTAAAGGAGTGTGTCCGCTATGAAGCTTCTTACTCGTTTGCTGTGGAGTTTTCTTACTCGTCCGCTGTGGATCGAGTTGTGTGTTTAATGTGCAGTGTGGACGTGATAAATGTCCGCTGTGAGTGATTATTAAATCAGTTGTGGATGAGTTGTGCTATGGGTGGTGATGTTTACTCGTGCGCTGTGTACCGGGGTGTTTGTTTCAATGTCCGCTGTGGATAGATGTAGCGGAGCGTGTCCACTGTGGACGAGATAATTCAACGTCTGCTGTGGAGTTACTTACATGCCCGTTATGAAGACTTGGTAAAAAATAGATGTTTGAAGTGTTTGTCAGCTGTGGATTTAAACCATGAGCTGTGGATGCAACACTTGGTCAAAAACATAGAATTCAAAATTTAGAATCAGGAAGTAATTTGTATATTCTTTGTAAAATCCGATTCTCAATGGAATTTCATTTAAGAATACACAAATTGATGTTTGAATGATTGTTGAATGATTCTTGAATGATTGAATGATGAACAAACGAATCAAAATCTGGATTGAATCATGAATTTGGCTGATTTTAAAATTTCAAAACAGTTTGACTTTGAAAAAGTGAAACTTCATGTTCTTGAATGAACAAACTTTTGATTCTTGGGTTTCTGATGGAATTTGATAAAACCAAATGTTACAATAGCTATAGATAAGTTATGCTAAGCTAAGACAACAATCAATTTCATATAATCATCACCTAAACTCGGATTTAGATGATGAACTCATGAAGAACACAATGAAGAACAAAAACCCAGATATAAGAATCAATGTTCAAAAGTGGATGATTTGGTTGTTGAAAATGATAAACAAACCTTAGATCTGATGTTTCTAAGCTACAACCACTATTAATTTCAGCTAAACAACATCAGCTTCATGATTTTTAATGATTTTTCATCAAGAACAATGAACTTTTCTCAAGAACACAAAATTTCAAAAATCTTCAAATTCAAGAGTTATGGATGTTCAATTGATATGAAACTTTGCAGATGTGTTAGTTATCACAAACTAAAGCTATTAGAAGCTTAAATTCGATCAAATAACAACAAAATCAAAATTTCATGTTCATGAACATTTGAAGACTTGAAGAACAAGTTTGCTTAAATCTTCAAATTAATGGCTCAAATGAACTTCAATTGATGTGAAAACCTGCAGATCTTCACAAAATAAAAAATCTAAGCTAATGGTTGCTTGATTTCATCAAAAAACGACAAAAATTTGAAGATCAAACTTGTGGTTCAAAATTTTGAGAATAATTTGAAGAACAAGGAGCCAAGGCTCTGATACCAACTGTGGAAATTTGATCGATCGAATATTGCAATCGTATTGTTGCCGTTTATCAGATCTGTGATGCAAAATCTCATAGACCCGTAGATGATTTCAAGTGAAGATCTATACAAGATTTAGTGTATGATGATGAATGAATGATGAATAATTCAAGAACACATATTTATAAAAATTTCATTCATTCATATGGATGATGAAGCTAGGAGATTACAAAGGGAGATTGTAAGAAAATTCTCTCTCACTCACAATCAACCTGATTGTTTCTCTCACTAGACTAATTCTCTCTTGTTTGTTATTGTTAGTGTTAACAATGCTTTGCAATGCTTAGGGTACAGAATGACTACATTTAGTCTATTTATACTCTTTACATAAATGAATAAAATTACATTTAAGCCCTAATGATTACACAAATATTGTTCTAAGTCTGATAAATTCTCTATTTTAGATGCGTGACTGCCGGGTGCTGACGTCTTTCAAGACGTCCGCTAATGTTGACTGTTGACTTTGACCACGGTTGACCAAGTTTGACCTTGGTCAATTTTATTCGTTTTGATCACATTTTTAGCATAGCTTCACCGTGTCGGTTTTGGTAATCATCATGAGATTTGACACTTAGGTTTTGGGAAGTATCATCTTCAAATAGTTCAACACTCTTCGGATTGGTAGCACCTCGGTACCCTGCACTCCTTAGCATAATGGCCCTCACCCCATATTTAAAACACCTATTCATCCCAATCTGCACTCTCCGAAATGACACTTCCCATACTTCTTACACTCCTTTCGTTCACATCCGTTCCTCTGTTCGGTGCGGCGGTCACCGACCCTCATCTTCTTCTCCCCAATTCCATAGTTGTCATTCCTAAACCTCTTCCCGTTCCTGTTCCTATTCCAACTCCCCTTCTCAGTCTTCTTCTGAACTGGCGCCGGTTCTCACTCATGATACAACTTTCCAGCCAAATCCACCACCCACTTGAATGTGCTCGGTCTAGTGGCGATCTTGTTTTCCTAATGTCCACTAGCAAACCTTGCGTGTATCATTTGAACTTCTTGGACACGGAAGTCAGCAGATCTGGCATAAGTCTAGCAAGATCGTTGAACTTGGAGGTGTACTTGGGTGAGTCATGTTCCCGGCCTCCAAATACAAGAACTCTTTAATTTTGTCCAACTCCCATGTGGACAGTACTCCTCTAACACCAACTCCTTCAAATCTGACCACTTTATCTTTCTATTGTTCATTTTCCCTCGGCTTGGACAATGTTGTCCCACCAGCATAGAGCCGAGTCAACTAAAGAATAGGAGGCCAACTTCACCTTCTGATCCTCCCGACACTCACTGATGTCTAGGACTGCCTCTATCTCTCGTACCCAATGGTGAGCGGAAGTAGCATTGCCATTACCGTCAAAGGACGGGGGCTAGCATATCTGAAACGCCCCATAACTACAGCCTTTAGCCTTCTCCTTATCGGCTTCATCCTCACTATCATCATCATGATTTATCACCTTTGGGCTAGATGGCTCTTCTTCTGCTTCCTCAGTCCTTTCAGGGGACTTTCCTGATTTCCTCTCCTCCTTTTTCCCCCTATCCTCAGCTCTTTCCCCATCCATTATAGCTCTCAACACCTTAGTCATCACTAAAGGTAATACATCTTGCATGATGTTGTAGACCTCATCAGCAATGGCCGCTTTCATAGTAGACTTAAGGGTGGCTGATCCTTCACCCTCTTAGTGGCTATGGAGATCCATCTCCTCGTGAACAGTCTCGGGAGCCTTAGCTTTGCTCCTGGTGACACGTGGCATAGTAGTACACCCGTCACGAGCACCTCCTTGGGTTGCCTTCCCATATTTCCTACCCGCCATAAATTCTACTTCCTATAAAATTCAAACACCAACAAAGTCATTCAAGGTAATAGCTGATATTATGTGAAGTATAGTATGTCCCTAATCAAAGTGGCTAGTTGTGATTAGTCACTTACTTTAATCTTTATTCCCCAAGCATTTCCTATCCTGACTACATCAGCATCGGAATCTACTAAGCACATAAATTCAGATAGCACACACAATACTGATTAACTTTAAGAAAATGTTACCTGATGGCACGTAGCTACTTGGGCTGGCACCCCTTCATTTGGTCCTATTTTCAGTTTAAGTTTAGGTTTTGAAAATAATTTACCCAATTCTCTTAAACATTGGCTCTGATACCAACTTGTAAGGCCCCGGTCCCAGAAAACCCCACAGTTGGTCATTCATAGCACCATCAATATTAAAATACGATATAATACATTACAATAAGAAAACATTACAGCGGAATGATTTAACAAAAACCATTTCATGCATTTATAATAATTGTTGTCAAGAAACACATTGTTGTTACAAGGTTCAAAATTTACCATTTGTGTTGTATTACAAGACAAAAACATCATTGTGCATAAATATGGGTGTCGGTCTTTATTAGCCAAGTAGCTCCAGTTTTGTGCCATCCCCAGCAACTTCATTACCTACCAACTAATATGCATACAAAGTAAGAGTTGCTGAGTGAGTTCTAGTTTTAATAATATTCAAAAATATACATTTGAAAGCTTCCGTTGGTGATCATCCATCATTATACATAATATTCGATGAAGCATTCTTTATCTTTCTTTCTTTCATTATCTTTCTCTTTTATTAACTAGAATTGCATAAAGCAAGAGCCTACATTGTTAGTTGGCAACAAATGTCGAACCCCTGCCAGTACATATTTATAAGTGGTAGCTAACCGCTGACAATTGACCCATACTGCTAGGCACGAAGCCTGCTCATGAATACAAGTCCCATTCATTCATTCATTGGTCAATCATAAGAATTAGACCCCAGATGTGCTTTCTCATGGGCTGAAACAGCCGCAGATCAGTTGAGCTAACGATAACAAGGTCGTGCACCTCAATTCATTGTGCTTGCTAGGCTTTCCATTTATTATAAGGGCCCAATGATAACGTTCATTAGGTTCTATTGTCTTTCTTTTATTCCTTTATGACCACTTGATTATGAATAATACTTTTAAGACATTCATAGTCTTATATTCACAAAGCATGAAATAGTAAATCTTATTCATAATAGTAGCCCATAAGAAAAGAATATAACATTAGAAACATTAAACAATCATAATCTTCCATTAAACATAAGTACTTATCACTTAAATTCTATCCCCCAAAATTTCAGAATAAACGTAAGTGTTCAAATCGCATGAATAAGGCATACAGTGGACGACTTAAATACTAAGTGTTCATAGCGGATAGCCAAGTCCACGACGGATGAATTAAACACTAAGTGTGTTCACAGCAGTTGACTAAAGTCCACAGCGGATGACTAAAGGTTAACAGCGGATGACTAAGGGTTCACAATTGATATGCATGCATACTAAAGTATCTACAGCGGACAGTTAGTGTCCACAGCGGATAGCATTATAACCCTCCCTAAGTGTCCATAACGGATATGAAAGGCCTATAGCGGATAGTCACTAGCACTTATATCCAACCTAGGTGAATTCTAGTCCCAAACAACATCTTTAAACGTTAACTTAACATAGATCTATCAGATTCACACTCAAGACATCATTAACAACCATTAACATCGTAGAAATCTTTAAAAACATATATATTTTTTGTAAAAAAATCATTTTTAACAGTGGAAAAAATAGTTTGTCCAGTGACATCGTTTTTCAGTACACATATCAGCCCTAACAAGTAGACAACAAGTAACAGATGGGATCTAGAACTTACCTTAATCAGCTTTCAAGCAAAACACTACACACCCGAGAGCAACCCGAAGTTCTCACACCTAAACACACGTAAACATACAAACTTAACACATAGAAACACACAGGAAGCTGTCTAGAAGCTTAACCTGACTAAATCTCAAAGGAAACACCATTAAATCTCATCTTTTGATGAGTTCTTCTACTTTCTCACTCTAGAACCAATAGGAGCTTTTCTGTCTTTCTAACCGTACGTTTCAGTGCATGGAGAAAAGGGTATGGGTGGCCTTCTTTCTTTTTAAACCCCATTATGGGCCAGCTTGGTTCTTGTACACTTTTACCCCCTACTTTTTGAAATAAAATCCCGTTTGCTCCTTTACTTTTCTTTTCTTTTCTTTTTGAAGTTTTCAGGTGTTACATCATTTTATTTGTTGACATTCATGTCATTTAAATAGATTTGCTAACAGATTACATTGACCATGGTGATCTAACCATATCATGTGAATTATGTTATGAAAAACTATGGAAAACGAGGTTATTAGAGGAACAAGGAAAAAAATAAAACAAGTTATTCTATATGTTGCTATAATGGTAAACTTAAACTTGTGAAATACAAGGATCCACCATTAGATTATAAAAGACATTTCTTTTCTTCTGACTGTAAAAGATAACATTTCATAAAGAACACACGTCGATATAATTCGATGTTCTCTTTTACCTTAATGGGTGGCAAGGTCGATGAATTGGTTAATAGAGGCAAACACATGTATTAGGTGGATCCTGATGATCTGGAAGAAGCTGATCTTTAGTGGCAGATGGCTATGATCACTCTACGGGCAAGAAGATTCATGGAGAGAATAGGAAGAAAGAATTTTGGAAACCTGAATGCGAAGTTTGGATTTTACAAATCAAAGCTCAGATGCTTCAACTGCAAACTGCTTGGGCATTTCAAAAGAGAATGTCCATCTCCCATTATCACTGAACTAGGAACGGGGGTTAATAGGGTCATTAAATTGATGATAAAGAAGAGAACAAGAAGAAGAAAGAAACAGATCTTCTAACAAACTTTGACTAGAGTGTTGACTTAGCCGAGACTGAAGAAGAAATCAATCATGCCCTGGTAGCTGAAATTGTAGAGGTAGTAAAAAATGAAGCAGATAGAAGGAAGGAAAGTAAAGTGAAAGATAGCTTGAAGGATGTTTGTGAGAAAGAGGAGAAGGAGAGTAAGGTGAAGGTCAGCATGAAGGATGATTGTGAAAGGGAGGAAAGGTTGAAGCTGCAAAAGCTATGAGTAAGGAGGAGTTGAAAGGTGAATCAAGGGTCTGCAACTGTTAAAAGTCTCTAGCTGTTGAGACAGAAGGTGATGGAGATTCCATATGAGGTAATTCAAGACATGTGTTCATCTGCTTGCAAAATTGTTTGTTTGGAATTTATAAAGTCAACAATATATCAAAAGAAAATGAAGGGAAACTAAAAAGGATAAATGGGGAACTTAAAAAGAATGAAGCAAAATTTTTTGTAAAATTAAATGAAGCTTTAAAGAAAAAAGATCATTAAAAAAGAACCCTTTTTAAGAAAAATATGGAAATTAATACTTTGACTGAGAAGGTAACTTTGGCTGAATTTGAGACTACAAAACTTAAAACAAAACTTGATAAATGGACAATTTCTGGAATGAAGCAAGAGGAACTCTATAGCAAACAAAGGGGAGCTAGAATTAAGACAGGGTTAGGTTGTAGTGAAACCAATTATGTTTACCCGCCTCCTAGCACCTTTTGCTATTCTCCAATGCCTACACCTCACCCTACAAATGATTTAATTGAAAAGGATACTAATAGTTTGTTTGCAGGTTTAGAAGGGGTGAATCATAAAGAGGTTTGGGAAGATTATGATTATGGAGGTAGTAGAGGTCTTGGAAGTTGTAGTTCCAGTTCTTCATATTTCAAAAAATCTCTTGTAGACAATAGTTTCAGTAGCATAGATTGTAGTTTGGATAGTTTACATTCAAGTTGTTCTTATTCCAAAATGTTTGAATCAAATGGAGTTGATGTTCGAAGTGTTAATGAAAAAGTTGGTGTTTTTAGTAAAGGCCATAAAAATTCTTCAAAAAAATTGTTTTGAAAAATTCAACTCTATTCCTATCCCCACCTTCACTCCTATTCGAATCTCTACCCCATGTGAAACAACATCCTTACATGATTGTAAAATTTCAGAAAGAAGAGAATCCAATAATAGATCATTTGACTTAGAAAACAAATCACAGGAAGTGCACGTCATTTACAGTGATTGTGATTCTCATATGTCTGAGTGTGAGGAAGAGATTATCATGGATCATGTTTCAATTCAAAAGGATAAAAGAAAAGGTTTAAATCTCACTGTTTCAACTGTAGAAAAGATGATCATGTTGTTAAGCATTGCCCAGAGGTTGTAAATAGAAATGTAGATAACCATTCTTTAGGAAATAGAATAAAACATTTTGTGGATAGTTTCTTTTGTGCAAATTCATCTTCTCCTAGAACCAAACCGGTTAAGGTTTGGGTCCTCGTGTCTAAACGATTTTCTCTAATTCGTTTTCCAGGAACATTCGAGTAGGACTATCAATAGCACTTGACACGTTGATAGTGGATGCTCCAGGCACATGACCGGATTGAAGGACCTTCTTACCAATTATCGGATAATAAATGGAGGATATGTTGCTTTTGAGGGTGATAAGAAAGGAGGTAAAATGATGGGTCAAGGTGAGGTATCCAATGGTTCTTTAACCTTGGAGAAGGTAAATTTCGTGCTTGAATTAGCATTCAATCTTTTGAGCATGTCATAAATTTGTGATAAGAATATTCCTATGCTTTTTAAGTCTAACAAATGTTTGTTTCTTAAGCTAGAATTTTCAGCTCCAGATGATTTGGTGATTGTGCGAGCTCCAAGAAAAAATGACACATATCTGCTTGATATGAACTCCAAAGAATCTACCTCCCCCATGACTTGTCTCTTCTCAAAAGCTTCTTCTTCTGAGTCTTTTCTTTGGCATAGACGTTTAGGCCATGTGAATTTTAAAAATACTAATAAATTGGTTAAAAATAATCTTGTCAGAGGTTTACCTCAAAAGGATTTTTCTATTATTGAAAAATGGATGTCTTGTGCTAAAGGTAAACAACACAAGAAATCACACAAGCTTAAACAAGAAAATTCCATTTATAATCCTCTTGAGTTATTACATTGTGATTTGTTCAGTCCAATAAGTGTTAAAAGTATAGCTAAGAAGTCTTATTGTCATGTTGTAACAGATGATCATTCAAGATACTTTTGGGTTTGATTCCTATCACATAAAGGGGAGACAGAAGAGGTGTTGCAGAAGCTAATTCTGACTATGGAGAATATCAGCAACAAGAAAGTTTTGGCGAACAGAAGTGACAACAAAACAGAGTTTAGAAATCAGATGTTTGATTCATTCTGTGCAAGCAAAGGGATTCTCAGACAATTCAGCGCCGCACGAACACCTCAGCAGAACGGTGTTGCTGAAAGAAAGAATCGCACTCTCATTGAAGCAGCCCAAACTATGCTTATTGAATCTAAACTTCCTATTATTTTCTGGGTAGAAGTAGTCAACTATGCTTCGTATGTTCTAAACAGAGTTCTAATCATGAAAGATAAGATGAAGATTCCATATGAACTGCTTCACAAGCGAAAACTGTTGATTGACTTCTTTCATCCTTTTGGCTACTCATGCAGTTTATTGAATACTCAAGCTCAAAATTCAAAGTTTGGAGCACTATCTGATGAATGTTACTTTGTCAAATATTCTTCAACTCAGAAGTCTTATAAAGTATACAACAAACGAACAAGAATTGTGCTAGAATCTTTCTATGTTGATTGGCAAGAGTACAATGTTTCCAACATTAGTTCGATCCAGATTGGTTCTATGATTCAAACACTATTTTCAATTCATCCAATCTACCATTCTTTCCTGTTTTCAATTGATCCGGATTCATTCAAGTCTTATAAAATATGTTTGCTTGTTGCTCATTTTGTAACTCTTGGAACTTTAATGATATTACTGATTTTAGTCTATTGATCGATTTTGTATTTGCTAGGAGCTTATATTTGTCATCTTTGAGCATTATTCTTCTTTATCCTTACAAATCCTTTTGCAAATGGGTTATGTTTGATTTGTGTTCATTTTCTATCATTACTTGGTCCACATGCTATTAGATACAGTGATATCTTGTGGATTCTATTGTTAAATCTTCATCAAAAGCACATTGAAATGATCATCTGGACCAACAGATGGATACTGGTGATCATAACCCACCCTATTAAGACAATCTCCTACCACATCATCATCAATCTTAATTGGCACATTTGGCTGGTCTTCCAACCACAAGACACTATTTATCACCTCCGTAGTTTTTAATAACATCCTCTTTCCCTTGATCGTAGACAAAATACAAGGTTCTCCCTGAGCATCTCTCTCATTGGCTACTGTAATCCAAGCTGATCAACCATATTAGTGTAGATAGTGGGATTAGCAGTAATAGCATGGCATATCTAGGAAGTCTTGAGACCGTCAATCATAGATCTGAACAATGCCTTATCATCAAGAATGTCTCCAAGGAAAGCAACAGCATTATAGTTATTATTATAAACCATTTGTCGAGCCATCTGAAAGATTATTATAGACAAAGATTGATTAGTTAATCATACACAGTAATTCTATACTGAACTTTACGCATGACTATAACTACTCGCATGCGAATAATTATTTTCCAAGACTAACTTTTCACATGACAAGGTCAACTGTTTGCATGAAACAAAGTTTGACCATATGTCAATTGTTCGCGCGAGAAGTCAAAAATCAAGCGAAAGGTCTAAGCAGTTTGAAAAACTTGTTGCATCTGTTCATGTTTTTCCTGCTTTTTGCACGCGACAAGTCTGAAATTGTAGATTTTCAAACTAAGCATTCTCAATGTGTTTTAACCATTACAAATGTTCATTAGGTGTCGATTAAGTCATTAATAAAGTTTCATATGGTTAATTTCTTTCAATTTAATGTCTATTTGTTCTCATAAGTTAGGTTAATGTTCGAACACATACAAACACAATCAAAAACAAGAAATCTACCTTATCAATCCTTAAACAATCAATATGCGACAACAATGAACTCGTATATCAACAACAAACATGTTTAACACTTAGAGAACTTTGTGATTTTTGAAGTCAGAGAGTTTTCGTGCGAATGAGCAACTTATTGCACAACTATTATATATATAATACACTTACTTCTCGCATGCGACTAGTTCATCTAGTCGCATCAGCTCACTTTTCGCACCTTTTGAACTTTATGCAATTTTAATCAATTTTATTGATTTTTGTTATATGTTCTAATTAAAATTGTGTTTAACTAAGTGTTGACAATTAACCAAGAACCCTCAATCTTTTTAAATTTTGTTGAACAAAAACAAAGTGTAAACAAATATAAGTTTTTAACAACACAAAAAAAACAAAAACAAATTGATATTCAAATTATACTTATAACTTAAACTATTTTTGATAAATTTTCATGTATAGGATCACATTTCTGTGTAATCGATTATTAACATCATCTAGCTTTATTTGTGAAATAAGACTGGTTACGATGATTGTCAATATGTTCTATCCACTTTTATACTTAGACTTCAATTTTCCTTAGACACATATTATCATGTTTTGATTAAGTTCTATGAAATCAATGGATCTCATAATCAAAAATCTTGTAGAACCCTTATCTAGATTTAAGACACTTTTGAGATTTCAAGTCATCCCAATTTGACATAAATCTTTTACTTCTGATCAGCATTTTAAGGATTATTTTTCTCTATTATGATATCTATTTAGAGAAAAACTAGCTTGAGAAACATTTCTGAACACAGAATATTAACAAGTTTTAGGACTTATTAACCGTCAGTCAAACTTATGTTTTTGCCCTCACAAGACGTTTAGGACTTACATGCCAATTTGGACTTATATGCCCCATCTTTTGATTTTGCCTCCCGTGTCAGAACATATTCTCGAAAAAAATATCATATAGTACGTATGTCTATGACATATCTTTTATTATTGTGTGCATTGACATCTTTTATTCCTATATGGCTTATAGCATCTTTTTGCTCTATTTGGTTACTTTTCTTTTGTTTTTGTCATTCATAACTTTTTCATATTTTGATATTTATAAATTTATATATTTCTTCTGAAAGATACTGAATCAGACATTAACTGACTTGAGTATGACTAGACTGTAACTCTCAGTCTGTTTTAGCATGGAATTAGTGTTACCACATGTGACATCCGGTAATTTTCCGTTACCAAACTCTGTTAGTTTCGTTAGGTCTTACATACACGTGTCGTGAGCACACACTAGTTGTCATTGAACGTTGGTGGCTTAATAATGAGTAATATGGGTTAACTAATAGTAACTTAATTAATGGTTTTGATTATGAATATAGGGTAATGTGAATTGTGAATGTTAAGTTTGATTTACAGATTTCGCGTTATAATGTGACTACGTGTTATATGATTTCATGTGTGGTGTTTAATAGTTGGATTATATAAATGTTGATGATTAATAATAATTCATGTATTATGTGACTAAAATTATTTAAAAGTATAAAAAAACTACTTTTATAATTTATAAAACAATAAGGGGTTAATCAAGAAATACTTACCATATTTAAACAAAAATTCAAACCCTAGCCCCGTTCTCCTCCCCCCTTGCGGCTAAACACCCCCAAGCCCCCCATCTTTGAGATTTTGGTTCAAGAACAAGCACACTCATTCGATTTTGATTAGTTCGAATGACTACAACGCGTTAGCATGTCCAATTCTTGATCATTACACGACTAAAGGTAACATTTTGATTAGTTTTTCATGATTTTGATTCAAGAACAAACCTAGTTCAATTAACATGATTAAAGTCAAAATTGATGTTGGTTTATGATGATATGATGTTAGTTGTATTGCATAGATGTTAGTTTACGTGGATTATGCAAGAAATTCATGGAATTGACGTGTTGTTGATACCTTGCTAAAAGTAGTAACTTTTGTGCATGAGGTTTAGGAATTATGTTGATTTGATGATGTTTATTATGTCTAGATGATTTGTATGAACTTGATTATGTATATTGTTGATGAATTAATGAACGAATCAAATGATAGATTGATTTGGGGTGTTACTTTCCCGAAGGGAAACTTTATTAATGTGAATCATTTGATATTATGAATTGGGCATGTTTATGATCTTAGGATCATGCTAGAATGCTTATTGATGATGTCTAATGAGTTAGAATGCGTTAATTGGATCATGTGGATACTTGATGGATTACTTGGAAATCTAGGTTTTAAGGAAATTTGCAAAAGTTTTAATTTTATGTTAAGAGGTTATGGAATCATGTTTGGGATTATAATAGATCATTTTTGTGTATGTTAGTTGGTATGAATCTTGTTGAGTAATGGGATAATGATCGTCATACATGCGTGCAAATCTGAGGCCCCTACTTAGTAGGATTGGCAAGGTTTAAGGTGTGAAGTCGTGAGTGGGTTCACATGGCTTGTAGTGCATGATTAAACTCAATGTATGATTTATTAGTTATGATGTAATTATATTTGTGTTGATCATGGTGTTTGATTTGGATTCGCATGTGTTGTATGATAAATCTATGTTGATATGTTTATCTTGATAGAACTTAAGATTGATAATGTAGCATACGTAGATAACTTGTATGATAATCATGTGTAATGATTTGCCATACTTGATCAAACAAGATTTCAATTAACATGTCACTAATGGGTCAAACGGGTCAACTAGGTCAAATGAGTCTCGTTTTCCAAAACCCTTAGGTCAACGTGTTTATTGAGCACTTAGGGTTGTTAAACTTTCTGGTTACACGTACTTATCTACTCGCTTGTTCTAGGTAACCTTTGAATAGGTTGTCTTTCCACTCATGTTAGCTCTCTATTATTGTTCGCTTGCGCACCAGGTGAGTTCAATGCCACACTTTTATTTACTCTCTTTTTGGGGGAGAAAGCATACTTGTAATTTAAAATGCTTTACTATTATAACATGTGTTTAGTAAGACATAGTGTGTTATACCATTGAAAGCCCTTACACTTTCGGATCGTTAATTAAGGAATCTAGAGGGAAATCTTCGATAGTACTACTAGTTCTAACAAGCCCCACCCAAACGACTGGAGGTCAAGCGGGTGTAATATTGTCCTAAATGACTAACAGCGTCACGACTTGGTATGTCGTGGCGGAAGGCAAACAAACGAACATAGTCAGCTTCGATCGCAAAATCACTATTGTGTATTACTAATGAAATTAGACTAGCTATCTATTTCAATGCAATTGTTTATACTCAATGTATGATTTATTAGTGGTGATGTAATTATATTTTTGTTGAGCATGGTGTTTGATTTGGATTCGCATGTGTTGTATGATAAATCTATGTTGATATGTTTATCTTGATAGAACTTAAGATTGATAATGTGGCATACGTAGATAACTTGTGTGATAATCATGTGTAATGAGTTTCTATACTTGATCAAACAAGATTTCAATTAATATGTCACCAACGGGTCAAACGGGTCAACTAGGTCAAATTAGTCTTCTTTTCCAAAACCCTTGGGTCAACGTGTTTATTGAGCACTTAGGGTTGTTAAACTTTCTGGTTACACGTACTTATGTACTCGATTGTTCTAGGTAACCTTTGACAAGTTGTCTTTCCACTCACCATTAGCTCCCTATTACTGTTCGCTTGCGCACCAGGTGAGTTCAATGCCCTACTTTTATTTACTCTCATTTTGGGGGAGAAAGCATACTTGTATTTTAAAATGCTTTACTATTATAACATGTGTTTAGGAAGACATAGTGTGTTATACCATTAAAAGCCCTTACATTTTCAGATCGTTAATTAAAGAATCTAGCGGGAAATCTTCGATAGTACTACTGGGTCTGACAAGCCCCACCCAAACGACTGGAGGTCAAGCGGGTGCAATATTGTCCAAAACGACTAACAGCTTCACGACTTGGTATGTCGTGGCGGAAGGCAAACAAACGAACATAGTCAGCTTCGATCGCAAAAACACTATTGTTTATTACTAATGAAATTAGACTAGCTATCTATTTCAATGCAATTGTTTATACTTTACAAACACTATTGTTTATGATGACTTACAAATTCTTGAACTCACCAACCGTCGTGTTGACACTTTTAGTATGCTTTTCTCAAGTCGTTACTAGTAGCTGTCCGTAGGAGCACTCACGTGTCAAGCATGCTTTGAACAAACATTGATTTACATTTGGTTTATTGCATATTTACGTATATTGGTTTAGGCGTGTGTTTTGCACATTTTATATTTATTACTTTGGATTTGAAATATTTACAAAACGATTCCGCAAATGTTTTAAAGTTTAAACTCTGATTTCTCTTAAATGTTACATATAGTGTCGTTCTGAGTAACTAATGACTTAGATCGTGGTTTTTTCACTCGCCTCATGGTAAATGTCACACCCCAACCTTAACGGCGGAAACGTCGAGATGTGAGGGTTAAGATTGTTCACAGCCACATAACACTACCATAAATTGTAAATATAAAAATTCATAAGTTGAAATAAACATTACAACCAAATGTCTCAACAAAAGAAAAAAATAAATAAAGTTCAACTTTCAAGTTTCAAGATATTTTATTTATTTTTCCTAGGTCCAAATCCTAGGTGTAAGCATGCTTCAAAAGATAATCATCAACCTTGTGCATTTCCTGAAACATGTTAAAAATAAAGGGTCAACTTTAAAAGTTGGTGAGTTTCCATGGGTTAAGCATACATATATATATATATAAAAGTTTACAAGTAGCAATTCATGTCAATGGTTACGAATAAAGCAAGTTTATAGATAACATATAGTTACAATCAAACCTTGACCAAGAATATCGTTTACAAGTTTAACGATTAGCTAAGTGTACTTGGTTCCCATGATGAACAAGCATACGTCATCAGGAGCCGGCAATAACCTCGGCTTTAGCACCAAATAGGCTTGTCAGGCCCATAGATCTATGACGTCGCCAGGCTAGCAATAGTTAATGATTGTCAACATATAATGTTCATCATATAAGGCTCACAATATTACAAATAACCATGACAAAAGTAAAGATGAATTGCATGTGCGTTTACAAGTATCAAGATGTTTACAAGTGCAAGTTTATAAAGTTAACATGTTTCACCCCAAAAGGTGTGAAATAAAGTAAAAGAGGGGCATGGAAAAACTCACATGATATATATATATAAATAGGATGATAACAAGAAATAAACGGTGCTCCAACGATTCCTTTTTCAAGTTACCTAACGTATATATTTCAAGGTTAAGATTAAAGGTAATATTAACAATTAAACGTGAACTAGGGTTTCAATAGGAATTTGGGGTTTAAGGTTAGCTAATGAAATTAAATATATTTTAATCCAATGAAAAGAAATATACCATTTAGGTAATTTAATATGGAGAAAAGAAATTAAATCTTTTATAATAATTTATAAAGTTTAAATATATGATTTAAATAGATTTTTTTATAATTATTTAAAATAACATGATTAAACAATAATTTAACGTATTGGCCAATAATAATTTATTAATTTAACTATTATTTAAAATCTATTTTATAAAAAATAATCCAAAAATAACCTTTGTTAAAATGTTTTATTAAAATAATATTTAATTATTTAAATTTAAAAATTTACAGAAAATAATTTGGTGTCCTTAAAAATATTTAAAGTTTACAAGAATAATTTTTATAATTATTAAAAATTTTCTATAATTTATTTAAAGGCTGAAAAGCCCTAAAAAAATGTTTGAGGGTGCCCGGGTTCGAACCCGGGACCTCAAGAATGATATAGGAGTGATTTACCATTAGGCTAGGACGCCTATGCCTGACAAAAAGTGAGTTTTAATTCTTAAATCACAAATTCAAAGAAACCCCCAAACCATATGAACCCTAGATTCGATTTCAACCTAATTGAACATGAAATCGAATATGATTCCTGTAATAAACATAGGGTTTTTGATCCTCAAGGAAAACCGAGTATGTGTGTGTGTTTAATTACCCGAAATATGTTAGAAATCGATGCTACAAGTCAAAGAACAGTCGCAACCAAGGTTGGGTAGTGTTCGTGATGCAAACGTTGATATTATCCAAATTCGTTGCACAGGAAGCTTCCAAGGATCTTGATGAACGAAAGCTTTCTGTCAATTTCAGTTAATATCGACAGAATGGTGATGAACACTAGCGTTGTAGTCGCGATGAAGAGAGGGAATTATTCGAGTGGTTCCAGTGTGTTTTAGGTGGAATTGAGTTCGATAGTAGCTTAGGATTAGTTAAACGTTCGATTATGATACATTTAATTTGATTATTATTGAGTTTTAATGTTCGAACGGCTCTATGATTAAAAGCATCGGTTATTCAAACCGATTGGGTTCATAACCGACGTTTAAACGCAATTAAGGTGCGTGTTCAAGTTCGAAACGTGTTCACGAATCGATTTGGAATGGTTTTTGGGTTGAAATCCGAAGAATTTTGGGGTTTTGAACCTTGCCGGAGTCGGCCGGAGGGTGGCCGGAAAGTGTCACCGGAAATACGGGGAAAGATGCGGGAGGGGGTTTGGGTTTCGATTAATTGCAGTTTTAGTCCCTGCAGTTTTCGAATTAATATTTTATGTTTAAAACTTTCATTTAAAGTTTCAAATTTGTCACAAATACCCCCTGAACTTAATTAACCTTTAAGTTTTAAATGTTTTTATAACTTATTAAATGTTTAACTTTTATAAATTATTAATTTTTTATTATAATTATTATTTTTATTTAATTTTGACTATTATTATTATTATTTTTTTTAATAAATTAATTTATTAACTTCAAAATGAACTAAGAAACAAGCATAAACAAGCCTTCAAAATTTCATAAATGACATAAACGGTCCTTACAAGAACATAACAGGGTTAACTATTAATTAACGAAACCACGAAAGGTTACAGTCTTCCCCAACTTTTAAGAATTTCGTCCCGAAATTAAGAATGAACTAAATGAACAGATACGGGTATTTCTTCTTCATATGATCCTCACGTTCCCAAGTAAACTCAGGTCCACGCTTATTCTCCCAACGAACCTTGACGATTGGGGTGGTAGTGGTCCTAGTCTTCTTCATAATGCGGTCCATGACTTCAACGGGTTTCTCAACAAAATGTAATGACTCGTCGATCTGGATGTCATCTACTGGGACATATAGACTTTTATCAGCTAAACATTTTCTCAAATTTGAGACATGGAAAACAGGATGAACCCCGCTAAGATCGAAAGGTAGTTCCAGTTTATAAGCCACTTTCCCAATCCTTTTCAGGATCTTGAAAGGTCCTACAAATCGTGGAGCTAATTTACCCTTCTTCCCAAAGCGAACGACTCCCTTCCATGGTGAGACTTTAAGAGAACCATATCCCCAACTTGGAATTCCAACGGCTTGCGTCGTTTATCGGCATAACTTTTTTGTCGACTTCTAGCCACTTCAAGGTTCTTGCGAATCATGGAGACCTTATCGGTTGTTTCTTGTATGAGCTCAGGACCAGTGATGAAATTTTCACCAATGTCAGTCCAGCAGATCGGGGAACGACATTTACGACCATAAAGTGCTTCGAAAGGGCCATCTTGATACTCGAGTGGTAACTATTATTATACGAAAATTCCGCGAGAGGTAAATGCGTATCCCAGTCACCACCAAAGTCAAGGACACAAAGACGTAGCAAATCCTCTAAGGTTTGAATGGTTCGCTCGGTTTGACCGTCCGTTTGAGGATGGTAAGCCGTGCTTAAATCCAGTTGAGTACCCAAAAGTTCTTGCATAGACGACCAAAAGTGCGAAGTGAAACGAGAATCTCGGTCGGATATGATATGCAAAGGTACGCCATGACAACTCACAATCTCATCAATGTATATACGAGCTAACCTTGACGTTTTGTAGGTGTCACATATGGGTATGAAATGTGCCGACTTGGTCAATTGGTCAACGATCACCCATATGCTATCATGACCACGAGAGGTGTGAGGTAGTTTGGTTATGAAGTCCATGGATATGTGTTCCCATTTCCACATGGGGATCTTAGATTGTTCAAGCAATCCACTAGGACGTTGATGTTCAGCTTTAACCTTCGTACACGTAAGACACTTAGCTACGTAAGTTGCTATGTCTTTCTTCATTCCAGGCCACCAGTATTGACCACGTAGATCCATATACATCTTGTCGGAACCAGGATGAATTGAGTAACGAGTTTGATGAGCTTTATTCATGATAAAGGTACGAAGATTATCACGGTTTGGAACCCAAATTCGATTCAAGAACTACATCAACCCATTGGCTTTCGTTTCTAGTTGAGCTCGAAGGTTGTACTCCAATTCCTCTCCCATTTTTCCTCCTTCTTGAACCGCTTGTTGAGCCTCCATGATACAAGTCTCGATGTCATTCTCAATCCTCAAATTTTGCAGCAGCACCGTAGTCTCGTTAACATCCAGACGAATCTCAGTATCAAATTCTCCCAAGGTATCAAACCATTGTCGTCGATCGCGAATTTCTTGAAACGAGACCATCTTATTATGAATCTTACGACTTAGTGCATCGGCTACGACATTTGCCTTTCCAGGGTGGTAACGAATGTCACAATCATAATCACTAATCAACTCAACCCAACGTCGTTGTCTCATGTTGAGATCCTTTGATTGAAGACGTGTTGTAGGCTTTTGTGATCGGTGTAAACTATACATTGCGTCCCATAAAGGTAATGCCTCCAAATCTTTAAGGCAAAAACCACAGCACCAAGTTCAAGATCATGTGTCGTATAATTCACCTCATGGACCTTCAATTGTCTCGATGTATATGCTATGACCTTTCCTCGTTGCATGAGAACACAACCAAGGCCTTGTTTAGATGCATCACAATATACGGTGAAATCATCGTTTCCATCGGGAAGGGTCAAGATAGGAGCATTACACAACTTGTGCTTTAAGATTCAAAGGCTTCCTCTTGTTCAGACCCCCATTCGAATGGTTTATTCTTTTGGGTCAAGGAAGTAAGCGGTTTCGCGATTCGAGAGAAGTTGGCAATGAAACGTCGATAATACCCAGCAAGACCAAGGAAAGAACGAACCTCGGTTGGAGTTGTGGGAACACACCAATTTTTCACAGCTTCCACCTTTGCAGGGTCAACGTGAATTCCTTGACTATTCACCACGTGTCCCAGAAATTGGACCTCCTCAAGCCAAAATTCGCACTTTGAGAACTTTGCGTATAGTTGTTCTTTCTTCAATAGCTCAAGAACTTGTCGCAGGTGATGTTCGTGATCGGTTTTGGACTTGGAGTAGATAAGTATGTCGTCAATAAAGACAATCACGAACTTGTCTAGATACGGCTTGCATACTCGATTCATGAGATCCATAAAGACAGC
This sequence comes from Flaveria sonorensis, assembly GCA_025506505.1. NCBI lineage: Eukaryota > Viridiplantae > Streptophyta > Magnoliopsida > Asterales > Asteraceae > Flaveria > Flaveria sonorensis. The sequence continues at coordinate 50,451,111 of CM046429.1, forward strand.
AGGAGCATTCGTTAAACCAAAGGGCATAACCATGAACTCATAGTGTCCATATCGGGTACGGAACGCAGTTTTTGGGATATCATCATCATGAACTCGTAATTGATGATAGCCAGAACGTAAGTCAATCTTTGAGAAAATAGCAGCTCCTTGAAGTTGGTCAAAAAGATCATCGATGCGAGGAAGAGGGTAGCGGTTCTTGATGGTAAGTTTGTTAAGCTCACGATAATCGATGCACATACGAAATGATCCATCTTTCTTCTTCACGAACAGAACAGGTGCACCCCAAGGCGATGAGCTAGGACGGATAAAGCCCTTGTCGGACAGTTCTTGAAGTTGACTAGCCAGCTCTTGCATTTCTGACGGTGCAAGTCGATATGGTGATTTAGCCACAGGGTTCGCTCCCGGAATTAAATCGATCTTAAACTCGACTTCACGCACGGGAGGTAAACCGCTAAGGTCATCGGGAAACACTTCAGGAAAGTCTCGTACAATCGGGACATCCTTAAGATCATTCCCTTTGACTTTCGTGTTGACCACGTAAGCCAAGAAAGCCATGTAATTCTTGCTTAGACATTTTCGGGCTTGAGTACACGAACATGAGTTTGAGTCCTTTGGAGGATTTTTCACCGAACACTTTCAATGTATCCCCCGAATGTAAAGGAATTCGAATGCACTTCTCGAAACAAATAATTTCCGCATGATGTTTGGCTAGCCAATCCATGCCAATGATAACGTCAAAGCTTCCAAGTTTCATAGGAATAAGATCGATAAAGAAATCATGCTCGTTTAGGCTCAAAATGCAATCACGAATAATAACATCAACAGTGATGGGTTCTCCATCGGCGACTTCGACAGTAAGAGGTCTTTCTAATTTCGTATGTGGCTTAGCAAGTATAGGCTTAAATTCTAACGAGACAAAACTCTTATCGGCTCCAGAGTCAAACAGAACGTAGGCATAAGAATTATTAATAAGAAACATACATGTTTAGTTTTAAAGACGTTAACGATACTGGTAAAGCAACAAAAGAACTTGGATCATAAAGTTGGGGTTGGATTTGACATACCGTTTACCACATCGTTGTTTGCTTGTGCTTGGTTTGCATTGATGTTGAAGGCACATCCTCGGGCTTGTGGTACGTTACCCGCAAGACGAGGGCATTGTGGGTGAAAATGACCAGGTTCCCCACAGTTGTAGCAAGCACGATTAGCAACTAACGCGGCATTGTTTGGTGCACGGTGACAAGTAGCCACCAAGTGTCCATACTTACCGCACAGTATATAGATACGGCATGAGGTATTACCCGCATGATGATACTTACACAGATTGCACAATGGTAGAGGACCAGCATAGGTTCTAGCAGCAGGTGCTTGTGTACTAGGAGCAGGTTGTCTTTGAGGTACCTTGGGTGTAGCCACCGCGAAATTTCACGCCTGTGTGATCTTGCGTTTCTTGTTGTTTTACGGTTCATTCTTACTCTCCTTAGCTGCTTCAGGGACCGCCTATTCAGTCTTTTTAGCCCCTTTGACAGACAAGGTGCCCGCTCGAATATGGTTTTCAGTAAGTTGAGCGGTGATGGTAATGGCATCTTCTAAAGTTGTGGGTCTACTTCCCACCACGACATCTTGGATTTGAGGTGGCACCCCCTTGATGAACTTCTCAATGTTCCTAGGAACAGTGTCAACCATGTGAGGCAATAGGATGCTCAACTCGTGATGCCTAGTTGAATAGGCCAAATGATCTCCACCATCTTGCTTGAGATTCCAAAACTCCTCCTCCAGCTTTTGCAGCTCACTTCTCGGGCAGAACTTTTGGATGGCAATGTTCTTGAATTCTTCCCAAGTTAGTGCCAACATAGCATCAGCACCACGATTCCTCTTCTCACTATTCCACAAACGTAAGTGCTCTTTGTTGAAGAACACTTGTGGCATAACGGACTTTGAGTACCTCGGGACACTCACAGTTGATGAAGGTGTTCTCCATGCTTTCAAACCACTCGAGAAGTCCAGTGGCTCCTTCCTTCCCACTAAAGCTAGTGGGTTTGCACGAGTTGAAGTGCTTAAACATGCAGGTTTGGTTGTTTCTTCCTTGATTTGCACTATTCTCTCCTTGCCTATTGCCATTAGTGTTGTTACTAGCGTTGGTCATCAAGGTGCTACTCAGTTCGGCAACCATGGTTAGAATGACTGCAGCCATTTGACGGGCAATCATGGCGGCTAATTTGCGGTCAGAGCTACCACGCTTTTCATGATGACGAGACATGCTGTATACAAAATAAGTTAGTCACAGAAATTCGGAGGTAGAAAAATAATAAATCAAACAAAGATTTTTTAAGACTTGCAAAACACACAAGGAATGATTCCATTTGGTACGCATTACCATTTGGAAACGTTGACACGTCAAGGTGAGTTAACTCCAATTGCCTTAGAAACTTGTGTATATTGACCATAGTTTATCACTCATCCCAGAAATCCCCAGGTAAGCATAACTAGTCCCACGGGATTTATGCGAAATGCTTACCTTAGCCCGAAGGCTTTTTCCAGGAAGTCCAGAATACAGGTGTCTATGTGTCACACAATATTTCTTTAGGTTCATGGAATTAAAACCTTGATGAGATTTTCATAGATTAGACATAAAGTCTAAGATTTGAACCTTTTGATATAAAGCTTACGTTCCCACGTGTCGTCGAGAATAAGTTTAAGGTATTTCATCGTCGAGAGAATAAAGGATTAAGAATAAGCTTTAGAGGAGACAAGGCAACCAAGTTTCTCAATTATAAGGCAATCCTAACTAAAGGCATCAAGTTGCACATTAAGAGGCCCTCCTTAACAAGTAGCATTATGTAGCATGCAACAAAATGTATTACAAGATCATAAAGATTTTTCTTATGAGGTTCATGCATCAACTATAGTCTAGGTCACCATTTCTAATAACCTAAATCCCTATAGTTATGGGCTCTGATACCAATCTGTCACACCCCAACCTTAACGGCGGAAACGTCGAGATGTGAGGGTTAAGATTGTTCACAGCCACATAACACTACCATAAATTGTAAATATAAAAATTCATAAGTTGAAATAAACATTACAACCAAATGTCTCAACAAAAAAAAAATAAACAAAGTTCAACTTTCAAGTTTCAAGATATTTTATTTATTTTTCCTAGGTCCAAATCCTAGGTGTAAGCATGCTTCAAAAGATAATCATCAACCTTGTGCATTTCCTGAAACATGTTAAAAATAAAGGGCAACTTTAAAAGTTGGTGAGTTTCCATGGGTTAAGCATACATATATATATATATATAAAAGTTTACAAGTAGCAATTCATGTCAATGGTTACGAATAAAGCAAGTTTATAGATAACATATAGCTACAATCAAACCTTGACCAAGAATATCATTTACAAGTTTAACGATTAGCTAAGTGTACTTGGTTCCCATGATGAACAAGCATACGTCATCAGGAGCCGGCAATAACCTCGGCTTTAGCACCAAATAGGCTTGTCAGGCCCATAGATCTATGACGTCGCCAGGCTAGCAATAGTTAATGATTGTCAACATATAATGTTCATCATATAAGGCTCACAATATTACAAATAACCATGACAAAAGTAAAGATGAATTGCTTGTGCGTTTACAAGTAACAAGATGTTTACAAGTGCAAGTTTATAAAGTTAACATGTTTCACCCCAAAAGGTGTGAAATAAAGTAAAAGAGGGGCATGGAAAAACTCACATGATATATATATATATATAAATAGGATGATAACAAGAAATAAACGGTGCTCCAACGATTCCTTTTTCAAGTTACCTAACGTATATATTTCAAGGTTAAGATTAAAGGTAATATTAACAATTAAACGTGAACTAGGGTTTCAATAGGAATTTGGGGTTTAAGGTTAGCTAATGAAATTAAATATATTTTAATCCAATGAAAAGAAATATACCATTTAGGTAATTTAATATGGAGAAAAGAAATTAAATCTTTTATAATAATTTATAAAGTTTAAATATATGATGTAAATAGATTTTTTTTTATAATTATTTAAAATAACATGATTAAACAATAATTTAACATTTGGCCAATAATAATTTATTAATTTAAACTATTATTTAAAATCCATTTTATAAGAAATAATCCAAAAATAACCTTTGTTAAAATGTTTTATTAAAATAATATTTAATTATTTAAATTTAAAAATTTACAGAAAATAATTTGGTGTCCTTAAAAATATTTAAAGTTTACAAGAATAATTTTTATAATTATTAAAAATTTTCCATAATTTGTTTAAAGGCTGAAAAGCCCTAAAAAAATGTTTGAGGGTGCCCGGGTTCGAACCCGGGACCTCAAGAATGATATAGGAGTGATTTACCATTAGGCTAGGACGCCTATGCCTGACAGAAAGTGAGTTTTAATTCTTAAATCACAAATTCAAAGAAACCCCCAAACCATATGAACCCTAGATTCGATTTCAACCTAATTGAACATGAAATCGAATATGATTCCTGTAATAAACATAGGGTTTTTGATCCTCAAGGAAAACCGAGTATGTGTGTGTGTTTAATTACCCGAAATATGTTAGAAATCGATGCTACAATTCAAAGAACAGTCACAACCAAGGTTGGGTAGTGTTCGTGATGCAAACGTTGATATTATCCAAATTCGTTGCACAGGAAGCTCCCAAGAATCTTGATGAACGGAAGCTCTCTGTCAATTTCAGTTAATATCGACAGAATGGTGATGAACACTAGCGTTGTAGTCGCGATGAAGAGAGGGAATTATTCGAGTGGTTCCAGTGTGTTTTAGGTGGAATTGAGTTCGATAGTAGCTTAGGATTAGTTAAACGTTCGATTATGATACATTTAATTTGATTATTATTGAGTTTTAATGTTCGAACGGCTCTATGATTAAAAGCTTCGGTTATTCAAACCGATTGGGTTCATAACCGACGTTTAAACGCAATTAAGGTGCGTGTTCAAGTTCGAAACGTGTTCACGAATCGATTTGGAACGGTTTTTGGGTTGAAATCTGAAGAATTTTGGGGTTTTGAACCTTGCCGGAGTCGGCCGGAGGGTGGCCGGAAAGTGTCACCGGAAATACGGGGAAAGATGCGGGAGGGGGTTTGGGTTTCGATTAATTGCAGTTTTAGTCCCTGTAGTTTTCGAATTAATATTTTATGTTTAAAACTTTCATTTAAAGTTTCAAATTTGTCACAAATACCCCTGAACTTAATTAACCTTTAAGTTTTAAATGTTTTTATAACTTATTAAATGTTTAACTTTTATAAATTATTAATTTTTATTATAATTATTATTTTTATTTGATTTTGATTATTATTATTATTATTATTTTTTAATAAATTAATTTATTAACTTCAAAATGAACTAAGAAACAAGCATAAACAAGCCTTCAAAATTTCATAAATGACATAAATGGTCCTTACAAGAACATAACAGGGTTAACTATTAATTAATGAAACCACGAAAGGTTACAGTAAAACCCCGCCATGTATTTTGAGGGTGTGACACCATAAAACCTTGATGAGTAACCCACTTCAGTCACAGAGAATTTACTTTTAGTGCATCACAGATCTTAGTGCTTTTTATTCTTGAAAGTCATGCCTATCAACATATGAAACATAATCCAATTCAGTTTCTTTTAAGCCTTAGTATGTAATGTATCAAAATCGAAAAATATACTATCATTTCCTATATAGCCTTGAAAATTTTAATTTTCTGTATGTTTAAAACAAAATCTTTTTTTAAATTTTCTTCAATCTTTACTCCTCCTAAGAAACAAAATCTTTTTTGAGACATTTTCATATTTTTCCCCCTAAAATTACGACTATCTAGACAGAAAATAACAATTTTAATTAAAACAAACTGGAAAATATTTTTGAGAGGGTGTAAGGATAATCGTTAACCAAAGTTAACCATTCCCAGAGATTGAACTAAAAATTCAAAGCAGGAATGATCAAATGCCTTAGTAAACAGATCAACAATGTTGTCATCTAATTTGACTAGTTCTAGATGTATAAGCTTTCGATCAAAACAGTCACGAATAAAATGCATTCGGATGTCAATGTGTTTTGTTTCAGAATGTTGGATAGGATTCTTCACTATGTTAAACACTGCAGTATTGTCGCACCAAATCTTCATTGCAGGCCTGTTGAAGGGGGTCATTGCAATAGTTTCACAATGAGAAGAGACTTAGATCACTTGACAGATCAATTAGAGAATTGGGTTTGTATAAATGATACTAAGTAAACACAAGTAAATATGAGATGAAACAAGAGCAGCAACAAGATAGTATTGGTTTTCAAGAATGATGTATATTGCACGTAAGTTATCTTACAAGTGTTACAAAGCATATAGAAAGATACAAGTACTTGAGACACTTTATACTACATCCTACAGCCGACTATACTTTGAAAGTCAGCTGGAAACACAATGTCCATATTCTCAAGATTTACTCCAACATCCATTAGAGTATCCACAATCTCAACATACCTGAAGCATTGTTGAGTCATGGTTTCACCTGTTTTGTAGGTGAAGTTCTCAAACTGTTGCTTCAAGAGGTCTTTCTTGTTTTCTTTTGCTTCATTAGACCCCTCATACATAAGAGTTAGTGCATCCCATAGTTGCTTTGTAGTTTTGTACTTCTTGAAGCCTCTATAGATAGAGTTTGGAAGAGTAGTTTGGAGAGCGGACATGGCCTTTTGATCTACATCAATCTTTTTCCAGTCTTCTTCTAAACAGTTAGCCACTTCCTTTGTATCATACCACCAACTGCTACAGCTGAAGTAGTTCATGGTACATGAGGTCCTGAGACAACAGATCACCACATCCTGTTATCTTGAGACTTGATGAAACCTTCCATTCTTTGGCACAAAGTAATAAAGTCATTAGGAGTGATCAGTGGAGATTTTGTCATGGTACCGGTTTCCATATCAGCCTTGGTAAGAGCTGCCATTTGAGTTGTTAACTGTTTTGTGAAACTAAAGGATTAAAGATGGTGAGGTCTTACAATCAAGAGGCTAAAAAGCTCTGATACCAATTGCAGGACCGTAGAAGGGGGTCAGTGTAATAGTTTCATAATAAGAAGAGACTTAGAACACTTAACAGATCAAATAGGGAACTGGCTTTGTATAGATGATACTAAGTAAACACAAGTAAATATGAGAGAGAACAAGAACAACAACAAGATAATATTGGTTTTCAAGAATGATGTATATTGCACTCAAGTTTTCTTACAAGTGTTACAAAACATATAGAAAGATACAAGTACTTGAGACACTTTATACTACATCTTACAGCTGGCTATACTTTGAAAACCAGCTGGAAACACGAATCTAGACAACAAGATCAATATAGAGTCAAAAGACAGATTGCCTTTTGACTAGTGACTATGACATGCCATAGCTCACATCCTAATATATTACAAAAAGGATAAAAAGTACAAAAGTAGAAAGTTATAGACCAATGACCATAATCTCCAGTTGACAAAAGCATGGACTTTTCACCAACTCATATAAGTTGGTTGAGTCTTTAGGGTGGTAGCGGAAAGTTGTTCAGCTTTGTCAAAAGGTGATCAGAGAAAGCATGTCTTCTCTATCCTTGGAAGAAATTAGTCTTTGGCTTTAGAAGACTTTGTCTCTAAAGCTTCGGAAGACTTCATCTTTGGGTTCAGAAGATTTTGTCATTTGGCTTTGAAAGATTTTACACTTAGCTTATTTCCTCTGAGTTGTGTAAAACTGCTGAAGTAACCTTACTCTGTACTTCATGTATGCATGCTGAGAGCTCTTTGGTTGCTTTGGTTGCATCAGCCTTTAATTATAAGCCTTACAAACTCCCCCTAGGCTGATGCTACTAAACAAAAGAGCTTACTTATCTATAGACAGTCCTCATCAAGATCAAGATCATTCCTTTCTTCATCATTTGATCAGGGTCCCTCAAACTCTCATAGTATCTCCTCATATCATAGAGATCATGCAGAGGAAGATCAAGTATGTCTTGCCAGAAGTAGACATCTTGACCTCCTTGATCTCTAATGACATACCATCTGTTCGGATTAGCAACAAAGGTCCAGGATAGGATGGGTCTCCTAGCAACAAGAGGCTCTACTTGAATAGGAGTTGGATGAGCAGCCTCTTCTTGATCACCCTTAGGATGTTCTGACCCATCCTGAGGTGTAGAGATGGATGCCTTGGACTGCTTCTTCTTCTTCTTATCCCTTCTAATGGCCATCCTTTTCTTCCTCTTTCAAAATTTCAACTGAGAAGACTGGCCTTCAGCACCAGGTTGTTCTTGTGTGTCTTTCTTAGTTGGGTCCTCTTCCCTCACAGGTTCAGAAGAAGAGGGATCAGGACCCTGCTATGAAACAGAAGATGAAGTTGGCTATGGTTCAGCACTAGGTACAGGTTGTGTTGTCTCTTGTAGTTCAACCTTGACCTCAACTTCAGGTGCAACTTGACTTGGTGGAGAATGCAAGTCAATGAGCTCACCCTTTTTAATCTTCTGCTTAATCACCCTAATATGCTCATCCATGGTGGATAAAGACATTGAACTAAGCCTCCTTCCAGAGAATCCATACAGCTTCAAGAAACTCATCATCCTCTACCTATCAGCAGACTTCTTTTGACTCTTTTTTATGATGGCTTTTGACTTTGCAGTTTCTTCCCTCATCTTCCTCTTAGCATCTTTTTGTTATTTCATTACTTGTTGCTCAAGCTGCTTGAGGTACTCAAACTTTGTGTATTCCTATGACAAGGGAAGAAGTGTAGATGCCTAATAGAGGCCTATGGCACTCAGGTAGTTAATCATGTTTTGTCTGTCTGCTTCTTTGTCTACCTGAGGTTTTTTGTTCAGTTGCCACAGCCTCTATCATAGGGCTTTCTTGAACTGGGGAGAGGGTTGGAGCATGCTTGTAGAGTCTTTTCATCCTCCTTTCTTCCTTGATCTTAAGGAGCAGTTTTGCATCCTCTGCCTCCTTCCTCTCCTTTGACAATTTAGTGTCTACCAGTTCATTTAACTCTTCTAAGGGAAGAGAGATGAGTTCATTAATGTTATAGTTCCTTGTCCCCAAGTAGTTCAATCTGGCTACCCTTAACTCATCATCTTGAGTGTTTAGACAGGGGCAGCCCTGATTACAACTTCCATGAAGCCTGGGGACCCAGTTGAACTCTCTCCCCTTAGCTTCCTCTTCCTCTCTCTTTTCTTCTCCTCAATCTCCTTAGGAGTTAACTTCCTTTTCCTTTTGTCACTTATAGGCCTTGGTGACTCAGGGTGGAGAGAGCTTTGGCCTTTATTGCTTGGTTCAGCACTTGAGCTCTGGCCAAAGAGAGGTTGTGAATCACCTTCACCAGCTGGTGCCTCACTAAGGGAAATGGGTGTTGAAGCAGTTCCTGTCATCTCAAGGTTCATAGGCTCAACTGCTGGGCCTTCAGTCAAGGTTTCCCCTTTAAAGCTAATCTTAGGTTCAACCTCAAGATCCAGTTGATCAACAGTCTTGCCTGCTAGCCTCTGTCTATATAGTCTTGTCTTCAGCTTGAACTCTTCAAGCACCCTTTGTTGAATCCTATCAGCTAACCTTGCAGCTTGCCTTTTTTGATTTGGGTTGGCAAGTGGAAGGTCAACTAGATAGGTTCTCTTATAGAATCTCTGGGTGTAGAAGTTAAAAATCTCTTGTTGCCCCTGAGATCTAGAGATTACCAGAGCTCTCCTTTGATCATCATATGTCTATCCCATAATTGGGTTCTTAGCAGGGTGAGATGGAGTAGGCATGGCCCTTGGAATACCCTATTCAAACAGACTTTGTATGAGTGAGTCCATAACAATGTTAACTTAAGGAGGTTGTTGAGTAAGGGCAATTGCGAGTGAGGGTGGTGAGTCCTCTATATCCATACTTTGAGAGGAACTCCCAGGTTCTATGACTGTGGTTAAGACCTCCACCCCTTTTTTGGTAGCATCACTCTCTTGCACAGGGGAGCTAGGGGTTAGGTCCATCACATCTGTAGGTTCGTATGGACCCAGTTGAGTCCTCTGAGTAGGTCTCTCAGCTAGCTTACCCTTGATATCAGTGATCTCAAGTTGTTGATCATTGACCCTCTTTTGTAAGGTAGTCACCTAAGATTCCAAGTGACTGACCTTTGAGACTAAATAGGTGCAGGTTTTAGTCAATTCTTGCACCTTTAGTTTCAGACTCCCCTCATCTTCAGTAAAAGAATCACTAGGTGATGAGAGAATAGGACCAAAGTCTTCTTCCTTATCACCAGCACTAATTTCTTGGCTGCTAGATTTCCCCTGCACCATGACAGCTTCAGCTGAAGTGTCAATGGGCTGGGTTGCCATGGTTGAGGTCTTAAAGATGTAATCACTTGTAAAAGTGAGAGCCTCTTCTATATGGACCTCCTGAACTGGTTCAGGTAGATCACCTTAGTTGTGGGTGGATGATGTGGCCTAGACATGGGTGAGTCAGGAGCACTCATCTCTCCTTGAGTAGGGTTAGAGAAGAGAGACTCATGGTGCTCACTAAATCCTATGTCTTCATCATCATAGAATTCAACGTTGGGCATGGGTTGATTGAGGTCTAGAGGCTGAGGATTGTAACTTTCCTCTAAAGGTTGTTCACTAGAGTTTTAAGACTCTGAGTGAAGGCTTAAGGCTAGTGTTGGTGTAGTGAGCTCATTAGGCTGAGCATGAGGAACCTCAGCACTAATTCTTGAAGTGATGGGAGTGGTTTGCTCCTCAGGGGAAGTGGGAGCTCTAGTATCCACTTCCTCCTGCCTGGGTGATGATATGGGGTCTTACACAACCTGAATAGCTTGTACAGGGGTTCATTTGTTCTCTTTGGTAGGTGATGGTAATTTGTGGTTGTGTGGGTGGTGTAGATGTGGAAGGTGTGGGTTCAACATTAGCTTGTGTTGCTAAGTTGTTACCTTGAGCAATAAGCTCTAACATTTTTAGGACTAGGGCTGTTTCTACCACTAAGAAGCCAACAATTGGCTTTCTCATTGTTTTAAAGATACCGAGCTTCATCTGTCCCAATTTAAGAACGTTACATGTTCCCCTTAACTGTGAGCCCAGTTCAAGTTAAGAATGTACTGAACATATCTAGGGAACATGTAATATTCTAAGGAGTCCAAGTTAGCAAGTAAATTAGTATAAACAAATTGTGAATACCTGAACTTGACCCCTTATACAAATCCATAGACTATTAGGAAAGGTCTTCAGGAATTTGGTCCCAACCTCCACATTTGTTTGATAGACGATGAATGACAACATGGAGGAAGTACTTCCATTGGGAGGAGACCTTCCCTTTCTTGAAGGTTCTTATAGAGTAATCACCCTCATAGCCCATCTGCCTGAAGGACTGGTTCACAGCAGATTTTGGGAAGGACAAATTCCCTTCTTCATCATCCAACCTTAGATGAGTACGAATGGTGGCTGGAGTGATGAAAATTGTCTTGCCCTGCACTTTGGTAGACAATGCCTTCTCCCCATCCATAATGACCTCTTGGCAGGTCCTCCAAAACTCCAAAAGCTGATCTTCATATAGTGGAGGATTTATGGTGAGGGAGGTGAAGTAGTGGGATAGAGCCAAGAAACGGCAAATGTTTGAGAAGCTAGGATCCTTCTCAGACACTAACAGACCAACTTGATTATGTTGCCTGTGTAGTTACATGGAGAAATTGGGCTGGTTTCGTGGATCAGGGTTGCCCATTTTGAGTAGCTTTGAGATGAAGGAAGGTAAGAACAAGGTTGGTTTGTGGGTGAATTTAGGGTTTGAATCTTTATGGATGGAGAATAGTGAAACAGGGGATTGTCTTCGGATGGTATGGATTTGAGACAAACTTAATGCAAAAGGATGAACTTTTAAATCCAAATGTTGGTCCCACCTCTGTAAAAAATGCCCAAAAGGTAGTTTTCTTGGAAGTCTATATATCTTCCAAAGGTAATTTGTCTTTGGATGGTTTTAGAAAAACTTCTGAAGCCAAATTTGGCTTCGGAAGATATTCCTTAGTTTTCTAAGAATTTGCTTCGGAAGAAAATTACTTAGTGTAATTTTACTTCCTAGATAAATTTTGCTTCGGAAGATATCAAATACCAGAAATTTTATTCATAAAAGAGAATAAAACTTTCGAGACTTAATTGCTTTTAGAAGAAAATGGTCCTTCAATGCATATAGTACTTGGTGAGAAAAGTAAGCTTCGGAAGATATTTCAGGATTTCTTCCGAAGGTTAATTTGTCAGAAGTAGTTATTTGTTTTGAAGACATAATTTTCTTCCGTGGACAACTTGATGTCTTTTGAAAGTAAGTTTATTCAAAATTTTCAGAATTCTAAGGAATATCAGTTTTGAAAAGTTTCTTCTAAAGTAAACTGGGCTTATATGGTGATGATTTAGACAACTTAAGACACACATATTTAAAAAACAATGTTAAGTTTAGTTTAAGAAAATCTACTCAAATTTAATCATCCCAATAGCTGATACAAGATATTTGAATCTCTGCTCATCAAAAGCTTTTGTAAACAAATCAACATATTGTTCATTTGTGTTAACCTTGACTAGTTTTATCAATCCCTTTTCAAAATTATCTCAAATCAAATGATACCTGATGTTGATGTGCTTTGTATTTGAGTGCTGCACAGGATTCTCTGTAATAGAGATAGCACTGTTGTTGTCTATATGATAGGTAGTCTCCTTGAAGTTGAATCCATAGTCTAGCATTTGATTCTGAATCCAATGCACTTGAGCACAACAGCTTGCAACATTAATGTATTCAGCTTCAGCAGTTGATGCAGACACACAGGATCGTTTCTTGCATTGCCATGAGACTATCCTTCCACCAAGAAATTGACATCCCTTAGATGTAGACTTTGCAGTCATATTGCAGCCACCATAGTCACTATCTGTATAGGCATACAGATTAAAGTTAGAATTCTTTGGATACCAAAGGCCTAGTTTGGGAGTACATTTAAGATATCTGAGAATTCTCTTAACAGCAACCAGGAGTGACATCTTGCGGTTGGCTTGATATCTTGCACAAATACATGTAGAAAACATGATATCAAGCCTGCTGGCTGTGAGGTACATAAGAGACCTAATCATAGTCTTGTATAGATGTTCACCAACATACTCCCCCTCAAGATCTAGTCCTAAAGAGTGGTTTCTGGCTATGGGGGTCTTAGCAACCTTGCACTCAGTCATATGAAATCTGGTAAGTATGTCTTGTACATCCTTTGACTGGTTTATGAAGATTCCATTGTCAACCTGCTTCACTTGAATTCCTAGAAGAAATTGAGTTCCCCCATGGCACTCATTTCAAATCTATTCTTCATTAGCTTCTCAAAGTCTTTGTAGAGCTTTAGATTAGTTGACCCAAAGATAATTTCATCTACATAAACATGAACCAGCATCAAATCATTTCCTGTTCCTTTGATCAAGCTGGTAGACCTTGAAATCCTTGGATGCAGCAAAAGCTAGGAATATCCTAATAGCTTCCAGTCTTGCTACAGGAGCAAAAACATCTGTGTAGTCAATCCTTCTTCTTTTATGTATCCTTGAACAATTAGTCTAGACTTGTTCTTGATGACAAGTCCTCTTTCATCCTTCTTGTTCCTAAAAACCCACTTGGTACCTATGGTAGTCTTCCCTTTAGAAAGAGGACATAGATTCCAAACCTTTTGTCTTTTGAATTGAAGTAGCTCCTTCTGCATTGCTTCAACCCAACATCCATCTTTCAGAGCCTCATCAATCTTCTTAGGCTCTATCTGGGACAAGAAACAAGAGTGAAGACAAACATTTTTATAATGGGTTTGTCCTCTTGTTCTCACCATAGTCTCAACATCTCTAATGATGTTTGTGGTGGGATAGGACTTGTAGATTCTCAGTTGAGGAATCATAGCAAGTTGTTTGGACAGATCTAAATTTGTGATATTCAGATCTGGTGCTTGAGAATCATCCATCACATCAACAAACTTATCAAGTGAGACTTGATCCAATTAGTGTGTTACATCATTGATGTTGTCTTCTATAGAGTGGTTATCAGCATCAAGAAACACCTGATTACTATCACCACCTACATCTCTTCCTACATTGAAAACTCCATCTAAGTTTTGTGCCTCTGTGCCGGAATTTATAGGCATCTCAGATGTGTCAGCTGAAGAGTTTGTCATGGTTATGCTGATAAGATTTCAAACTGCAGGGCTAGTTACCACTGGAGATGAAGTAGTTTTATCAGCTGGTCTTCTCAGCACAAATCTTGGATTAGAATCTCCTTTTGATATGGTACCTATAGATCCTGAAACATCTTCACAAGATTTGTTAAAACAGTTGGTAACTAAATCAAGATCAAATAACCATTCAGGACCAGAACCTTTCATACTGGGTGTATGCTCATTAAAGGTCATATTGGCTGACTCCTCAACTACTCTAGTTCTGATATTGTATACTTTATAAGCCTTGCCTTGGGAAGAGTATCCAATAAAGTGTCCATCATCTGATTTCTCAACAAATTTGGCTATTTGATCTTTGGTATTCAAGATGGTGCAAGGACATCCAAATGACCTGAAAAAACCGATGAAAGGTCTTCTTTTGTGCCACAGTTCATAAGGAGTCTTACCATGAGTATTGACTACTAAAACTTTATTTTGCACATACCAGGCAGTGTTGACTGCCTCTGCCCAGAAGGTAATAGGTAGTTTAGAGTTAGATAACATGGTTCTTGCAGCTTTAATAAGTGTCAAGTTTCTCCTCTCAGCAATACCGTTTTGCTGAGGAGTCCTGGGAGCACTATATTATCTTAAAATACCTTTTTCATTACAAAATGTATCGATGATTTGGTTTTTGAACTCAATTCGTTGATCACATCTTATGGTCTTGACCTTGTGATCACATTGATTCTCAATTTTTAGAATGAAGTTCTTCAAGATTTTAGGAGTCTCATCCTTAGTTCTAAGGAAGAAGATGTGAATCCATGGATCAAAACAAGAATTATCAGTTTGATTGAACAAATAATGATCGCGGAATTATCACAACTCGTTGTTTAATTAATTGTTTAAGAAATTGTAATTGTAACGTAAATCAACGAAGAACAGATGAGAGAAATGGAAAACAAGCAAAAGTAATATGATAAACAAATTTGCTTCAAATGATTTCCATTAATACTAAATTGGTTACAATCGGTTTTGATCTTTGTTGATATGATAATTGCTATGTGATGTTCTAGGTTTTCTTGGTGTTCTTGGTGTATTGTTGGTGTATATTGCTAGTCTATTGTTTGTAATGATGATATTGATTTCTGTTGATAATGATATTGATCTGGTGCCCTAAAAGTGTGCACCTATACCTTCTATTTATAGGCAGAGGGATTCACTTTTTACATGGGTAAAAGTAACTTTCTTATTGTGCTAAGAAAGTTACACAAATAAAATTCTTGACGTGATATGCAATATTTGTTTCTAACAGAAGTGCAGTGTTCCGCAGATGTTGACTTGATGACGTCACTCCAGAGAGTTTGACTTGTTGACTTCATGAGGCTTCCTTGATGAATGGAGTTCATTCAAGTATTTTGTTCTTCCATAGGAGATAGCCTTCAGTCAGAGTTGGCCTTCCGTAGGAGTTGGTTCTTTGATCTTCATGAACTTCACCCGCAGGAGCAAGTTTTCTTCTTCCGCAGGAGCAGCAGTAACTTAATCTCACCAGCAGACTTGTTCTTCCATAGATGTTACAATGCTTCATAGGAGATCCACGGATGCATATTCCTTGACTTGTTCTTTCATAGATGTTCTTGTACTTGGTCAAATTTCAAAATTGACCAACTATGATGTTTTCCTACAATTACACATATAATCAACACAAATAATAAGTTGGGTTAACATATATATATATATATATATATATATATATATATATATATATATATATATATATATATATATATATATATATATATATATATATATATATATATATATATATATCTTGCATACAAAAAGATAAAGATTTACAAGAGTTCATTACAAGAGATGAATAATCTTCTAAACCTATACAATTAATCTAGACCTAACAATACTCCCCCTTAGGTTTAGAAACTTGTAATCAGTTGTTCAATGTCTTCAACTCTTGAACTCTTTCCAAAATCTTTTTGTCAAAGTATTCAACAGCATCCTTCTAATCTTGATATGTATACTTGATCTTCATTCTGCTCATATTCTTCAAAGTCTTAAAATTAAGACCAAGCACATCTTCTTTAGTAGTCAATGTTGCAACTACTCTATTGTTTGAGACTACTTCCAACTCATCTTGCTTAGATATTTGAAGATCAGTGATAGAAGGGATTTCAGTTCCCATGAGTTGACCAGACTCAAATTTTCTTCTTTTGTAAGCTTTGGCATGAAGTTTGTCTATCACTTGTATAATGTGCACATATAAACATATGTCACCTTGAGCAATATTATCAGACAATTTTGGGAAGTACTTATCATACAAGTATGAGGTGTAACTTGGATGAAGAAGCTTTATTTCCATGGGATCAAACAGTCTTATACTTGAAGCTATCTTGTTTGGATCATTTCTTTGCAGCACCAATTGTTTTGTTCTTTCAACATATCCCCATCCAGTAATGGGATATGAATATTGGTTTCCTTCAATGAACTTGATGGATGATGTACATTTGTCTGCATATCCAATTCTTCTAAAAAATTCATCATCAACAAGTTGAGAGGAGCTGGATTGAGACCTCTTTTGTTTTTGTTTTCTCCTTTTATGATCTGCATCATCTCTTTTTACTTTCTTCACAACATCTCTTATAAATTTGTTTCTTAATTTTGCAATAATGACAAAGAAGTCTCTCCTTTTGGATTGATTAGGTAATTAGTGATTGGGTTGTTTTGTAGATCAGAGATGTCTGCATCTGGGAGTGAAATGAGAGTCTCCATCCATGGAAAATATTGAATCATCCAAGATGCTTTTTTGATTGCTGCACAATCCCAATCTGGGTCAAACTTCCAAGCTATGATTTGTTCTCTTCTGCTGATCTTGGAGTTGTCAGATGATTCAAAGTTGATTTTTGCTTAGTTATCTCCCTTACTGTTGTTCCCAAAGGCCAAATTTTGGTGGGAATTACATCCCTTGGCTGCTTGATCAGCTTTTCTTTCCCTTTGTGCATATCTTTACTTTCAACTACTATTGGCACAACAGGGGATGATTTTGTATGTTGTTTGTATGCAGTATTAGGTGCCCCAATCCTAAATCTAACACCAGTTTCCAATTCAACATTCATCACATAATGCATCATGCTTCTAAGCTCAGCCACAGTTCTTCCCTTCAATTCATGAGACTCAAAATTATGGCTTTGCAATCAACATGTCATGTTGTACTTGGTGAGCTTTTTGGTGTCATAATGACCCAATTCTTGCTTTATCTTTTGGATTGATTGATATTTTATGAATGTTTCATAGTTACACACAGGTAACACAAACCGTGCTCTATCAAACTCTTTCAAAACTTGCTTCATCTCATTTGTATTCATCCTTTCCACCATGTCATAAGGAAAACCATTGTTGATTAGATCCATGAACATGGAGGATTGAGCTCTTTCTTTGAATATGTCTTTAGTAGTAAGCAAGTCATCAGACCTTGCTTCTTCAATAGCCTTAGGAGACTCAACCTTCGTTAAATCCTCCCACTCAGCATCACTCTCTTCTTCATTTTATTGAATTGGTTTAAGAGTAGATAGATCTTCTGATGGAGTGTGCTCAGGAGACATGGTTTTTGCTTTCTTTGGAGAATCTTCAATCATAATTACTTCAGTTCTTATTCCTCCCATATACTTTCTCTTTCTGTTATACTTGATGGTTGGTTCTTTTGGCTTCACCAATGGAAGGTTAGCTGCCAGTGATGATGTTGGTTGAGCAACTTCTTGGATTTGTTCTTATACAGGCACCTTCTTCTTTAGAGCTTCTATCTCTTCATCTTTTGCTTTTAACAGATCTGATTGTTCAGAGATAGTTTTCAGAGCTTTGTTCAGCTCAGACATAAAATTCTCCTTTTCTTTTCTTTCTTTATCAGCAGAATCAAGGGACTCAGTTACCAACTAATCCATAGTGTCAAACACTTCACTGTTTGTTTGAATTTCTTCTCTTAACTGCTTGATGGTTGCTTCTTGAGATGCAATTGTTTCATCTTTCTCCTTCATCTTCCTTTTCAACTCTCTTAACTTCTCCAACTTTTGATTACTTTTGATGATTAGATTTTTATATTTAGCAACAAGGAATCTTTTACTCACATTAATCTCCTCTTCTCTTAGATCATCTTCATCAAGAGCAGTGATGTCAACAAAGTGAGTATCACTCTCATCTTGTTGTTCTACACAAGCAGGTTCAATTTATTATTCAACTTCCTTTTCATTCTTCCCCTCAGCTTCTAAATAAATTTCTTCTATTGTACCATCTTTCATTTCATCATTATTATCATCTTCAAGATTGATAATTTCAGTGAGTGCAAAGCTTTCAGTTGGTGAGGTGAGTTCATGAATCGGGGGTGAGGAAGTTTGTTGTGTTGTTAGATGAGCAGGTGTTTGATGGTGATCGGGTGAGTATGGTTCTGTTGTAGCAGTATTGAGTGATGATTGGGATTGGAAAATGGAGAAAGGTTAGGTGTGTTCACTTGATGGTGAATTCAGTTGAGCAGGTGGTGTTTCTGGTAGATTTATCAAAGGAGTTGGTGGTGGAGAATGTGGTTCTTGTTGTGGTGATGTATGTGGTGGTGATTGTTGAAAGTGATAAGGTGAGACTATTTCCATTGCAGCAGTATATGATAATTGGGAATGGGAAGTAGAGAAGGGTTATGTGTGTTCACTTGTTGGTGAATTGAGATGAATAGGTGGTGTTTTTGGTTGATTTATCAAAGATGGTGGGGGTCTAGAAAGTGGTTCTTGTTCTATAGGTTCAGGGGACTCAGCAGGTGGTGCTTGTTGTTGTTCAATGTATATAAGCTCTTGGGGAATGTTTGCATTTTCATCTATTACATGTGCAAACATCTCCATATCTCTTTCTTGATATTGCCTACTGATCTTATTAAGCATAGACCTCCCAAGGTGAGATTGAACAAAAACTCCACCTTTTTTTTGAATGTTGGGCAATACATCATTGATGATCAGTTGGAGAAATCTAGGGAACATGTACATCTTATCTTCTTTTTGTACCCTGATGTGGTCACATAAGCCCCCAAAGATGTATTTAGCATAATTGTATCTTCTTCCCTTAAACACACCAATTATCCCAGATGAGATGTGCCTTGAAAATCTATCTAGCCCAGATTTTCTGTTTGACATACACCTCAAATAAGTATGGCACAGAAACCTATAAGGTTTGCACAACCTTCCTTTCTTGATCTCTCCATTCTTGTAATCTCCATCATGTCCCATCAGATGAAAGATTCTTTCAATGTAATCATGCTCAAACACATTTGGATGTCTCTCTTCTTGTTCTCCCAGCTGCAACACCCTCCTGATGATTCTTTCATCAATCCTTAACTCTTCATTTCTTACGGTTGAATAAATCACCTTTTCATTGTCCTCCTCCTCTATTCTTGCTGTGCTTTAAAAATCTATCATATCAGATTGATAGATGATTGCTTTCGCAGATAATGCATAAGATATTCTTGACCTTCTCAAATAATTGATTATATCTCTGCACCCTTCGGTCACTGGGTCTTCGGCGTTAAGAAAAGCACAAACATTATGTTCTTTTGCAAATCTATTAGCCATCTTGATAATGATGTATGTTCGATGTCATCATGTCGAAATTTAAGTGTGGATGGTTGTGTGGAGTGGGTAATTTAAATGCTGGAGGAAAGAGGGGTTTATGGGTTGAGAGAGATTTTTTAGGTCTTAAAAAGTGAATAAGAATGACAACGGTCAAGAACATCATTTATACTCCCTTAGAATTTTTAAATCCTTTTATTTAATGTTGTGGGACCCTTAACCCTCATTACCCTTCTGTGGTTGTTTGGAGTTAATTCTTTCGCAGACCACAAGTTAATTCTTTTGCAGAGCATCTACGGAAGGCAAACTTGTTATGTTTTTGTTGTATGATCCTAATATGTTGTTAGATCATTTGTTGATTGATGTTGGACCTTGTTGACTTTGCTTCATGGCAAATGTGAAAGAGATTGATTTGGTTAAAAAATTTCAGATATCCTACAGCCAAGTTAGTGCTCAAGCTCCAATTTTCTTCATTTAAAAGTGAAACTCATTTTTCATGCTGATGACTACTCCCCCTAAATTTGTGATAAATCATGAACTTATGCATTTAGCAGAAATTTATAAAGAGAATAGCATGAAAAGCACTTATCTGTCCATCATATTATCAAAGAAAAGAACATAAACAAAATCTTTTAGAATTTTTGTTTATAAGCAGAAACTACACATAACATATTTACAAGCAATTTAACCATAACATGGGATCATACTATGACACTAAGCAACTTGCTGAAGCATTTTGTATGAGGATAGTAGACATAAATTTTGATTGCAAGTATTATGATCCATTTAAATTCAATCACGCGTATACATTCAATGTGTCATGCTTTTTATTTTGTTTTGGTATTGATTAAAGATAGACAAATATGGACTCCACATTCAATTCACAATAGAGTTTGTCCTCCGTTTATGAGTCAATTCATCACTTTTTCACACTTGAAAACTATGTTCCTTAAATCATAAGCTCTATCTTAAGATTTCTTTAAAATCTTATTAATGTTGTTGATATGATTTTTATGCTCTTTATGGTAATATACAATTGATCATATTGGATTCTTTTAGAGTTGTTCTTTTTTGGAACTTCTTGATGATCAGCATCAGGTCACCAGGTCTTTACTCACGTAAAACAAAGGTGCCTATGAACCCAGGTCTTTGCTCACGCAAAACAAAGGGTCCATGATACATAAAGATAGAGGTTGTAAAGTGTCGGAACATAGTGTGCTTGGGTGACTAAGTTGATCATAGAAGGATAAGACTTACTTGCTTGCTCCTCAAAATGGAAATGCCCACAATTAGTCACCTTGGCATTATGTTAAACATGGACTTGTTTATTTTCCACTCAAACTGAACCTACTCACATATCAAATCACATCTGATCAGTCTTTATTGTTTGTTTTAAACCAGGCAAGTAAACAAAGGTATAGTGTGCTATCATTTCCCATGATATGAATTTCTTTTTAAGAAAACATATTAATAAGACAATATTTTTTAAGCTTTATATATTTTATTAATGTTTTTGGCTTTTTCATATTGATTATTATAAAGGAAAGATCATGCTTTTCTTTGTGATGATGACCAATCTAAGTTGATCATGCCTAAAGACTCAATTAAGAAATTAAATCTAACTGAGTCAAAGGCTTTAGTGAATAAATCAGCAAGCTGATTTGTTGTATCCACTTTGATCAACTTGATTAAACCTTCTTCTGAGCAGTCTCTCAGAAAATGATATCTAATTTCTATGTGTTTTGTTTTACTATGTTGCACTGGATTAGCAGTTATGAACATAGCAGCTGAGTTATCTATGTGTATTGGTGTTTGAAGAAAATTGTAACCATAATTAAGTAGTTGGTTTTGCAACCACAAAACTTGAGAGCAACCAGCTGAAGCAGCAATGTACTTAGCCTCAGCTGTGGATACTGACATATTTGTTTGCTTTTTGCATTGCCAAAAAACTAGTCTTGGTCCAATGAATTGACATCCACCAGTTGTTGATTTTCTGTTGTTGTTGCAACCTCCAAAATCACTATCAGAATATGAATAAAGGTTAAAATCTCCTTCTTTGGGATACCAAAGTCCAAGAGTTGGCTTCCCTTTGAGGTATCTGAAAATCCTCTTAACAACATTCATATGTGACTCCTTGGGGTCTGATTGGTACCTAGTACAAACACACACAGCAAACATTATGTCAGGTCTGCTGGCAGTTAAGTACATCAAAGATCCTATCATAGATCTATACAATCTTTGATCAACTGATTTCCCTTTAGGGTCAGGTACAATCTTATCTATTGTTGATGCTGGTGTTTTGCATGAAGAAAGTCAGCAAGGTTGTAATTCTTCAAGATTTGGTGCATAAACTTCTCCTGATTGATGAAAATACCATTTGATTTCTGATGAACTTGTAAACCAAGGAATAATGTTAATTCTCCCATGGAACTCATTTAGAACTCAGATTTCATCAAAGATTCAAAGTCTTCACACATTGTTGACCCAAAAATGATATCATCCATATAGATTTGGACAACCAAGAGGTCTTGATGATCACGTTTGAGGAAGAGAGTCTGATCAATGGTTCCCCTTTTGTAACCATGCTTGAGCAAGAAAGAAGACAAGGTTTCATACCACTTTCTTGGTGCCTGATGAAGACCATACAAAGCTTTATGAAGCTTGTATATCCTGTGTGGGTAATCAGGATCTTCAAAGCCTAGTGGTTAGGCAACATAGACTTCTTCATCAATTTTATCATATAAGAAGGCACATTTTACATCCATCTGGTAAACTGTGAACTTCTTATGTGAAGCATAGGCTAGAAAGACTCTAATAGCTTCAATCCTTACAACTGGGGCAAAGACTTCATCATAGTCTATCCCTGCTTCTTGAGTATACCCTTGTGTTATTAGCCTTGCTTTGTTTCTAACAATGATACCTCTATCATCTAGTTTGCTCTTGAAAAGACACCTTGTACCAATTGGATATTGACCTTTAGGAAGATCAACTAGATTCCAAACTTTTGCTTTTTGAATTGCTGAAGTTTTTCTTGCATTGTTTCAATCCAGCTGTTGCCTTTTAATGCAACAGTGATGTTGGGAGGAACCACTTATGAAAGAAAACAAGAGAATAGACAAATATTAGCAGCTTCCCCTTGGCTTCTTGTGGTTGTTTCATTAAGATCACCAATGATGTTTTCTATTGGATGATACTGATGAATTCTTGATGTTGGAATTGATTCAACTGGAATGGATGATTTCAAGTTAGTGATTTTGGTTAATGATGATGGAGATGGATCCAGCTGAGATGGAGAATGAACAAAGTGATCGAAATCCTCATCATTTTATTCTTCTGATGCTGAATGAAAACCATCTTCATGAGTTTGTGTTTCTGTAGATGTAGGAATAACTTTCGCGGGAGTTACAGGAACAACTACAGATGTTGTAGTTTGTTGATCTGTAGATGTGAATGTAGTTGGAATATCTCCTGATGGATTGGGAACTTCAGTTGAAGGCAATGAATCATCTCCGGAAGTAGATAGGACATCTACAGATGTAGAAGGAACTATTGCTAATGAATTGTTCACTACTCTGGATGCATTAGTAACTTCTGCGAATGCATGGTTAACTTCTGCTGATGCATTAGTTACTTTTACGGAAGTTGAATTTTTATTTTTATCAAAATTTCCCTTACTTGTTTGAGATGAAGGGCCAGGATCAGCAACACTTGAAGTGTTTGAATGTGATAATCTTAGAGGATCAGCAGTCAATGGCACTTCATTCATACTTGGAGGTACATAAGGATAGCATGTATCTGAAGGACCTGCAACATTCAAATAACCAGTGTTAAATGAATTTGTTATTGCATCTATATCAAATAGCCAAGATGAACCTTTTACAGATTTTGGAAATAAGGATTCATCAAATGATACATTAGGAGTTTCCTCCATAATGTTTTGATGTGGAATGTAGACTCTATATGATTTAGATATTGATGAGTAACCAACAAAGAAACCATCATAGGCCTTTTTAGAAAACTTTCCTAATTGATCTTTGGTGTTTAAAATAGACACATGACACCCAAATGCTCTAAGATATCTTATAAAAGGTTTTATTTTAAACAGAAGTTCATAGGGTGTTTTATTATGTTCTTTGACAATTAAGCTCCTGTTTTGAACATTGCATGCTGTGTTCACTGCTTCAGCCTAAAATGTGATTGGCAAATGTGAGTCAGCTGGCATTGTTCTTGCTGCTTCAATGAGAGTTCTGTTTCTTCTTTCAGCAACTCCATTTTGTTGGGAGTTCTTGGAGCACTGAATTGTTTGGCTATGCCTTTGTTCCTACAAAAGGAGTCTAAAACATGGTTAACAAATTCAGAACCATTATCACTTCTTAAGATTTTGACTTTTAAATCAAGTTGATTTTCAATCTTATTGATAAAATCCATTTTTGTTTTTGATGTTTCACTTTTATGTTTTAAGAAAAAAACCCATGTGAATCTAGTGAAATCATCAACAATCACAACAATATTGTCTTTTTCCAATGCTCATCACATTGGTTGGACCAAAAAGATCCATGTGTAGCATTTTGAGTGGTGTTGTGTTTGTGTTGATTGTTTTGGACTTATATGAAACCCTATGTTATTTTCCTTTATAACATGATAAACAATGATTAGAATAGTATAATTCTTTCTTGGGAAGGCCAATGACTAAGTCATTTTTTACCAGCTTATTCATGTTCTTCATGTTTGAATGAACCATCCTTCTATGCCACAATTGAGCTTCATCTTCTGATGACTTAGAAATCAGGCAAGTTTCATTGCTTGTCATTGAAGTGTTGTTCATGTCCAAAACATATGTGTTTCCTTTTCTTGGTGCTTTAAAAAGGATCCATTCTGCTGGATTTGAAAACCTGGCTTAAGAATATAACAGTAAGTGTTATCAAATAAAGTGGTATAATTTTGATCACAAATTTGAGATACACTCAGCAAGTTGTATTGTAAATTTTCAAAAAAATTTACTTTCACAAATTTGAGTACACCATTTGTTACCATTCCTTTACCAACAATTTTACCTCCCTTCTTATCCCCACCAAATGCCACATATGAAGCATTTTTGTGTTTGAAATCATGGAGGAGAGAACAGTTTCCTGTCATATTCCTGGAACAACCACTGTCAACATACCACTTGTAATCAGCCCTCCATGGATGTTCCCACACAAATAATGAAATCAATTAGAGCGTGGAGCCCAAGACTTAATGGTCTTGGGCTTGCTATTAGTGTCTAAGTTTGTTACTCCCTCATGGATGAGCCTAAATGTCTCAGGGTTGTTTTAAGACTTATTTGAGTCGTTATGGTTTGTTTGGGGTGAGGATGATTTTATTGATGATGAAGAACTTGAATCACTTTGTTCTTGGTCCACAAGCACTTCCTCTGTCATCTCTTCTTTGAGTATCTTTTTCTTTGAACTTGATGATGATACTTGATTAGAGAAAGTTTCTACATCTTTTGTCTTTGATGATGGTACTTGATTACCCTTTTTAAAGTGGTCATAGAAGGCTTCATCTTCTTAAAAATCTACCTTCTTGTGAGGTTTCTTGCTTTGAGAATATTGCTTCTCCTTCTTCCTCTTTGTTTAATCATCAGCAGATGTTAGCTTTTTTGCCTTTGGAACCTTTTGTTTTGGTTGCTGCTTCTTTTGCTTTGAACTTTCCTTGCTTTCAGTGGATTGTGCGTCTAATTCAACATTCTCAAACTGTTGCTTCTTTGGAACTTTTGATTTGTTCTTCTTGTTGAAGTAGCATTCTTGAGTAGAGTGGTTGTTCTTGTGTCAAATAGCACAGTGTTTGTTGAAGTAACAATCAGCAGTCATGTGATTGTTCATGTTGCATATAGAGCAATAGTTGCTGAAGTAACAATCATCTATGTTGTGGTATGCATGTCACACCCCTTGTAGTATTTTTCTTCAACTTCACTCCCAGACTCCATCACTTTCTTCTTCTGCTGCTTCTTCAATTCTCTCTCAGTCTTTGCAGCTGAAAAATCTTCTTGTTGCTGAGGATTCACAGCTCTCTGTTTCTTACCTTTCTACGGATGTCGACTGTTTTGAAAGAACAGTTGTCTTCTTTCGTGGATTTTCTACGGATGGTTCTGAGACGGTCTTCTTCTTCCGCATGTGTTCTGCGGAAGTGATTTTCTCTTCTTTCGTGGATCCAACACTTCTTTTTGATGAATGAGTTTTGTGCTTCTTGTTAAGCTTAAGAATTCCTTCATTTAATTAAGCAATTCTTGTGTAGATGGTCTTCAACATGTTTTTTTGTTTGGGAAGATAAGGTAGCTTAATCTCCTCAAGAACTTTAGGAATTATAGGTTCAATTAACACATTCTTCTCCTTACCCAAACCAGCACATTTTTGCTTATTAGGCTCATTAAACTCATCCAAGTCATCACAATCATCAAAGTCAAATTTTGATTCAATTTGTTTTAAACGTTCTGATTCAGATGAATCAGTTTCACTGACCTCAGATCTTCACCACTTATCAATTCATTAATTTCAATTTTCGGTTCAGTTTTGGTACTTGATACAAAATGGTTTGACAAACTATTGGTCATTAACTCAAGTAATGTGGTGTAGTTATCATTCAATGGAGGTACAACAGCATGAAATCCCAACCCATACCTAGTCTTTGTTTCAATATGAGTATTCAAAAGTTTCTCATATTGCTAAGATGATAATTGAAACTTCTGAAGTTTCACTTCAGTGGATGCATGATCAGACATTGATTTTGTTAAAGAGGTGGTCAGATGCTCAACTTGTGCTTTCAAATTATATTTTTTGGATAAGAGTTTATCCAAATCCTTTTATAAAGACTGATTTTGACCTGATATAATTTGTGTTCTCTCATATGAGATTCATTCAAAATCATAGTTTCTTTGATTTTATTAGCTAATTGTTGAGCATGTACTCTTTATCTTTCAACCTCTTCAACACATCTGGATGAACATAATCTATCCCTTACCTTTCTGGCCATAGGTGGAATTTTGTTCTCCATGTTAGCCATCATTGCTTGATTCTCCTCCAACACTTCTTTCTCATACATGCTCCAATTACAAGTACCATCCTGCAAGATAATTAGCCTAGTTTCTTTAGTGTTACTTGTACCTGCTGAAGAACTTGTTGCGGTGGGGATGAGTTTGTAAGTTGAGGTTGCTTGAAGTTTATATGGTTTGCTTGTCTCAAGTCACTTGCTGATTGTTGATTGCATTCTCTTGAAAAGTGGCCATACAAATTGCACTTGTAGCATCTCACTTTAGATTTATCAACACCAATCTTTGTAGTTCTCCTTGCAACAACCAATCTCTTATTCCTTCTCAAATACATCTTAGCTCTGTATGCAATCATGGCCATTTGCGATTGTAAATCCATTTCCTCCACTTCATCAGGATGAAGTTCTTTAAGGTCTTGTTGACAAATGTGAGCAGGGGTCAAAGTACTAACCAGATAAGCTTGAAAGCTTGAAGAGAAGGCTGTAAATGCTGCCTTTTGCTCTTCTGATTCTAATACCACAGTAATTGGTTCAGATTGAGGGTTGCTTTTGTTGGTTATGGATCCCTTTGTGGCTGTAGCATTTGAGGTTTTTGAATCATCATGTTTCCCTTTCACTTTCTTGTTTGAACTGCTTTGAGAGTTTGATTTAGAGGACTTTGCTGCATAGAAAGTTGCTTCATCTTCATCATCACTCTCAACATAAGAGCTTCCATCATCATCATTGGAAATAAATGTACTTCCAGTGTAACACCCGGATATTTTAAAAAAAAAAAAAAAAAAAGAAAAGAAAAGAAAAGTATAAAAAAAGAAAGGTGAAATAACCCAAGTTAAGGGGTTAAAGTTGTGCAAGAGGCAAACTTTAATATAATTATCTTTAAAAGGTGGGCATCGCCGCCCACTCTTCCTACTCACCAACTGCCTTCGACCGCAAAAAAGAAGAAAAGTAGAGCTTCCATCAGTTTTAGAGAGAAGAAGAAAAAGAATCGACTTAAAGGTTAGTTTTTCATGTACTTTGTTCGGTTTCAGCTGAATTTTCAACTTATGGACCGAGTCTTATGTGTTCCTCTGTGTTCGGTGTGGTGTTTTTGGTGTGTTTAGGTGTTTGAACTCCAAGTGCTCTTGAGTTTGGAGGAGTTTTACTCGAAGGCTGATGTAGGTGAGTTCTAGAACCTCGAATTTTCTGTTTCAAACTTGTTTTAGGGCTGGAAATGCATATACATTATTTTTTTATAACACTCAGTATGTTGAAACCGTATGTGTTCCCCTGTTTTATGTGGGTATGTGTATTTGTGAATGTTTGACTGAATCTTGTGGTTGTATGCTTGTTTTATGTGCTTAGTATGTTAGATTTGGGATAAGAATACGTTAGGATAATGATTGGGAACTGAAATTAGTATAAGTTAGAACTGGCATAGTGCCCATGCGCCCAAACTGCCCATGCGCCAAAGTTTCCCATGCGCCCAAGTACCCATGCGCCTGCATAGTTCCCATGCACCTAATTTTTTGCCATACGCCTAAGTGTTTGCCCATGCGCCTAAGTTTTTTGCCCATGAGCCTAAGTTTTTCCCCATGCGCCTAAGTTTTCCCATTCGCCCAAGTATCCATGCGCCTGCATAGTACTCATGTGCCTGCATAGTACCCATGCGCCTAAGTTTTTCCCATGCGCCTAAGTTTTTCCCTATGCGCCCAAGTGTTCCCAAGCGCCCAACTGTCCGTCTGCCTGCATAGTGCCCAGCCGCCCACATAGTTCTCATGCGCCTAAGTTACCTTAGAATTTTTCTGAAATTTGGGAAATAGAAATTAAAGATTAAGCTCTGGAATGTTTTGGTGGGTTATGTTATGCATGTTTGTGGCCTGTTGTTGATTTTCTTATTACGTATTATTACGTGACTTTACGTGGTGTGTTAATGCTCTTGTACGTAAAGTATTATCATAAAAGAAGCGGAAGATTAAAGATAATGAAAAGTGGAACATAACAAATGAATGAAAGTCTTGCAAGCAAAAATAAAGAGGTTCACAACTCAATGAAGAGTTGTTAGGTCAACTGTGTGCAGTGTAGCGTGTGATCTTGGCTAACCCATGAGGGTGTACACACAGGGGTCAGTCAGGGTGACTGATCCATATGTGCGAAATGGGATCCTTGTCGCTTAACCCCAAGACTGAGGTGGCTTCGTGCCTAATGATGGGGTATAGCTTATCACAGGATCTAGATAGAAGTGTAAGATAATGAAAAAGTATGAAATGAACGATTATGAATGATGATAAAAGATAATAATGGTATTATCAAGATGTATGTATGTTGTGTGATCACGACCAAAAGTAAAGGAAAGGTTTTTACTAAAAGTAAGTAGTATTTATTATAAAAACTAGAACTCACTCAGCAACGCTGACTTCTTATGCATTTTCAGTTAGTAGGTAGTTTGTTGCTGAGGATGGCATGAGGGTGAAGTTACTTGGCGGGCAAGACTGGCATCCATCTCATGCATGATAATGATGTTGTTTTGTAATACAACTAAGTGATATTTTGTAATCTTTTAAATGATGATGTATTAGTTTGCAAATGTATTTATTAAAGCATGAAATGGTTTTTGATGAATTATTCCGCTGTAATATTTTAGTCACTTAATAAATCTTAATATGTTTTGGTATAAATGAGGTTGTGATTGACCAACTGTGGGGTCCCGGGAACGGGGCCTTACAAGCTGGTATCAGAGCCAAAGTTTAAGAGAAATGGGTAAATATTTTCAAAACCTAAACTTAAACTGAGAATGGGACACAGTGGAGGGATGCCAGCCCAAGTAGCTACGTGCCATCAGGTAATTTACTTCTTAAGGTTAACCGGTATTATGTGTGTGTGCTATATGATTTATGTGCTCTTAGTAGATTTGGATACTGATGTAGTCAGGATAGAAGATGCTTGGGGGATGAGGAGTAAAGTAAGAGGCTAATCACAACTGGCCACTGTAATTAGGGACATACTATACTTGACATAATCTAAGCTATTACCTTGAATGATCGTGTTTGGTGTTTGACTCTTTAGTGTTTAGGAGGCGGGGTGGTAGATCTTCGAAGCTTCTAGGGGTGTGCAGGGTGGTCGTGGGTGCTAGGCCACGTGTCACTTGGAACAAGCTAAGGCTACTGAGATGGCTCCTGTAGAGCCCGAGCTTAATCACCAGGAAGGCGGTGATGAGAGTGATAATTTGAGAGCCTCTGTGAAGGAGGCAGTTGTGGAGGAAGTTCATCAGGTCATGCAGACAATCCTGCCGTCCATGGTGAACAAGAGGTATTCATGCTGTGAGGGATGATGAAAAAAAGAGAAAGAAGGAGAGGAGGAGGACCATTGGGAGAGGTTCAGGTGATGGGGAGCAACCAAAAACTGAGATGGTTGTCTCCAGTGATGAAGAAGAAAGGAAGCTGGTAGGAAACCGCCAAGGGGTAGTTATGGGCATTCCAGAGATGCAAGCCCCTAACTTTTGATGGGAATGGTAATGCTACTGCTGCT